>CM046839.1:15338539-15938539 GCA_025618425.1 Heliocidaris tuberculata
ATTCTATCACCTACTTTATACATTTATTCCGAGTAATCGATCGTGTTATTTATCTCTTCGTCTTTTTTCCTTTTCTCTTTCAAATTCATCGGCAATGCTGAATAAATGCTGCTGATGTAGAATAAATCGTTGGCATCAAGACCTTTTTGTAGAAAATAGCTAACTGGCCTTAAATAGCCTTCTTATCTGCAACATGCTTAATTTGATATATATTAGCCTCAAATAGTTTTCTGTTAAATAGTGTTTTCTGGCCAAAACGGATTAAAGTATTATTAAAAGTCATTTGATTTCCTAAGTTACTAGTAATGATTCTGTTCTCTCTTAAGTCATGCCAAATATTCAAATATTCTAAGTACAATGGAGGCGCCTGAATATGAATATTTTTCATATCATAATCACATAAAAATATAAATCTTCCTCCAATTGACTGCAATATATAGTCAAAATATTTTTTCTATTTCATATTACTGTCTTCATAGATTAGTCTCTTAATCCACATTATTCTTTGTGCCTTAATCGTATCTCTAAAATTCATCGTTTTCAAACCTCCATGATTATAAGTCAAATAAAGGATATATTTCTTTTAATCGTATCATGACCTCTCCATATGAAATCAAAACAAATTTTTTCAACTTCTTTATACACCCAAGTTGGTACCAATAATACAGAAGAGACATATATAAGTTTAGATAAAGCAAATACTTTCAACAATTGTATTTTACCAGTAAGGGTCAAATCGCGCTGTTTACACCAGCCTATAATCTTTTGATTTTACTTAATATTTCTTTATAATTCATCTCCTCCTTTATATTTACGTCTAAGGAAAAATATATCCGAAGTATTTTAACAACTTCTACCTGCTTTCCCAGTGAAAACGTATTTCTTATATTTTTACGAGGACCTAACATTAATATCTTTGTTTTATTTTTGTTTACTTTTAATCCGGATAATCTCCAAAACGTATTTAACACCTTTTCTAGATTTTGTATTGATTCTAAATCTTTCAAAAATATAGTCTTATCATCTGCGTACATAGTTAACTTCACTTCAATATGTCCTATTTGTATCCCATTTATATTACGTGCTTTACGAATTGCAAGTGCTAACACTTCTATAACTAAAAGAAACAAATACGGAGTCAATGGATCCCCCTGACGTACTCCTCTCCCCACATCAAAGTAACCAGTGGAGTGTCCACCATTCATAACACAACTAACTGCTTTAAAGTATAAAATATCAACCCACTTACGAAAATAAGGGCCAAAACCATACAAACTTAATATTTTCTTCACAAATGAATGCAAAACGGAATCGAACGCTTTTTAAAAGTCGATAGCCAACAAGAAACCGTTTATATTAAATGTAGACGAATGGAATATAACATCGTCTATTAATCTTACTGCTTCTCCTATATTCCTTCCTTTCATATAGCCTACTTGATCTGTGAATTACCTCATCTAAAACTTTTATAATCCTGTATGCTTGCTAGTATTTTGGACAAAATTGTATAATATACATTCAATAATGAAATGGGCCTATAGTTTTCTATCAAAAGAGGGTCTTTACCTTCTTTTTCAATTAAAGTTATAACCCCTGTTTTTGTGACGAAGACAGTTCCCCTTTTTGAAAGGAAGTATTGAAGGAATCTATGACTAATTTTCCTATCACTGGCCAAAATGTTCGATAGAATTCTACAGTCAAACCGTTATTACCGGGGTTTTTATTTATAACTGCATCTCATTTAAAATGGAGAAACATTCCCCCATACTTATTTTTTCATCGCATAATTCCTTGTTACTTTCCTTTATCCTGGGAATATCACTGAAAAAATATTCTTGTCCAGATTCACATCCATCTTTCTGATTAGTTTCTAAATACAAACTTGAATAAAATTTCCTTATTTCTTTTAAAATCTGTTGTTGACATGTTACCATTTCAGCATTATATTTTATTTTTCCTATAAAAGTTTTATTACTATTTTCTTTTAACAACTGTTCAAAGTACTTCTCATTAATTTCACTTTCTTCAAACCAATTAGCCCGAGATCTAACTTTCAAACCACTTAAAGCATGTCCGTATATCCCATTTAACTCTGCTCTTTTTAATTCTAACTCTTCTAGTGTATTTCTATCGCCATCTAAAGCCAAATTTTCCTCAAACATTTGCACTTCATCCTGCAATTTACTCATATTAAGTAACTTTCTTTCTCGTGCCTTAATTTTAGAATATTTTATTGTATAATCTCGTACTTTCATTTTAACAAAGTCCCATAAAATCCTATTATCTACAATTTCTTTTCTTAAAACTTCTATCAAGCAAATTATTTCGTTTTTCATGCCGTTTGTATATTCTGAATCCAAACAAAGACTACTGTTAAACTTCCAATAGGATGGTCCTCGCTTAAATATTTCATGTGCAAGTTTTAGTTCTAACTCAATAGCCAAATGATCAGGGGCTACCGAAGCAACGATTTTACAACCGTTCACTCGCTCTTCTAATCCACTAGTTATTATCCAATAGTCTAACCTACTTTGAATTAAAGGATTTTTCTGTCTATACATATATTGTTTTTTTTTTCCAAATTATTCTTTCTCCAAATATCAATTAAATCAAATTTCCCCTGAAAATTATCAAATTCTAAATTAAAACCTGTCCTATTCTTCTCCCTTTGTTCGAACAATCTAAATTGAAATCTCGAATCATGTTAAAGTCCCCTCCAAGAATCATAGGATGCCCTTCCTTATTAAATTCTTCTAGACTTCTCTCTAAAATGCGAAGAAAAGCTAATTGGAGATTTTCTTTATCCCTGTTTGGAAAGTAAACATTTCCTAACACAAGACGGATCCCCTGAACTTCACCATCAATTAATATATATCGCCCTTCCAAATCTAATTTAGTCTTTAATACCTTAAAATGCAACTTTGATTTAATCAATACACAGACCCCTTTACTATGATTGGTTCCATGACTGAATAGACTAATTCCATCCCACTCTGTTTCCCATTTGTCTTCAACATCAATGGTACTAAATGTTTCCTGAAAAAATATTACATCTCCTCGTTGTCTACTCCAGTTAATAATCGAACCTCTCTTCTTTGAATCCCTTAAACCTTTAACATTTAAAGACAATATGTTCATTAACATTCCTTGATTACCCGCCATGATAAATAGTATTGTACATGTTGTAAACATAATTCGGAATTCTGGAAGGAAGAAGGACATACATTTCTTGCATAACGACTAACTGAATCAATACAAATTGCCTTGAGTTTTCAATGTCACATGTGCGTCTTGCACCTAAGCCCGATATACATAAATTCACACCTGTAATACTCAAATAAAATAAAGCTACAAAGCTACACACACACACACACACACACACACACACACGTGCGCGCGCACACACACACACCCTTCATGCGAGAGGCCCTGAACATTAAAAATATTGTGTGGAAACATAAATAGATGAGCGCTTACGAAAGTCGTAATATACTTGGGTTCATCGTTGTAAAGTTACTTTTGATACCAGCGTCTCGTTCGAATGATTCCAGCGGTGGGAGGTTGCATCTGTTGTAGAAAGAAGGGGGAACTGGATTAACAAATTACTGCAAAAGTTACACATGAAAGATTAATCGTAGTGTTTATCATTCACTATGCCTCTGTTGGATAAGAATTTAAATTCAAGTAAACCTACCTCTGTGATCTTTGACCAAATAACCCCAAATCTAACCAGTTCTTCTCCATATTAATTTTTTATATGGATTTAAGGGCCAGAAACGATTCACAAATTAATACAAAATAAAGTTCAGTCTATTTCTTAGGCATAAGATCACATTTTCGTGAGGGGGCTGACGCCTCTTGCCCGAATATCAACTTTCCAGTTTCAATATTAAAATATTTCATTATAGTAAAAATGTTATTTCGTCATCAAAATACACTAGATGAGATATAAAAATGAGGTATTCGAGCACCTCGCTGCTCAAATATAAGGTCGCCCGATCGAGTAGGAACTTTGAAAATCCTCAGGGAAATAGAGCTGCGCCCAGCGCCCCCCCCCCCCATATACGCCTATGTTCCATTGGTGCTTTACAGCAGTCACACGCGCGTTTGTCAATGTAAATTAATACGTGTACATATCAATGTAATATTGATTTAATTTTTAAAAGTCTGCAGAATTTTATACATTAAATAATGATAGAGAGAGATATACATATCATTAAAAATTACTTTAATGCAGTCCTAGGACTGAATCGACATGGATCGACGATTCAAAATATAAATATACATCTTGAAAAAAAACTCCCCCCCAAAATACGATGTGACAGCAATATTTAGGAGTAACAGAGAGCGAACTTATTCAGAAATTAAAATCTTTGGAAAACAAAATCTGCATTATATTTCAAGTTCTTCTCCAGATGAAAACTGTTATTACCGACTTTTATTACTGTTTGCATATTATTATATTACGATACGTTCATGCACGAACTAAAAATTCATGATATTCGGTAATTCATTGGACAGGGAAGGCCTACTAAGAGTTGCTATACCGGATGAATTGTCTCATGAGACGTTTCCTGCAATGCTCTATAGCTTTTCACACAGGAAATAGAGTTGCGCTATAATGCTGTCAAATGATCCAGAAAAGACCCAAATTGAAAATTCACAAGGCCATTATTGTTATCAGTATCATTCAATATTCCCCAGTGCAATCGTATAGTGAGTATGCGATCATTTATTCCAGGAAGCCAAAGATATTTGGTTCTGAGGGGTATTTAATTTTCAAATATTCAGATATGTCATTTTTACGGTTATTCACATATATTTACAAGGAACAACCCTATTTAATTCATCATGTACTCGCAATATGTTTGTTCAATAAGCAATCTCTTCTCTTCTTGACGGCAATTGAAAATCACATATTAGACCTATCTGATTCAGTCTGAAAAACGAAGTAAAAATATATCTCATACATCTCTACGAAAACACATAGGAATGGGTAAAACGCCTTGCCCCGATTCTGTTATATTTGTCATTTTTGTCCTGGCTGAAATACTGTTCCTTTCATAGCGACTGCTACCCAAGCAAACTTTTGGATCAAAGTGAGGGCGCCCTTTGCAGATATCACTTTAAAAATCATTATTGTCCCTATAAACCGGCTTTTTATTTTATAGTACGAAAAGTAAAGTGCTATGATCTCGACGATTTCATTTGACAACAAATTTATGCATCCTACGAAATGATTTAAGCCGAAAAGGTTGTTTTTATTATACTGGATGGAAGAGGCCAACCACAGAACTCCTAGAGACGTGTTTAGGAGTTCTGTGAGGCCAACACGTGAAATTTCAGAAATTGACCTCTGTGACCTTGACCTTTGACTTACGTACCCCAAAATCAAATCAGATTGTTTTCCTATGGTGATACATACTATAGCACCAAGTTTAAGGTTCATACCTCATGTGGTTCTTGGGTTATCGCAAGAACGAGAAAGCGGGACGGACGGACGGACGGACGGACGGACGGACGGACAACCCGAAAACACAATGCCTCCGGCACCACCTTCGGTGGGTGGAGGCATAAAAATCTGTATCTCAAAATTAATATGGGTTATGCAAAAGATAACAACAGGGAAATTGGACTTCAGGAAATAGCACAAAATAGACCATGCAAGATCATGGTGAAAAGAGACCACTCTTTATAATCTTATGAGATAAGTGAGAAAATGGATGTTCTTTTCCAGGATGTTCTTTTCTAAGATCTCAGACATCTTTTACAAAAAACGTGACCGTGGGGGTGGTTTACCTTGAATACTGAAAGTTTCATTGCAGGAGGACAAAGGTACGTCAACAACATACAGTAATTTATGTAAGTTGCTTGATTAAACTGAAAAGAACCATAGCCAATTTAAAACGGAAATATAAATAACTATTTCTTATAATATGGGTATTGTATATAGTCTGTTCTATACAATAATTCAAGTGATACTACATGCTATACAAGCCTATTTTCTTCTTCTTTTTTTTAAATCTGTAGGCCTATCCAAATTATCCAAATATTGACAAACTTTTCTTCAAACTGAAACAGAACAAATCATGCATTTTCATCATCAGATAATTTTGATTAGTTATTCTCTGTTGAAATTTTCATAAGAGGACTTTATGATCGAGGCACTGGAACACGGTCATCTCTGAGTGGCAGGCAAAGTGACATTGAGAAGAGGAGGGGGGGGGGGGATTTTAATAATAAGATCTTATAGTTTCGTCACTATTTTGCATTATTTTATTATCATTATTTCTCACTTAATATAAACTGTGTGGGAAAACACAAAGAATTGTACTGCGTACCTGAATACGTAATCATGCTTATCAATGTCTTTTCCACAACCACTGTCTAGCATTGTACCGCTATTGCCTACGACAGCACATGAGCGATATCTCTTTCCATGAACTAATGGATTACTCTGTAAAAGTCAAGACATAAGAACAAAACAAGATCATTACGTTAATGCAGCTTTAGAAGGTGTCGTAAAGGAAAGTACCATTATGGCGATAACAACGAGACCCTGACACAGGCGCCAATCCGGGGGGGGGGGGGGGGAGGGGGGGGGGGGAAGGGGGAGGGGAGAAGGGGGGGGTAAGGGGTGGAGGTTGTCTTTTTAAAAAAAATTTTGCTCTTGATATCGTTACATAACATCTTACAACACTTGGTCTCTTAAAAGACCTTGTTTCAAACATAAATCAACATAAATACAAGGACTGAACAAAATAACGACAATTATGTATACATTTCTCTTCGCCCGAGTGTTGATTATTAAGTTTGTTTTGCATTGTTCTTTTTTCTTTTTAAGCCAATGAATAGACTTACACGTCGTAATTTAGGAAAAGAAAAAAAAAAAAAAAAAAAAAAAAACCTTTCCCCGCATTTGATTCCGGGAATCCCACCGTCTCTTTAGGCCCGATAAAGTTGAAGGGGGTTTATGGGCGCGGGATTATTTTCGTTGGAATAAAACAATACTTAGGGCTAAATATGTTGTTGTTGGGTTTTTATTTTTTGAAATTATTATTATTCCCTATTCCCGCAATAGCGTAGGGGGCTTCGACTATTATTCATTATTTTTCTAAAATCCATTACACGTAGTGTAACAGTTAGCCCTTTTACATTACCTTGGGAATTTGTTGGAATAATTCAGATGATATGTCTTTATATTTATCGTCAAAGACAAACTTCGAGCCTTTTTTCATCGTGATGTTTTGCTGCTGCAGAATAATCAGCCAGCTATCGTTTAGTTCCGATCGATATTTGGCAAGTTCTCGTCTGAAAATAAAGAAAAAAAAATTAACAAAATTTTCTGTTGAACATTAACTGCAAACTAATATAAGGATTTAAAAATTGATATGGAAAAGCACTATACAGACATGTGTAAGACCTACAGATGCGTGCACTACAGCCGTGTGTGCACATGCTCGAACCTACCCATGTAAGATTGCAGTGTGGCGAGCCAGTAGTAGATAGTGTTCGGCGGTATTATATAATTATAGCCTCGATTTCTTACAGATATTTAGACTATAATTTTTCAGAAGTATAGAACATTATCAGACCCTATCCATCAAGTTTGCTTCTACAAATTTAATTTCATTTTCGCTACCAGAATTACTAAACATAATTTCTATTTAGTATGCTAACGGAAATCGGGTAGTCCCTGTACTAATCTATGGGAATGAGATAATTCAGTAGTCAACAGGATCAGTGATTTGGTTTATTTAAAATAGACTACAAAAAAGAGTACAAATGCGAGTCCACCCCACATCCAGTTTCATGAGCAAAGAAAAAAAAAAAAGATAATATATTTATATATATTTTTGAGGAAATAAGACCACAATTATGTTATGATTTCTTCAATGATATGGAGATCGCTGCTTTGATATACTGGCAACTCGACTATGACGGTATGAAGTCATAGCCTCACTACTAACCATTTATTTTATCACTAATTACCTGTTTTATATTGTCATATCATAATTTGCACCCATTTTCACCAAGAGACAATTTCCTCGAACCTTTGCCCAAGTTGTATTGATGGTAACATACCGAGTGTCCCCCAAAATGTTGGGGTAACCTCGCTAGTCATAAGGACCGCTATTCATAACGACCACTTATTCGTAAGGACCGCTATCCATAACGCGTGACTAAATGAATAGCGGTCCTTCTGAATAGCAAGCAAACCATAGACAAATTTCCTCGCTATTCATAAGGACATCCATTCATAAGGACCACTATTCATAACTACTCATAAGGACCGCTATTCATAGCGCGTGTTAAATGAATAGCGGTTTTCTATGAATAGCGGTTCTTATGAATAGCGAGCGGACCCGAAAAAGTGATACACTTTTATAATGGCCCCCAAATAAATTTTCTTATCGAATTTGGGGAAAATATTTTATATATATGGATGGCTTAAAGTCTCATCTATCATATGACACCAAAAAGTCCGAAAATGTTTTATGCTTGAGTGAGCACAGCCCACTTTCTGTAAAGGATATGAAAATTAGGTTGCGCAGGAATTGGCTATCCACTTTAGGTGAAGTGAAAAGTTATCCAGTTTAGAAATTGCTGATTGTCTGATGAGTTTATGATAAACCATGATGGATATGGGTTTGTGCAATGAATGACATGGCTTATGAATTCAAAAGTTTATGCATGAGTGATCATGTATTGTCTTTTTAATCACGATTTGATTATGGAAGTTGTTTTGACAGTACCGTATTATCTCGTGTTGATGTCTGTAGTAATTGTATCGGTGCTCCTGGTAGTTCGTGTTGAGGGGGGGGGGGGGGGTGTGGTTGTGTGCGTGTGTGTGCATGTGTGTGTGTGTGTGAGACGTGTCACAATTCCAGGGGGTGTTTTTCATTGTCATAGGTCCATCCGTAAGCATTTTGCTCCATTCCAAACCATTCGTCCCATCTTTTCTTGCCCCAAAATCTACCATTTCCTAAACTCATTTGCCATCAAGAAAGTTTGCTAATTAATACCCATTTAGTTGATTTTGTTTGTTTGTTGGTTGATTGATTGATTGATTTATGATTGATCGATCGACTGACTGACTGATTGATTTAATCAGTGTTTGATTGATCGATTGATAGATTGAATCAGTGTTTGTTTGATTGATTGAATGAATCAGTGTTTGATTGATTGATTTATTGAATCAGTGTTTGATTCTGAATTATCAAATTTCTGATCCTGAATAATGGTGACATAAACCATGCCATACCCAGCACAAATTCCAACTCTATAATAATTCATTATCAATCACCACAGATCAACAGCTAATAACGCTTTTAAAACTTCCACAGTCAAATTATGATAACTGATGCATAAACTTTTGATTACATAACACCATGTCATACACCGCACAAACCCATATCCATCATAATCTATCATAAACTCATCAAGCTGGAGAACTTCTCATCTCAGCCAAACTGGACAGTGAATTCCTGCGCAACCTAATTTTCACGTCCTTTACAAAAGTGGGCAGTGCTCACCCAAGCATGAAATATTTTTGGACTTTTTTGGTGTCATGTGATAGAAGAGACCTTCAGCTATCCATATATATAACGATTCCCCCGGAATTCACTATTTTAAAAAAAAAATTTTATTTGGGGCCGTTTTAAGAGTGTATCACTTTTTTGGGAACTCGGTATAAACTAAGAAAAACTGAAAAATTGTCATAATCACTATTATTAATAGCAAGGTACATGTACATCCATCAAGACCCCACATGATTCCTTAGAAACGCATGACAATGTAATTCTTGCAAATCAGATGTTTGTGTACTCAACACATGATATAATGTCTATATACTTTGCTTCATTTTGTTCAGTATTTGTATTTTTAAGCTCCTTCGTTTGATGACTATAAATATTTATAACTAAGAGGAAAAATAAACAAATAAGACAATGCACTTTGACGATTTAATACACCTCACCTCAAATGATCCGTCTTGGTTTGATTTGCTTTCCATTTGTGCTGCAGTAAAGTCCAAAAGAGATATAGTTGTTGATCCGCAATATCTCTGAAGTTCCATAGACTGAGTGAAAGAAAATAAATGGGAGAGTAAACAATTAACGATTTAGAAAAAAAAGAAACAAAAAAACAAAAAAACATAACAGTGGCGGATGGGGGGGGGGGGGGGACTTCCGGCTCGTGCCCCCCAATCTGAAGGGATACCTTTTCTTTTTTGCTAGTCAGAGAATTTTGAACAACGAGCCCAAAATGTGTGATAACCTTTAAATTAAATTAAAATGTGTGATAACCTTTTAACTTAAGTTAAAGGAGTATGCAGACATGGGGGACTTTTGTTTCTGTAATGGTCAAAATAACAGGGCCGCCCTTTCTTGTAAAAATGGCATTGTTCTTGCTGAAGTTTGGAGGAGATTTATGACAAGTCAGATCCACGTACTCTTTAGGATATCAGAGATAATATAAGATTAAGCATTAGCACAGGATTCCGACTCCCCGTCTTTTTTTCCCCCGCTTGTCAGAGGTTGTTTTTTTTTTTGGATTCCGAAGATCATTCTTTTTATTTCCTTTTTTTTTATTTTTCAGATTACCATTATTACTATAAACTTATTAGAAAATTCTTATTTATCAGCATTTTTTTTTCTTATTACATTTTTTTGAAAATTGGACCCCATCCCTTCTTTTCTAAACCGTGGATCTGTCCCTTAATTTAATTTTGAATGACATTAAGCGAAGGGAATCAAACCTTGTTAGTTGGTCCCGCTCGCTCTCATATGGCATGGACCAGGCTAAACCTTCAGGAGACATCATCATTGTGTAACACATCACAGAAGACACGAGAAGGAGGACGAAATACAATTGTTTCCTGTTTAGGCCGGCAAAAGTAGGCATCTTGCATAGCGTTTCCTAAGTTGATGAAGAAGAGATACAATATAGATCTAGACTAGATCTTGAGACTAGATCTGAATAGGATCTCATGATTTTTGTTGTTGTTGTTAAGATATGACAAAATATTACGAAGCCCCAAACATGCCATTTTTGAGAACAAAAAAAAAATTATTCCGTACGTACGAGATATTATTCTGTACGTACGAGTAATATTCCGTACGTACGCAATAAATTATTCCGTACGTACGCAATAATTTATTGCGTACGTACGGAATATTATCTCGTACCGTACGTACGTACAAATTATTCCGTGCGATACGTGTTAATAAATTATGCGCACGCATGCCCACTGTATTTTAATATCAACTTTATAGTCGAAGGATTTACCGAAAACATGTTTTTTTTATATAAACGCTAGAGGAAGACGGGAAGTCCTTGTCCGTCTCTATTTTGAGTTGGGATTCTCCCAGAAAGAAATTTTGTACTTTTTGTTATCAAAACATAAAATTCTACTGAGTGTTAGACATCTAAGTTCGTCTAACAAGACGCTCAGACACTGTAACCTCGCATAATATTCACTATTTAAATAATATATACATTAACTTATTTCACAAGCTTTTTTTTATTCTATGATATATAGGGCCTATGTTCTGTATACTGTAAACTAGACGATTGAGGCTATTCCAGGTAAGGACTACCCATTCAAATTGATCACATATCAGGGGCGCCGATCCCGGGAGACAGTTGCCCCCTAATGAGTAAAACTGAGGGCAAAAAGTACCATTTTGCCTCCCACTCCCCACCCCCAATAATCCATGATGGTCTTGATGGATGCGTGAACAAAATAATTAATATATCAAATGGAAGAGTCTTTTACACTTTATAATATCTTGGTTTATCTTCGATGATGGTAATAACGACTTCAGGAAATTGGAACAGTGGTTATAATAAACACACTTCCCCTTTCTTCAGGGGCTACAAATGCCGTCTTTTCAAGTAACTCGCTATATTTAAAACAACAACAACAACAAAATCAGCTCGCGCTTCGCGCTTGCGTAAGGCTACAAATACCCAGCTTCAAGTCACTATTTTTGAAAAAAAATTTCAGCTCGCGTCTTGCGCCCGGATAATATAGGCCTGACTGAAGTTCGTTCATAATTATGTGCATGTGTGTATGATTTTATCTTTTAGTGTTCATGATTTCTGTAATCTCATTAGTCAATCATGTCTTTGATAAATTTCCGTATTACCCGTGTACTCGGTCACAAATACAGACCATCCGCTGAATATTTCCCGTATTCCGTGAATGAGGTCATTTGTCGCTGTTGTTGTTTTTATGTTTTGCATTGTTTTTTTTATTTGTGCGCATGCGCTAAATCCATCCCTGAATATTTCCCGTATTCCGTGATGACTCACAGCTGCGCGCATGCATATCGCATGCATATATTTGCGCTTTATCTTGTTGCATATATATATATATATATATATATGCATGCAGACAACAAACATGGCTGACAGCCGGCGATTTCAACATCACTCGCGGGAAGAAATCAAGGAGAAGAAAGTTACCACATAAATACAATAATAGCCAATGCAAAGGCAGCCCAAAGCTGGAACTGTACATATGTTTGAACCGTTTGAATATGAACTTTTTATTTTGGCATTTTAAAGTTGACTTTGAACTGTTAAAATTAACTAGCGGCAGTTATGAACACAAATGACTTAGAGACTGATGAAATTGATATTGATCTACGTGTATTCCTGATGGATGTTGTAGAAAGACAAGAAAGCACAAGTGGTGAGTAGACCAAAGTTTCTGAAATATGAATTATGTTTTCATCGTAACTTTACCAATGAGATTACACTACAGAATTCATGTAGATCTACACTTAAAAAGATAAAATCGTTACCCCCTGCTTGTTCTCACGAAATACGGGAAATATCTACGATCTGGTGCCATATTCCATTCGGCCTCCGGCCTCATGGAATATGGCACCAGACCGTAGATATTTGCCCGTATTTCGTGAACAAGCAGGGGGTAACTAATATTATTATTTGTATGAAGGGTTTTCAGGCGACCAGAAAAATTAGCGTATCTCATGGTTTGCGCAAAAGTTCCCGGATGACCGTGCAATTTTAAAACAATATCTCATGGTTTGTGTAAAAGTACCCGGATGACCGTGCAATATTATACTATTAATACATGGTTGGGAGTGCGTTAGTGCGATCTGGCAACACAAAGGTTTTTATCGTGATGTACTAACACACGAGGCGTAGTTAAGCCCCTTTCACAATTGGTCTGCGACCGTTTGCGACCATTTGGTCGCACGACAGGCTGCAACAGGCTTCAATCGCCATCGATCTCATCAGGTCGCAGAAAGGCATTCACAAATGCAACAGCGGTCGTAAAACAAAAGCGACTAGAAGAGACCGTTGCACGAGTAAGTCGCATTTGCTCGCATATGCTCGTGCGAGTGGTCTTGCGTTCACATGCGAGTGTTGCACGAGTGATTGCGAGTGGCTTGACGCCAATCACAATAGTCGCAAGATCGATTGCATGGTCGTGCGAGTGAATGTGAGACCATGCGATCGCTCGTGCGATTGAATGAGACCGGTGCAAGTGGTCGTGAGAGTATTCGTGCGAGTGGCGTGGGGTATAAAAACCCCCTCGACAATTGACCGGTAGTCAGTTTCAAGTTGGCCTTCTTAATAGTCAAGATGCCAAAGAAGAAAGTTACAAAGAAGAGAAAGTTGTTAGAGGAGGGCCCTGTTGCAGAGGATCATCTCCATAGTCCCCCTATATATACCCCCGAGGAATAGTCGCATACAGTCTCATACAGTCGTACAACGGTAGTACAACGTTGTAAGATGTGCTGCGATCGGTCGTGCAACAGTCTCATGGTCTTAGCACAATCGCACCCATTCGCAAGACTGGTCGCTATAGGTCGCTAGCGCACGTGCGAGTGTTGCACGACCTCCAGCCCACCCACTGCGACTATTGAGTCGTGCGAACTCTCGCATCTAATCGTGCAACGTTGTGCAACACTCATACGAGAATCGCACGACTGGTCGTACGACCTAATGCGAGTGAATCGATCGCATCTGGTCGTGTCTGGATTTTGAGCATGTTCAAAGTTCAGATGCGACCAGTCACGACAGCCTCAGGTTCGTGCGACCGCCTGCAACGACTGCGAGTGGTCGCAAGACACCAAGCGATCGGTCGTGCAACACCCCGAAAAATCTGTTGCAGGCGGTCGCAAACTTGTCGCAGACCAATTGTGAAAAACCTGCGTGTTGCTGGATCGCACTAACGCACGAACTCACAACCATGTATTAATAGTTTTATAAAACGGGTCTACAATTTTAGTGTTTTCTTACAATCTTAGTGTTTGATCCGGATTAGCCGTGCGTTAGTCCCCTCGCCGTGCGTTATCACTTTTTTTTTTGCACGGTCACGTGATGTTATTTGACCAATCAGGATGGCTACATTCTTGAACCCGTTTTATAAATCTTCTTATAAAACGGGTTCAAGAATGTAGCCATCCTGATTGGTCAAATAACACCACGTGACCGTGCAAAAAAAAAGTGATAACGCACGGCGAGGGGACTAACGCACGGCTAATCCGGATCAAACACTAAGATTGTAAGAAAACACTAAGATTGTAGACCCGTTTTATAAAACTTTTAATACATGGTTGTGAGGTCGTGCATTAGTGCGATCCAGCAACACGCAGGTTTTTATCGTGGTGTCTAACACACTCGGCTACGCCTCGTGCGTTAGTACACCACGATAAAAACCTTTGTGTTGCCAGATCGCACTAACGCACTCCCAACCATGTATTAATAGTATAATATCTCATGGTTTGGGGTTCGCGTGACGCGTAAAAAAGTGAATACGCGCTTAAATACGCAAAGGTTAAGACAATGGATGTATGTGCGCAGCTCTTGCAAGATACTTGGGTAAGGACCAAAAAAAAGTTTCTACCTGTGTTTTATGTCGAAGTCAATACAAAAACATAAAGACATGTAATGGTGAAAATTGAGGAACTAGGTATCATACAATTAATAATAATATTGAATGGCTTTTCTTTCGTGGGACACAAGGATATATCGTACTCGCTTTGAAAATATTTCACTCGTCGTGCCGACTCGTGAAATATGCTCATAGCTCGTGCGATATATCCTTGTATCCCACTCAAGGCCATTCAATATTATATAAATATTACGTCATGATGGTCCCCCCTTTTAGAACCTGTTAAAGACTCCCCCCGTTTTGCGCTCACATAAGGCTTCAATATTACTCCGTTTCAGGTCACTACTCTTGAGAAATTTTCAGCTCGCGCTTCGTGCTCGCATAATATAGGCATAACTGGAATTCGTTCATGTACATGTGTTTATATTGGCATTACAATGTACGTCATGATGATCCCCCTTTTTAGAACCCGTTAAAGCCCCTCCCCCCCCCCTCCACACAATCGACACTCCTGATGCTGATCATACTACTATTTTATGTGCCACCTTAAGCAAAAGAGGAAATATCGACGATCTGCCCCCCCCCCCCCCATCACAAACAAATCAACACCATTGATCAGGAAGCAGAATGTCAGCAGTCTCATCCTTTTCAAAGGATGAGCCTGTCTGGGGGGGGGGGGGTATAACCTCCTAGAGCAGTCTGAATACTTAATCACCCAATAATGGGAATTTGTAACACATACCTGTGGAAAATTAGGTTAAAGTGAGACCGAACTGACTTCCACTGTGTGTGGGCTATCATAATTTTATGCCATGTGTTATAAAAGCTAGTTCAAAAAATATACCTTTTGAGATATAACTATTAATATGACAGGGTATATTTCAGTATAAACTGGGGAAACTAAATGTTAGGACGCGATTGATGCGCGCGTGGACGTACGTACGTAGCTAGCGTACCGTACGCGTCACTTTACCGTGGTATACGAAAAGAAAAATATTCCGTACGTACGGAATAATTTATTGCGTACGTACGGAATATTTTTTTTTTTTTTGTTCTCAAAAATGGCATGTTTGGGGCTTCGTAAAATATACCAAGCCGCGTTTGTTGGAACTCAAAAGTGCGAATTGGTGCAAAACCGCGAATTGCCGCCTAAGCATGTAGAAAATAAGTTCAGCGCGTAGTGTCATACTCTACGTATGTGCGACAGTGTTCCAGCGCGGCGGCGTGTGTTGGAGTACAACAAAGAGATTCTATAATCTTTTTGGAGTACAAAAGTCAAAGACATTCTATGTCATTATTATAGAATTTCTTTGACAAAAGCGCGAATTGGTGCAAAACCGCAAATTGCTAGACGCGGATCGTGTAACATTGTTTAACCCGCTCTGAACCCTACAAAACATCAAACATTTCTCATTAATTATCATGAAGCAGGGGCGTAAATCCACTTTGAAAAGTGGGGGGGGGGGGGGGGGTGATCCAGAATGTGTTGGTAGTTTGGTAGTCAGTCACTCACCGTCTCACGTAATAACTGCATGGACTGCACCAGCTGTGCGTGTTTGTTGTGCATATGTGCATGCTGTGCAATTATTGTACACATGTCACGCTGAACTTATTTTCTACATGCATAGGCGGCAATTCGCGGTTTTGCACCAATTCGCGCTTTTGAGTTCCAACACGCGTTAGCTTATATTTTCATGGACTAGTCTAGCTCCCTCTATTACTCACAGCCGGTCCTACTAAAACTTATAGTTGTCAAGTTGATGTTGCCTACGTGGATTTTATGAAGGCTTTTGACCAGGTGCCGCATAGGAGATGTATCACCAAAGTGGAAAGCTACATGTAGTATCACAGGACATATCTTAAAGTGGATCGAGTCTTTTCTCTCGGAACGTTTTCATTGTGTCATTAACTATGGTATATGTCTCCCTGCGCCTCTGTCCTTAGTGGTATTCCGCAAGGGAGTAGCCACATTCAGAACATAATTATCAAGGCAAACAGAGTTGTTGGTCTGATTAGACGTTCCTTTTTCTATTTAGATTAGCATGTATTTCTTAGACTATTCAAAGCTCTCGTTCGGCCACATCTTGAGTACGCTCAATTTGTTTAGTGCCCTTGGAAATACAAGCATATTGACGCCTTGGAAAATGAGGAGGGCCACTCGACTTGTTCCCTCTTTGAATGGTCTCAGCTACGAAGAAAGACTACGTAGACTAAAGTGAAACTGCCTACCCTGGATCTGGTTTATAGACGAGCTCGAGGCGATACATGTATGAATGAATGAATTAATGAATTTATTACCATTTCTGAAACAGTATGTGAGACATATTTACAAGGTATTTACAAATGTGAATGGTAATGGGAGACCACGAAATAGCTGAAATGGCTAATGAATATGTGGTTTCCTGACAAATTATGTAAATGTGATAAAAGTAAAGACAACTTAAAACACGTAAATGCTTCTTAAAAATACAAATACTCTAACAAATAAGGTCTTACAATAATCAGTAAAAAAAAAAAAATAAATATTGGCAAGAAGTGCATGTATATACACACACGCAATCAACATCAATAAAACTAAAAGCAAAAACAAAAATTTGTTCATTGAGTATGAACAAAATATCTATAAAACCACAGGATATGACCGAGACTTTCAAAATGATAAAGATATAGACTCCTGATCCAAGTGTAACGATAGATTATGATAGATCTACATGTATTTATAACTGCAAGTGTTCTAGACCGAAATTTCTGTCTCTCGTTCGTTAGCCTCTTATTTTGGTGGGGTCGGCTCTTCACTTAGAGACGTACAGAAGCGGGCCGTTCGATCTGCTGTACAGTACAAACCGAATACACATTGATTCACACACTAATGACAGTTAGAATACGGTTGCAAAATCAAACGGAGAATACCTTGGACCCTGAATTACCTGAAAAAGGAGCTATAAACGGATTTTCAGTCAAACTGAGTACGTTGAACCGATTCCTTAAATAGTAGAGCCTAGGTCTAATCTATTTAATTTACAGAATTGTTTATAAAAAAATAAAAATATAGAATCTACGGAATTTTTCCAACTACTAGTTTGCACAGCAGAGTGATAGGCCCGTTTCTGTCTCTAAGTGAAGAGCCGACCCTACCAAAATAAGAGGCTAACGGTACGAACGAGAGACAGAATTTTCGGTCTAGACTACAAGTGTTCCAACTGTATAGATTCCTCTAGATCTAACGTTCGACCCTAACTTAGAATTAGATCTAGCCTATCTAGTTTTTAACGTTAGAAATCTACCGTAGATCTAACTTTATATCTAACTTAACTGTTATGCTTTGAATTGTGAGATCTATCCAATCGTAGACCTCTACTAGATCCCGGAGAATAGTTAATAATGGAAGCTTAAGTTTAAATTGTGGGAACCAGTTCCGTAGCATCATATATTCTAATCCATTTCCAAAGACCCCCTTTTTCCCTAAAATGTTAGTAGTTCCGAAGACCATCCTTTTCATGATACGCTACTCACGCTAGTTCCGAAGCCCCCCCCCCCCCTTTTTTTGTCTTGCCAGCTGCACATACATGTACAGTACCTACCACTTTTGGGGTCTAGTGCCCCACAATCCCAGACTCAAGGTCTACCGGTAACTTAGAGTTAGACGGTTAGAACATTATCTAACCATCTGGTGAGGCTTATTGCAACCAACTTTAGGGTCTACTTACGGTACTTACTTAGTCTAAGTTAGATCAGTCTTAGAAAAAAAAGTTAGATCTAGATCTAGGTCTAATTCTAAGTTAAACGTAAGTTAGAGTCTAACGTTAACTTAGATCTAACTTTTAATCGGAATCCGCCGGTAACGGTCATTAGATCTAATGTTAACGTTGGACTCGAGTTTGCACGAGGTGCCATCCCATCACTTTTCAGAATTATAACTTAGGCCTCTTATCTTAAAATTTCAATGACCATATTGTAGATGATGATCTATCGTAGACTCAGACTGTTATAGCCCTGTGGTATACAGTTCTGTTTCTATTCAGAAAATTAACCCAAAATCGTTAAAGTTAGTTTGAAGGGGAAACAAATTGCAATGGATCGCACGTCCTAAAAGAAATTGGATCAACACAACAGGGGAGCGTTTCATCAAGCGTTTTGTCAGATGCAAGAATTTCAGTAGCTTATAACAGTTCAGATTTCAGATTTCAGATTTTTCAGATTTAGATTTTATTTCATTACATTTTCATTTTTTCAAAGTATATAACAATAAGTATTATGAATCTGACAATATTCAAAATAATTGACAACACAACTTAGTGCATAAACATTTTTCGATCATTACAAGCAAAACAAAGTGCATTAAAGTTTGAGTTGTGAGAGAAAAAATAAAAGTAACATCAATGAAGACTACTTAAGATTAATTTTATGAAAATGAGAATGAAAACAGAGACCAGCTTAGAAGCAAAGCTTGTAGAAGCGCTGGTCCCTGGCAAAAAGATGAAGCATGAATACAGTACATAAAAAGAACTAGACTGGGCAATCATGCATAAAATGCCCAATAAAAGGGAAAAAAAGAAGAAGACAGATACATGGCCTTGGAAAGCAAACAAATTATAGACATAACACACTTGCTATAGAAGAGAAAGCACTGAGAAATATTGTAAACACAAAAAGCTGGAAATAGTAATAGGAAAATAGTAAAGTTTTAAAGAAGTAAACTTTACAAAAGACGGAACATGAATGACAAAGTGACAGGTGGGGGTTAGGACGGGAGGGTGGGAAAGGGACAAGATCTTGAAGGTTTCATTTCGTCTTTAGATTTTGCTACACAGGTAAACAACAGTCGTCATCAGGATCACTGAGGGATCAATGTTCATAAAAAGCAATTAGTGATTTTTTCAATTTACGTTTGAGCGTACTTAAACTTATACTGTCTCGTATATTTAAAGGGAGGGAATTCCAAAATTTAGGAGCAGTAAATGAAAAAGTATTCTGGGTTAATGCTGTACGAGTTCTTGGCAAGTGATACAGATTTATTTGTCTAGTGGCATAATGATGTATTTCGTTATTTACTGTAAATATATTATTGAAGACAGTGGGCAATTCGTGGTTATGATACTGAAACATAAGTACAGCAAGGTTGAGGCGATAAATATCATAAATTTTTAGTACATTATTAGAGTGAAACAGACCATCTGTGTGGTGGCGATAATTAACATTACTTATAATTCGCATAGCCTTTTTCTGTAGTAAAAAAACTCTGTCTAACAGGCATGCCGCACTGTTTCCCCATGCTAATATTCCATAATTAAGATATGGTAAAACCAGTGTGGAGTATAGTGATAAAAGAATATTTGGCGGAAAAGACCATTTGAGTTTATTAATCATACCAATGTTTCTGGATATCAATTTACATACATTATCAATATGATGCTTCCATGTAAGTTTATTATCTATTATTGTGCCTAGAAATTTTGTTTCAATCACCTTCTGTATTTGTGTATTATCTATTAAAATCGGATGAGGTAGTTCGTTAAAAGTATTACTAAATAACATGTAATTTGTTTTTTCTAGATTTAGTGATAACTTATTAGCCTTAATCCATATTGCAACTGAATCCAGTTCCGAATTAATCACATTACATAAAGTTTCTAGGCTTTTATGCGAAAAAAATAGATTAGTGTCATCTGCATACATAATAAAAGTCAATGAATTTGATAATAAAGTTGTTGGTAAAAATCACTGACAAAACACTTGATGAAACGCTCCCCTGGTCATACCTTGAAATTGCAATGGGGATCGAAACCAAAAAAAATGCGGAACCGAGTTCTCATCCACTTTTCTAGTTTCATTCTTGCGTATCTTGGATTTTCCCCCGTAAACATACGGTATTGTTGATTAAGTTTATATTCTGTAAACAAGTCAGGGGGGGTTCATAAAGCTGTTCGTAAAGTTACGCATGACTTTACGATAATACGAATGGCTGAAATATGACAAACCAAATGGGATGCTCAGTCATTTTTAACTGCATCAACTAAAGTTGAACTGTGCAGATGTAGATTAACATTCTTATTATAACAAACATTTTAAATGCAAAGTATATTTTTTGCAATAATTTTATTGAGGTTATTGGAAATATAGTCACACTTTGTTAAAACATCAGGAAACACTTTGGGCATCCTATCTGGCACTTCATATTCAAGTCGTTCGTAAACACCCCCAGCCCCGGCCCAGGACAAAACTGTAGCGGCCATGCGCCAACAGCCAGGCATAGGCTATGGGCATAGGCACTGAACGCGCGGGTCGGATCCCCGCTCGGGCCGGGTGAAAAGAGCTAGCTGCGTTTGCTGCGGTGTTGCGAAAGACTACATAGCACAGAAAAATGATTTTTACTTTTGGCACTATCAGCTTAAAGACGAAATAGATCTATTTATTTGTTATTATTTTCGAAGCGTTGGTTATGCTAGATTTTTCTCTCTTTGAAACGAAACTTACCGGTACTTCTCTGGTGCTAGTACTAGTAGAAGACTTTTTCATATTAAATGTTCAAATCTTTCTAACATTAACAGTTAGGGGAAAAAAGGTTATTTCTCGAGCTATCTCCATTTTATCCAACCGTACCATACCGGATTAAACTTAAACGGTTACCATGCGCGCTGCGCTACCGGCGCGCGTTCATTATTGGGCATAATTGTACTTGATGTCCCCAGGGGACATCTATAGTCAAGTATTGTAACTCCGAACAGATTGTATTACCGAACGTGTAAAGTTAAGCGCCTAAAATGGGTTTTCATACGCGTGGGATTACGCGTATGAAAACCACACTATTGATACCAAGGTTGTGTCTTTTTCCCATAGGTTTCACACGTTCGGAATTACGTACCTTTTTCAAGGGACCAAAACGCCGCGTCGTTGGGAAGGGGTTCACTCGGAAGGGAATATCGTATTAAATCTACGTTGTCTTTTTAAAATTCCATCAACTTCTTTTTTTGTAGGACTTTGAGCATTCAATATGTATAGTTTGACAGATATTCGTTTCATATTTTATTTGCTATCGTTGATTTTCTGAAAAGTGTTCGGACACTGGATCAACCACCATACGTTTTTACCTTTTTTTACCTTGCAGCTCAGCTGGTCTGGGTCGACGACTTGACATGATATCCATCCGCGCCGTGATTCAGTTGATCGCGCAAGAAAAAAAGTTTGGGGGCATCAAGTGCAAGTATATATAGAGGGACGAGCTTTAGCTATCGAGGTTACTTTAGTTATCAAGGTTCTTTAGCCATCAAGGTTAATTTTGCCTACAAGGTTAATGTCGATGAAGGCTTGCGCGGCTAGAAATAGAAAAAGAGGGGAAAACGGGGTTAGTGGAATACAAACATCTCAATAAACGTGCTGAATAAATGAAAATTTTGGGGGCATCAAGTGCAAGTATATATAGAGAGACGATCTTTAGCTATCAAGGTTGATTTTGCCTACAAGGTTAATGTTATACATCCGCGCCGTGATTCAGTTGATCGCGCAAGAAAAAAAGTTTGGGGGCATCAAGTGCAAGTATATATAGAGGGACGAGCTTTAGCTATCGAGGTTACTTTAGGTATCAACGTTCTTTAGCCATCAAGGTTAATTTTGCCTACAAGGTTAATGTCGATGAAGGCTTGCGCTGCTAGAAATAGAAAAAGAGGGGAAAACGGGGTTAGTGGAATATAAACATCTCAATAAACGTGCTGAATAAATGAAAATTTTGGGGGCATCAAGTGCAAGTATATATAGAGAGACGATCTTTAGCTATCAAGGTTGATTTTGCCTACAAGGTTAATGTCATACATCCGCGCCGTGATTTGATCGCGCAAGAAAAAAAGTTTGGGGGCATCAAGTGCAAGTATATATAGAGGGACGAGCTTTAGCTATCGAGGTTACTTTAGGTATCAAGGTTCTTTAGCCATCAAGGTTAATTTTGCCTACAAGGTTAATGTCGATGAAGGCTTGCGCTGCTAGAAATAGAAAAAGAGGGGAAAACGGGGTTAGTGGAATATAAACATCTCAATAAACGTGCTGAATAAATGAAAATTTTGGGGGCATCAAGTGCAAGTATATATAGAGAGACGATCTTTAGCTATCAAGGTTGATTTTGCCTACAAGGTTAATGTTATACATCCGCGCCGTGATTTGATCGCGCAAGAAAAAAAGTTTGGGGGCATCAAGTGCAAGTATATATAGAGGGACGAGCTTTAGCTATCGAGGTTACTTTAGGTATCAAGGTTCTTTAGCCATCAAGGTTAATTTTGCCTACAAGGTTATTGTCGATGAAGGCTTGCGCGGCTAGAAATAGAAAAAGAGGGGAAAACGGGGTTAGTGGAATATAAACATCTTAATAAACGAGCTGAATAAATGAAAATTTTGGGGGCATCAAGTGCAAGTATATATAGAGAGACGATCTTTAGCTATCAAGGTTGATTTTGCTTGCACAGTTTCTTCTACTCGCCGGAACTTTTTTTTTTCTCATATTTTTGGGGGCATCAAGTGCAAGTATTATAGAGAGTTTGGCGTAAAGGGAGGAGGATGGAGGAGGCAAGGGCGCGCCCCATGGCGCGCCCAGGCCCCTAAAGCTCCGCCATTTTGTCAGAGACATTTGAACACGATTTGAACGCGCCCGAAGCCCCCATTAACATACTATGAATTATTCATTTCTTAAGATGCTCCCAACATCCGTACATGCTCTGCATGCAACAGAAACAAAAACGCGGGTCAGCGCCGAGCATGCGCATTGAGAGAGGTCAAGTACACTTAATTTATTCACGTATGTTAATGTATTCATGATATGGATTTTGACGACTTACCAGTATTGGCCAATCAGTGCCTTCCATTTTTGATTAATTATAATAGTAATCAACAATACAATTGAAATGATAAACAGTGAGAAGCTACGTGCCGTACTTCAATTCAATGTTGAAAAAATAAATATGAAATCAAACTTGATTAAGCTGTGCCACAAGAAACGAATCCATATGTGGGAACTTCTGACAGTAATTAAAAAAAAAAAATGTAATTATTTTTCTTTTTTGTTGTTGATTTTTTTTTTCTTTAGCAAACTTGGAATTGAACTCCCGGCCCCACCCCTAGGGCCAGACTTACCAGCTCTCTCTCTCTCTCTCTCCACCCCCCCCCCCCCCCCTTAAAAAGAATCACTAACTCATGCGGCAAGGGGGGGGGGAGAAATATTGGAAACTTTCTTTTCCCCTTTTTCTTCCCATCTCTCTCACTATCTCACATCGTTGCCTTTCTCATTATCATATCATCTCACAAGTTATCTCTCTAATTATCTCTTAACTCTCTCTCTCTCTCTCTTTCTCTCTCACACTCTATTTCTCCCTCACGTCCTGTTTCATCACTCTATCTGCAGTTATATTTGATTCATTGAAAAAAAAAAAGAAAAAGAAAAGAAATACATGTACTATTGGATTACTGCTAGTTGAATGTTCATAAAACCAATTTTAATTGCATAGCTTTTCACAATAATGTAATTTACCATGTTTGCAGTTTATGTGATGAAATCTACAATTATGATGCCCAGTCGATCTAAAACAGATTTACTTACCTTCTGCTTGATTATTTCTCTACATGTTATCTTCGATCACAAACCGATTGTTGTTTTACCTTATGTTTTTTGCATCTTTTTCTTGCATCT
Organism: Heliocidaris tuberculata; assembly: GCA_025618425.1. Classification (NCBI taxonomy): domain Eukaryota; kingdom Metazoa; phylum Echinodermata; class Echinoidea; order Camarodonta; family Echinometridae; genus Heliocidaris; species Heliocidaris tuberculata. The sequence continues at coordinate 15,363,082 of CM046839.1, forward strand.
ATGTCATTTGTTCAATTGTGTATTCCATCATCCACTATTTTTAACACAACGTATATTTATAATGTATTTGTTCTAATATGAAAGGGCCCTATAAGTATTATTCTAAACTTTTATAGAAATAAATCATATAATGCCCTACACGAAAACTTCAAACATATACTTTATATTACTAACAAAAAGTACATTTTCATCACAAATGAATTATTAAAATCAAATGACCTCACCTGCTACATGGAAGTATTACATCTTTAAATATTATTGCATTTGTTGATTTATTTGGAATTTTTGAACACATTATAGGTTCCTGTTATACTTCGGGGAGTTTATAAAATGATGACTTATGCAACATAGAATACTTGAAAATCCTGATGAAATCATCAGGATTTTTCATAACAAATTTAACCTAACTCAGTGCAGTATGCAGGAGGGGGGGGGGGGCACACATTGCAAGTCTGTCAACTTTAGGGAACTGCTTGAAGGGAGATTCGTATTTTTTTCTTGTTGCAAGCCCTCCAAAAGTCGCTCAGTGGGGGGGGGGGGTTGATTTCATGATTTCATGGGGTCCAGTTTTCCTCCATAATTCTCTGACAAACAAAAGAAGTTCTAAAAGGGGGCACAATAAAAAAAAATTTTAAAAAGGAGGGGGCACAATGTATACTGTTCTTTCAAAAAAGGGGGGGGGGGGCAAGGGCTGGGATTGCCTCCCTCCCTAAATCCACCACAGAGAAATTTTTATGAACCCGATAACCTTTTTTGTTTTTCGTCAAGAGTTGTCAGGTGGCAGTCTGCCCCTCTGCCCCCCCCCCCCAGCTACACTAGTGCCCTATCTCCAAAACCACAAAGTCTGCATTGAAACGATGACCAACTAATGTACATTTCAGAGTCCTAAAGATTGTTTTTTGAAATTTAATCCACACATACCAAGGGCATAATTATTTTACTTGAAAATGAAAGATGGTTAAGTTAATTTTCTCTACATACATGTAAGGCTCTAGAGCTAGATGAACTAACCTGTTTTTTTCAATTTCTCAATACTGATTGTTTTTGACATTTAGTTTTATATCATATAAACAGTATTACAGACTTTCCCAAAATGATAATTTCAATCATCAGATATAAGATCAGTTCATGGGATTAATTTTTTTTTTTTACATTTGTTGAGATGCACAATGGATCAAAGCATTACCTCATTGGGCCTGGCAATCACTTCAGTAATGTAAGACAAGCTAATACAGTAGGGCAATTCAAATCTGCACTAAAAACATACTCATTCAATTGATTAATATAATTATAACATTTCCGGCAGGTTTCCTACTTGTTTCTCTTTCTCACCCTTTCCTCAGGGCATTGAGACCTTCTTCAAAGGTATAATACGAAATATAAGAACTGTTCTATTATTGTTATCATTATTATTATCATTATTATCATAAACATTAGGGGCCAGGCAATGTCCCTAGGCCATCTCGAAAAGGAAACCCTCAACTCAATAGGCCTAATGAGCTAAATACATCTACATGAAAGAATTGGCTGTATTAGAATTTATAAAGTGACATATGGAGGGGCGGGTGAAGGTGCCACATGTGAAAAGCTTCAGATGCAGTATCCTTTTCCCTTAAATGAGCTTGTTACGCTTCAGACTCTCCGGAATACGAAGGATTTGATCTGTTGTAGCAGCCATCAAAGATGAAGAGGTCAAGTTGAACTCCATGCATGTCTGTTGAATGAAATGAGAAAAGAATGGAATTAATCACGTTGAAATCACATGATATGCAAATCAATGAACACAGTGGCAGTTTGGGGGGGGGGGCACTTCCGGCCTCCTCCCTTTTTCAAAGAGCAGTGTACATTGTGGCCTCTCTTTTTAAAATTGTGCCCCCCCCCACCCCCCATGAAATAATAAGCTTCTTTCTTTTTTTTTTTTCTTTTTTTTTTTTGCTTGTCAGAGAATTTTGAAGGAAAATTGGACCCAACAAATCTGACAACCCCCCTTTTTTTTCTTCTTCTTCTGAGATTTGTGCCCCCCCCCTTTACAAAATCTATCTTTGTGAATGAACCAAGGACATCCTTTAGTACCTCAGTTGTGGGAGTGTATACAAAGAAACTTATTCATACAGCTGAGCCTACCTCTCTTAACTGCAGCAAGTCGGTAGTTCTTTCTTCCTCTCTGTATTGTCTTTACTCAAAGTGGGACATATGCCTTCAGCATCTATTGTTACTGAAGAAGAGAAGCATCATCCTGGAAAAATAAAATAGTTCATACATCACATAATAAGTATTTATACTCTATTCATGCTGGCCTCGTTGATTCTCAAAGAGAATACAAGTAAGACACAGAATCTATCTGAAATTGTAATCTATCTGAAATTGTAATGTCTTTCTTCAGAAATATTTCAAAATAAATTTAAGTACATAATTTTTTTAAATTTGATATTCTACTTGCTATTGTTTGTGTACATGTATTATTGAAAAGGGTTGAAGAACACTCTCAAAGGAAATAACATAATGTATTTACTTGTCAACACATTTTAGATCCCATAAAACCCTCTTATATTTATTATATACTTCGGATAACATACATCTATCCTTGATACTATAAGTATTAGCTCAATCTATCATTCCATCTTTAAAATCTGTAACTCCTCAACTGGATCTAAACATTCCCATTGAAATAACCATGGAACTGCCACTTTAATTGATTTCCAAGATTAGAGCTTTAGATCTAGAACTACCATACCTGTCATGTAATCAGGGAAATGAAAATGAAGTGGCATCTTAGCAGATTTACATTGCATTTCATCCATCATCTCCAATAGTTAGTGGTAGTAGTACGTTCAGCCATGCGTTGATGGGTAGATACATGTAGAACAAAACACTTGGTAGGTCTGCATATTCTTCATTTCATGTCCATCTGAAAAAGAAAAAAGAATTGAAAATGATAATTGATGGTGATTCTCTTTATTACCTTTCAACAATTTTTTTTGGTCCTGCCTAAAAATGAAAATGACTAGCCCATTTCATTTTGATTTCCTTCCCTGCTACACTAAGTAAAAATAAACAAAAAAAAAAAAAAAAAAAAAAAAACAACAACAAAAAACAGAAACTAAAAGAAAACTATGCATGTCCCGACTTCTCTTAAAGTTTGTTTTCAAATTCAATCAACTTTAACTTTTAGTTTAATTGGCTAAAAGCTAACAACACTATAGAGTTTTATTCATTTTAACATTACAATGAGTTGAATCGGGCAGAACTAGAGTAAAGACTAACTAGACAAGGACCCCCCCCCCCCCATTCATAATTCAATCACTGACCAGGCTTTCTTCCATTAGGCTAGTAATGTGCTTTGCCCTAGACTCTAGTGTCTAGGACTAGTTCTATGTCTAACTGTTACGATTAGATCTACACGTACGTTAGATCTAGACTTAGACCACCGAGTAGGAGTCTAGATCAGATCTAGTCTATGTAGATTCTAGGACTTGCCAAGACAAGGCCTAGGCCTACGTCAATGACTAGCTAGGCCTCGCTTGCCCCCCCCCCTCCCAATATATATAAATAAATAAATAACCAATAATATATAGGCCCTACAAAAAAATAACCCCCCCCCAAAAAAAAAAAAAAAAAAAAAAAAATCCTCAGTAGATCTAACAGTTAGACCTTTGTGTAAGTTAGATAACAGAGGTCTAGGCCTACATCTATTCCAGACTAACTTGTTAGGTCTAACTGACATATCTATAGCTTAACTAGATCTAGACTCTATGTCTACATCTAACTTAGATAACCGATTTGTCAAAGAATTTGGCCTAATCAACTAAATTTGAAATGCAGATCTACGATAGGTCTAAGTTACATTCTACTCTTAGAAGTTAGACATAACATCAAAATCATGGAACGTGTGAACTGCTGAAATCTTCACACCAGAGCTTGAAAAACTAAATTAATCTCGACAGGCCACCTGGTCCTAGTTAATATGTTAATGTCACATTAGAGTCATATTAGATATTTTTCCGACTAAGTTTTGAAATTATGTGTTCCAACAGTTAGTTTGGATCACTGTCATTGACATTGATGGGATGAAATTGTCTGGTAATGTATTTGATTTTATGACACGGTCCCGCCCGAAACTCCCGGTAAGCTGTCAATAGTGGCAGGGGTGGTAATGGCAATCGAGCTGAAACATAAGCTCACAACGATAGAAAATGTAATGAAAGTTTGACAACAGATTGCCCATATTTTTATAGCATACAGTACTTTCAAATACTTTCAAAATGTACAGAAATTCCAGGAGATCCCTCACTTTGGTAGTAATTCATATGATTGTTATTCTATTTATGAAATTTAAGCGTAATTATAGTTGTACTCACCGGTAAACTTTTCACAAGAAATTCACACTTCCTGCGGGTGACGTCATTACATTGACTTTACACACAGCGGAAGTGACGAAAAAGGTCATATTTGTTGTCGATTAATTCTTTTGGATAATTGTAATATTCATGAGGTAAGGTCCAATCAGAGCTGAATATTGTCGGGATACGCAAAGCAAAAATAAATAATGCATGAAGTGAAATCGGATTTTTATGCTAATGGGGCTTCGGGAGATATGAAATGTCTCTCGGGGGGCGGAGCCTAAATACGCTTAAATACGCTTAGATTGAATGGTGACGCTGTAGCTTATATGCAAATGAGGCAAATCCGCGCGTGCTACCGCGCCCCTAGAGATGCGCTTGACCTTGCCCCTGGCTGGGCGCTTATGTCTTGGCGCAAAGAGGGTGATATGCGCTGTATTTAGCCAATAAATTATAAGAGTTTCGCGTAAAGAAAAACATCAGACAGCCTTTACTGTCTCAGTTGAAAAATTTGAATCATTCCATGGTAGTCCACCATGGCGTTCAAGGGGAAATTGCGTCAACCGGAACTACTTTCTCGATGTCTTTGAAGCAAGAAAAAGTCTCGACCGTGAGTGTTCCCATTGAATTCAAGAAAGTTTCAAAATGTAAAAACGTAGATGCCCCCTGGGGGCATCAAGTGCAATAATGCCCATGATTGGATCTTTTTAAGTGTACGCGCTAAATCAAGCGTATTTATTCTACGAAATCTGCATAAACCATGGTCTGAATTGAAACCACCTTTGTGAATTCCGGCCTAAAGAGGTTCGATCATACCAGTATACGCCCTCGCCTCCGAACTATGCCCTCCGAAAGGAGGGCTAGAGCCATGGCTAGAGCTATGGGCCCTAGAGCTAGCTAGAGAGCTAGAGTCAACTAAATATGTGACCTTTGACCATAGAGTATGTATCTCTATGCCTTTGACATGTACCATAGGTTTTACATTGGATGCATTGTGGGAGCTTTGTCCAATTTGAACAGTGATCTAGGAGGGAAATTTGAATAAATGCTTATTCATGAAGAATGACGTCAAAAACTCGTCAAATAGGTCTACTGTTCGATGATTGGTTAGTGGCTCATATTAACATGCTTTATGTATAAGATTAATACATAAAACATTTTTTTCATTCCCACAATGCCTAGGCCCTACGATTTGGACACGAAATAGGGAAAATGGCGGCCGTACGGGTGGTGCTACTTTTGTGCTATTTCAACACAAATCTCAAAAAAACTTTGTCTTTGAGAAAGTTTTGTTTTAGAAGGAGTTTGTCCAGTAAATCTCACTAAAGCAGAAAATCCTACAGTGAACATTCTCATCAAAGTGAGGCCGTATGATGCCTTGAAATGTAAGTAAATATCAATTTTGTTTATCGTTCCTCTTAATGATTAGGAGGATGTGTTCGTCGTGGCTGCGAGTGAGTTCACTGTACAGAACGTATTAACCCACATCCCACTCAATCCCCTCTCTTGCATGACAAAAGAAAGTTAACAACTTTCACTGAACTCTAAAACAGTCCTATTAAATAGGATACTGGTAATATTTTTCTAAAAGATCAGAAATTTTCCGTAGATCTGTATATCATGATAGTGCTATAACAAAAAAAGTAAAGCGCTTGACTACATTACCGACAATCTGCGGTAGATGTAGACCTGTTCAAGATGGATCACAACACTGAATGCGCAAGTTCCTCACTCTGGGCCGCGCCGGGTAAGATCTCGCCCAGTGGTCTGTTAGTTTTGGGTTCGCCGATCCTGACCGGCTACTGCGCTTTGCCTACAGTACGAGAGCAAAATGTTGCAGGTGCCCTGGCTAGGGCTAGGCCTAGACCTTCGCTTTGAACTTTGACTTTGTTTAGGTAGGGTCTAGATCTACATAGAATTTGAATGGCAGTTTTTCCGTTCTGAACCCAAATTAAAATGTTCTTTAGTTTCTATACCCTAAGGTTGTTACTAAGTCTATAAAGAGCGGTCTCAATTTGATCATTTGCTTGGTCTTGGGCTTGGCTGAAATAGGTCTAGGTCTAGCATCTAAATGCTCTCTTTGTGTCGTGACAACCATTGACGAGTCACCACTGACACTAGAGACTAGACAGTAGATCTGAGAGCATGATATCTGATAATTTAGACAGTAGGTCTAGGCAGGCGCGGATCCCCCCCGGCCCCCCCCCCCCCAAAAAAAAAAAAAGAGGGAAAGAGAGAAAGAGAAGGAAAAGGGAAAGGGAGAGAAGAGAGAAAAGGAAAAGAAGAAGAAGAAGGAGAAGAAGAAAAAAAAATTGAAAAGGGGAAGAAAGAGGCCGTGGGCCGAAAGGGCCATGCTTCCCCCCCCCCCCCCCCGCGCCCAAAAAGAGTGAAGGAAGGGGGGGGGGGAGAGAAAAAAGAAGGCAAAAAAGTGGAAGGAGTCCGGGGCCGAAAGGGCCTTACCTCCCAGGGTGTAGTGTTGCCTATTGCCTCCCCCCCCCCCCCCCCCAAAAAGAGAGAGAGCGCAGGAAGGAAAGTAGGAAGAAGAAAAAAGAGGGAAAGAGAGAAGGAAAAGAAGGGAAAGGGAGGGAGGAGAGAAAAGTGAAAAAGGAAGAAGCGCGGAGGCCGGGGGGGGGGGGGACCGAAAGGACCTTGCTTCTCCGTTCTCCCTCCCCCCCCCCTCCCAAGACAAAAAGAGGGAAGGAAGGGGAAGGGAAAGAGAGAATGGGAAAAGAAAAAAAAAATGAAATGAAATCGGAAGAAAAAGGGGGGAGAGTCCAGGGACCGAAAGGGCCTTGCCTCCCAGGCCCCCTTTGCAAGGGGGCCTGTTGCTTCCCCCTCCCCCCCCCCCCTCGCAAAGAGAGAGAGGAAGAGAGGGAGCAGGAAGGAAATAAAGAACAAAGAGTGAAAGAGAGAAGGAAAAGAAGGGAAAGGGGGAGAGGAGAGAAAAGGAAAAAATAGGAAAACAAAATGAAAATGGGAAGAAGGATGCCGGTGCCAAAAGGGCCTTCCAACCCCCCCCCCCACCCCCCTCCATAAAAAAAAGGAGAAGGAAGGAAAAGGGATAGATGAGAGAAAGGGGAAAAAAGAGGATATAAAGGGAAGGAAAACGCGGAGAATAAGAAAAGAAAAAGAAAAGAAAAGAAGGATGTAAGTTTCCTGGAAATGAAAAAAAAAAAAGCTTACTATCAATAAAGTAATTTAAAGGCTTATCAAAGGCATTACCATTCTGAATATCTATAATTATGTTAAAATTTAAGAATAACAATTCCATCTCATTTGATAACAGATGGGTGAACATAATTTTGCTGTAAACTAGTTTTGCTATATGTGCTGTATAATTAAAATGGTTTGTTAATTCTATTATGTGCAGTATTTTGTTGTTATTAATGTGTTTATAAAGTATTGCAAAGTCAAAAGCAATATTTAATAAAGATATTTCTATAAGGGGAAAAAATGGGGCCTCCCCCCCCCCCCCACCAAAACGATAGAGAGAGAGAGACGGGAAAGGGATCGAAAGAAAAGAGAGAGAAGGAATTAAAATAAAGAGAAGGAAAGAAAAGGGGAGAACAAGGTACGCTGGTGCAGATGGGTGAGAGAGAGAGAGAGAAAGGAAAGGGAAATGAAAAAAAAAAAGAAAGAAAGAAAGAAAAGGAGTCTGAGAGAAAAGTGATAAAACAGAGGAAGAACAAAAAAAGGGGGGACAGGGGTGCAATCGAATGTTTATCGTATCGAACATTGGTTTGGATTTGCAATTTTTTTTACATCTTTATTTTCTGTAGGATGTTGTCTATTCATTGGGTGAGTTTGATAAATATTTTGTCTATATTTTGTTTGATATGACTGAATTACTGAAAAGTGTCCGGTAGTAGGATACACTTCCATACTTTTCACTTCATTATCGGGCTGGGGTGACTCTGTAGACGACGGTCGGTACACGTCACGTGGGCGCTTCATCAAGTGACAGGCGTTGAAAAAGAACTTTCAAGCATTTAATCCATCCATAACCTTCACTATTTGCTGGATTACAGGCACACGCCACAACGCCTAGTTCTTTGTATCTTTATATCAACAAGATAAATGCGACTGCCTATTATGCCTCCGCCTTTTTTTTTTTTTTTAAAGATATCGCGATGTAATTTCATAATAACTTGGCCTCTGTGACCCTTCAGTTTTGACCTACTTCAAAATTTAATCACATTGTCTTCCTAGTCGTTTGATGCAGTTGAATGACCTCACATTGTTTATCTATTTTCAAGTGTGAACGTCATACCTCTTATGAAATAGTATGCATACAGCATACTAACCAGTGGAACTTTTTTTGTACAAAGTTTGTATGAAAGAAAGTGTTTGGAACTTATAGTGCACATGATGCAATTTCAGGTGCGATTTTTCTTAGTGAAACGCCTTGCCATTCTTGTTGAATACTGGAATACTCTCTTCTTTTTTTAAACATTTGTTTAACCTTTTATACAGTAATACATATATGTACAAGCCAACCACTTTTGGTTTTAATCATGTCAACGGTTATCCTTAAGACGTTTAGATACTGTTGATGATATTTCCACCTATTTTCAACAATATAGTGGAAAATCAAATTTTAACATTTCTTCAAAATATTCATGTTAACAGTAAAATTTTGCATGGATATTATATTAGTATTATTCTTTTACAGGCACAAAGAAACGCAATAATGATCATGCTTTGGCATGTAAGTGTATCATTATAATTACACTTATTGTTTTATTACATCTTGTGTAATAGTATGCATACCAGCTTGTGGAACTTTTTCGTACTTTTACTGTATGAAAGAAAGCGTTTGGAACTTATAGTGCACATTATGCAATTTCAGGTGCGATTTCCTTAATAGATATCATGCATATATAGAGCATAACAATAAAGTCTATTTTTTGAATCATAATACCATTACCGTGTCCGATATTGTCTTTATTATCTCGTACGACAATTAATGACTGGTTTGCACAAAAAAAATATTAGTGCTGTTCCTTTTGAAATTTGATTTACAGTATATGCCATTTCAATCTTTTCAGATACATAGCTGTTTGATATCTTCGCCGACTGTCGCCGAGGAGTAATGATTTGCCACAGTAATGAGCCCTTAGTACGGCTCCTGGCTTCCTGCAAGAGCCGACGCATGCTAATAAGGATTCACGAAACTCGGTGTTTAGGGCGGATTTCGAGGAAGTTAGCGTACATGACCATAATGACACCATCAGAAACAGACGTTAGTTATTACCGGACAAAAGATGAATAAGTAGCCCCTCGAAATCATAGGTGTCAAATTGTAAATATTTTCTTTCGGAATTTAGAAACTTTAGTCATTATAATATGATCAGTATGGACTTTAACAATTTCAGAATGTTCTTCCGGCGGGAGTGAAAGCTCTTTATATGCTTTTGCACCCCCCCCCCCCCCCGAGATCGAGCGTCAGATACGCCATTTGTCCCCATTATTGTAGCAATATGTAGCTCACATGATTTGAAATTTGGCCCCCCCCCCCAAGAAATCCTGGATCCGCGCCTGGGTCTAGGTCTAGATCAAGATTGGGATTCTGAATTTAGTAATATTGCCGATAACCCCTCAAAGCAGTGGTCTAGATTTTTGTCTGTCTTATATGATGCTATTGACTTACATGTACATATCCCAAAAAAGAAATTTGCATGTCTTTTGGTGAATCAATACCTCGTGAGTCCTTGAAGACCTTCCTTATAATAATAATAATAATAATAATAATAACTACATTTATAGGGCGCTTTATACGGGCGTTTCTAAGCGCACAGGTGGTCTGTCTAACTCAGTATACATGGTACATCCAATAGCTTAAAAGCAACAAAATGAAATACTAAAATATTACTAATACAATACAGTTAAATGAAACTAACTACTTGTGTATTTACGTTTTCATCGGGTCAACTCTGGTATGTCTCCCTGGGCACCTGCCCTTAGTGGTATTCCGCAAGGCAGTGTTCTCGGCCCAGTATTATTTGTCATCTATGTCACTGACCTGCTTGATGTCACCAAATGTAGAACCTTGTTATATGCGGATGACACAAAAGTTCTCAATAAAATTTCGTGTACAGAGGGTATTTTCTGTCTACAGGAAGACCGTAAGAGTTTCCAGAGTTGGTCTGCCAAATGGCTATTAAGTTTTCATCCGGAGAAGTGTAAAATCTTGTCTATTGGCACATCATCTAAATGTGATAAAGATACAAATGGGAAATTCTATTTAGGTCAGGGCTTTTCACGACATGACCTTGAAAATGTCCATTGCATGCGTGACTTGGGCGCCTGTGTAGATAGTGTACTTTCTTTTGATAGCCACATTCAGAACATAATTACCAAGGCAAACAGAGTTGTTGGTCTGATCAGACGTTCCTTTCTCTATTTAGATGAGCAAAATTTTTTAAGACTATTCAAAGCTCTCGTTCGGCCACATCTTGAGTACGCTCAATCCGTTTGGTGCCCTTGGAAATACAAGCATATTGACGCCTTGGAAAATGTGCAGAGAAGGGCCACTCGACTTGTTCCTTCTTTGAAAGGTCTCAGCTACGAAGAAAGACTACGTAAACTGAAACTGCCTACCCTGGTTTATAGAGGAACTCGAGGCGATATGATTGAGACCTTCAAAATGATAAAGATATATGATCCAAGTGTAACGCCTCTTCTCGAGCTCAATATTTCCAGGACGAGGGGTAATAGCTTTAAGATAAGCAAAAGAAGAGCCAATAAAAGTATATGTAGTAATTTCTTTTCCATGAGAGTGGTAAATATGTGGAACAGCCTCCCAAACTGTGTTGTGGAGGCTGATAGTTTCGTACCTTTTGAAAATAAACTAGATAGGTTCTGGCACAATACTGAATTTAAATTCAAATACAGAGCAGCTCCCCCCAGCCGTGCCGTCCCAAACTCAACCTTAAGTAACCTTAAGTAGATCTAGGCCTATGCTTTTATTACAACCACGATCCTAAATTTGTGTTCTCTTTTGATTGCAGAGCTATCATTGATAAATGGACCAAACTCCAAAGTAGTGAAACACAGTCACAGGGGAACCAGGACCAGATCATCCAATATCGTGATAGTTGAACTGGCAAGGTAATTTTTTTTTTAAATTTTAATGTAGACCTCTATGCCCACATGAATTATAGCCTAGACGTACAAGTACTAGTACTAGTAGAACTGCAATGTAGTAGTAGCTCTGTAAGATTATGATATACATGTAGGTATTTAAACTCAGTAGGCGTGTAGGCCTACGTGTTTTATGTAGACCCCTAATCTGTACAGTCAAAATCTAATTCTGAAGTCCAGTAAATCATTTTGATTGTAGATCAACCCACTTACTGATTTAACCATTTCGAAGTTTTGTCTTGGTCTTGGATCAGATTTGTAATGAAAAATATTTACTTCTGTTAAAAGTATTAAACCTATAACTTATTCGCATTTCTATCATTAGAAGAAGAAGAAAAATAAAATTGTAACATAAAGTAGAGATGTACCCATTTTTTCTCCTTGTTTAAAATCAAGTCTGCAGTCTACAAGAAATTTAATTTTTCTTTTCTTTCTTTTTTTCCATTATGCACTATATGCAGGTTTGTCCAAGGAAACTCGTCAGCTGCAAAGCTTGTTGAATGTGAAGTAATGGAGTCATAAGGGATCAAAGTATTCTTTACCTTTATTATTGTTTCAAGTTGTTTCAAGATATTTATTGCTAATTTACATAATGGTAAATATTCTAAATCTCATATAGATGCATATTTCAGAGATAAACATTGAACTATTGAATGTCAGAATATGGGTCAATTGGAAAGAGCTATTTAAAGGGGAAACAAGCAGATTAATTTTGTAAAGTTGGGTGTGTGTCGAACTTTACCAATAAATCTGACTTTTGGGGGGGACGGGGGGGGGGGGAATTTATCAAGGTTAATGAATGGCCCTTGTTGCAATCACTTGACATTTTACTCTTGGACCCTTTATAGATACACTCCCAAATTTGTAATTTTTAAATAAAAGCGAATACTTTGGCTACCACTGATGTCTCTTTTGTAGGTCTACATGTCCATGTCCATGTAAATGTAATTAAAAAACTAATAGTTGGTATGATTGGCCCATTTGAAAGATGATTATGGGAAAGTCATTACTCTTGCATATATTTCATTGTTTTATGGATTTCTTATGTATTCTATTGTTGTTTTTTCATTTTTCATAAATTTCATCATACAATTAGTTTTATTTGATACTATCATCTAGATCAATATTTTGGTCTAAAATACAGGACAATCAATTTTATTATTGTCACACTTAAAAAAACTTATAAAAATAAATGTACTTTTAAGTTATGCACTGTCAATTATCCCATCACGTAAGACTAATGTGTTTTGAATTTTAGATATAACCAATAAATTTGTAAATTCAAATAATTTTCCTTTTAATTCATAAGTAATTTAGAAAAAAAAAATTGAAAAAATGTTGCATGATTGTGATAAAAATTGATTTTGGTTAATCAGCTTTTAATGCGACTTGTGTTTATAATTTTAAGCATGTGTAGTGCATTCAGATTTAATCGTGATATTTTGTTTGATCTTTAACCTCGAAGTGATAATCCCTTTCATCAACTCCTTGAAGCTATCCTGAGATAGCTATGATTCTATTTCTTTAAACACACATGGTTCTAGAATCTGTAATTCGTTCCCCTATTTCATCTGTGCAATCATGATATGTGCATTTAATCTGGGGCATGTTTCTATATAGGCAGACGAATTAGGTGCTTGGGAGTTTCAGTCCGCCCCCAAATTTTCAAAGCTTCCAATATTTGGACAAACATAACCTTATGTCATTTTGGGCAGTAAGGTGATCTCTTTGTACTTTTATGTCTTATATATTCTGATGATAGTTTGAAAGGCTGTACAGGTATATACATTACAATCCACCTATATCGGATGTCACTAGAGGAATTTAAAATTGTTTGCTTGCAAAAAAGAATAGAAAGAAAAAAATAGAAATTGGTATTGCCCCCCCCCCCCCTGCCCCATGATTTGTTGTCCATGAACCAAATGTTATAATCTTTTGTCCATGAACCAAATGTTATAATCTGTATATTGTATTTGAAGAGAGCATTACTTTTTTATGCTGATAATTGAGTTATTTAATAAACATCATTTCACACTGAGAAACTTTTTTTTGTTAATTTTTCCCCATAATTTTGTGAAAGATGTGGTGGTGATGATGATGATGATGATGCAGGCACAATATGGTATGTGTTCTGGATTGTGATGGTGGATTTGTGTAAATACAGCCTTATGCAACCTTGATTTACTGGATGATAGACTGATTTTCGTAAGGAAGTGCTAGGTGTAGGGTGTGGGATTTCTGTTAATGGACTCATTTTACTCGTTACTGAATCAGCCCGCCCCCCCCCCCCCCCCCCCCCCAGGTGACAAGAAAAAAAATCAAATGTTTTGTTTGTTGTTGTTTTTTTTTTTTTGGGGGGGGTACAAATGGGGAGCATTTTTCTCCTTGAACTTCAGTTTGACTTCAGATATGACAGATCTGCAAGGCAGAAGGGAAATTTAATATCGCAGGAAGGCTACAACGGAAAAGAAAAGTGAGAAAATGAAAAAAAAAAAAAAAAAAAAAAAAGAAATGATGATGCCACTTGATGTAGGAGGTGGCCATCAAGAGTTAATTCAATTGAAGTCTCAATCATTAAATTTTAGGGAGACGAAAGATTAAATATACGAACTTGAAGGTAAATATTTAGTTTTCCTTAAAGGGTAAAACGTTTTGCCCTTTGTCGTGGCCAGGGCCTTCCCCTCCCATCGTGACAGCATAGTGTCACTTATGCTTATTATAGGCCCTGTAGCATCTGTGTATCCTTGAAAAACTTTACTTCAACAAAAAACAATAATTTCTATCAATTGCAACTTCCTGGTTGATCTGTTGTCTAAGAGTTTTCTTAATGAGTCTCGTTGTGCCCAGTACAGCTGCCTTCTGTAATTCGTAGCCTTTGAGAATGGGAGATCTTTGTGATGAGACCTCCGGGAGACCTCCAACCCCCCTTCCCTCTACTACTACTACTACTACTTCTTCTTCTTCTTCTTCTTCTTCTTCTTCTCCTCCTTCTTCTCCTTCTCCTTTTTCTTTTTTTTTTCTTCTTCTTCTTCTTCTTCTTCCTAAATCTTCTCAATCCTAAATCTTCCTCTTCTTCTTCTTCTTAATCTACCGCTTCTCATTTGGCTGCACAGCTAGCTACAGTACAAGTGTTTTACAGTTCAATTTTATGTTAATTAGTTATAAAAGATCATGAATATTCATATTTACAATTTCAATACTTTTACGCGCTGCGCGCGCGCGCAGGCCAAAATCTGATTTTCGCTGGTACACTGAAAAAATTTCGGCTTCATAGGCTAATACATGAAAAGTGGGAGCAGTGTGCACTTTGACCCGCCGGAAATGCCCCCATGGAAAGCCGGATGCAGAAGCGGAGTTGAGACCCCCTGCATGAAAAATTCTGAACAAAAGTGGTGGCGGTGGTGGGGGGGGGGGGGGGGGGTGGGGGGGGGGTGTACTGTGAAAAGGAAAGGAAGGAGAAAGTAGGACCCTTTTTTTCTGTGTTTACACCGGGGGGGGGGGGGGGATGTCTCATTGAGGCCTGTACACGAAAAGGGATAAAAGGTATTTTTCAGCATTAGGCGTATCAAAAACAGCAAAAAGCAAGAAAAAAGGGTACCAAATTCAGAGGAGATAAGAAGTTCCGCGGAAAGGGGGGGGGGGGGGATATAGTTCGGTAGGCCTGGCGCGTGTTCCAAATTAGGTTAAATTTCTTTTACTGTCCTTTTTGTCCAAAAAAAAGGTCTATGATAATGATGTAACCCTTAAATAGGATGTAAATAGCACGCAAGATATAAAATCGCCGTTAAGGGTATAAAAATCGGAGATGTTAGACGGGTTTCCCTGTTTAGGGTATCAAAACTACTCCTACTGCAATCCCGGTTTAGGATGCTTTTCAGAAAGTGATTTACGCGGATGATGTACAAGTCTCAATGTTTGCTTTTTATTTCGTGTGTCTAAATGTTTCTTTCTTATCTATAAGTGTGTGGTAATAGCAACTTCTATAGTTTTAGTGTTATAATCAGGCATATTAACAACATTAATTTTTAAAATGTTGAAATAATGAGAATAATCTAAAATCTAAATAATGTCCACTGCGGAATACAAATAACAGATCTATGTTTAACATTTTGTAATAAGCTTAATACATTACAATTTAGAAGGCAATTTTCATGTTATAAGGTATTTATCAGATTCTTGTAGCATTCGCTGATTAAAAGCAATTCTCAGTAAGATATCTAAAACATAAAATTATTTTGGTAACTCTTGACAAATAAGTGCTACGGGAGAATATTGGTTGTTTTTGTTTGGTTTTTTTTTTTAATAGCTTAAAGTGGCATTAAACTGGCAGAACTTGAACAGCGCCATCTTACATTAGGTCTAATCGAATGCAGGGATGTGTTATGCTGACGATACACAGATATGTGTTTCTTTTAAACCATGTGACCTTCATAATGCAATCTCCCAAGTTGAATGTTGTGTAAAGGAGATCAAGCAGTGGTCAGTCCTGAACGGTCTTAAACTGAATGATAAGAAAACCAAGATTTTACATCTTTTACATTGTCCTGTTATTCAGACCAAGTTTTATGGAGAGCGATTATTTGCTCATGCTGCCCCTTCACTTTGGAATACTGTTCCATCTCATTTGAAGGATTCATCCACAATATCTCAGTTTAAAACCGTTTTGACAACGTATTTGTTCAAAAAGCATTTTGAATGAGTTATATTGCATCTGTCTATCCTTATTCTTTCCTTTCTTAAAGCGCATAGAGACGCAATGGCAGTGATATGCGCTATAAAAACATTGTTGTATTACAGTGATTGCTAAATTGAGATTATAATTTGAAAATTAATTGCATTTTATTTTGAATGTTGACAAACAACTTGTTTGGATAATAGGCAAATTGTATATTACAAATTATTTTACTTGACATTGTGGAAAATTGTGTGCAGGTACATTCTAAGCTTTTACAAACTAGAATGGGGCATGATGGGAGTATGAGAGGCACAGACACTTATCAAATCCTGTCGAAAAATGGTGCTATTTAGGAGCTTCAGTTTACTGTCACTTTAAAAGGACTCCAAGGGAATGAGGTTCTTTATATGCCTTTTTATGCATTTATTATGACATCTCAGGTTGTTACCCTCGTTATCGCAATATTTCTGGAATGATTTGAGACATCAACCTCAAATTTGGTACTTGTATGCATCGCCATAGTGAGACAAACTGATTTGAATTTTTGGTTACGTAGGTGGAAGATCACAGGTCATAGTATATACGTGACATTATTATTATTTTTTGTTGTTTTGCTTCGTTTTTGTTGGGTTTTTGTGTTGTTGGTTTTTGTTGTTTTGGGAATGTTTTGTTTTTTGTTTTATCTTTTGTTGGGGGGTTGTTAGTTTTGTTTTCACATATACACACACACACACACACACACACACATGTTTATCTCAATATCCATTTTAGCTGTTAACTTAAAACTTGGTGCTTGTATGCATCATCATAGTGAGACGAAGTGAATAGATTTGGATTTAGTAGGTCAAAGGTCCTAGAGGTCATAGAGGTCATAGCGACCAGTATACATGAAAATTATACTCTTGTATCTTATATCTTATACTCCATCAAAAATGCTAAAATGATTGTGGGATCACATTCAAAAACGTATTGGCCCGTATTCTGATAAAATATAAACCCGACCCTGGGTCTAAAGTCGAGATTGAACTAGGGAAGTTAGGCCGAGGGGGCTAATTAAAGTTTTCTTTTTTTAAACATGAACCATGTTAACTGAATTCAAAGTATGCCAACAATAATGCGGTTCACATGTTTTGTTCAGCCCTGCACATTTTGCAAACACTGCCGAGAACTTATTTAATTGACATGTGCTATTCAGACATATTAGAACTACAAAAACTCGGACATTAAAGTTGATATGTTTTATTCAGCCCTACATTGGGAAGAACTTCCGAAAGCTCATAATATGCACTCAGCACAAAAAGAAAGCAAACACTTTTTCAAGTTCAGATTTTTCATAGAAGACTTTAATAAAAATCAATAAACTATATATCAAATTAAAGGAAATTTAATTGTCTTTCAACCTGGTAGGCGAACACAAAGTGAAACTTTACGCATGAGTGAACACATTCATTATCTGTTCCAAGGTGCCAAAGTAAAAGTTGCAAAATGCAACAAATTTTTTTGTTAAAGTCAAACAACTTGAAATTCACCGTCATATTGCAATCAAAATTGCAAACAGAAAGCGTGATAAAAGTTTGCATGGTTCATTGCACTTGAAAAGAAAAATCAGTCTCCAAATCTAAAAATGAGCCAAGGAGTAGCCAAAGTGGGAGATAAAGGACAATGCATTTTTTTTGGTACAATACTGAACACAACTATAGTGTTCCCTGGAAATGCAGTGTCCTCAATCCCACACGCTACGCCACTAAGTAACCATTATACTGTCATTACATTTTACCTAGCCTTCAAAATCATAAAAATTTCAAATTTTATGACATTTAATCACCCTTGTGGCTACTCCAAATCCCATTTAGATTTGGACTTAACGGAAGTTTCTCCTTTTTTTTGTTGTTGTTGTTGTTGCTGGAAAGAGAGATAGAGAGGGAAAGCTCAAGGGGCTCAATCATGCAGTCTCAACCAAGTCTCTCATTCAAGGACTAAGTCATTGTGTAAGTTTGATGTTTTGTTTCCATTGTTATGTGGAAGGGCATTTACACATCAATGGCAAATTGTCCAGTTTTGCAATTTTTACTTTTATACCTTGGAAAAGAAAAGCGAATGTGTTCACTCATGCCTAAAATTTATCTTTAAAGGGAAAGTTCACCCTGAAGATTACTTGAGTTTAAAAAATGCAGAAAAAATAAAGAAAAATATTGGCGAAGGTTTGATGAAAATCGTCAAATAATAAAAGAGTTATGAGTATTTAAAATTTTGATTCGTGACGTCACATGCGAGCAGCTGCCCATTAGTCATGTAATAAATATTCCATATATTCGCATTTTTTTTACGTTCCACGATAAATTAATATTGTTTCTTTTCAGAATCTAGTATTGAATAACATTTCTGACAATATATCAAATGCACAGACGAAAATATTCTAAATTTTCTGAGAAAACTGTATTTTATGGAATATTTATCACATTACATAATGGAGGAGCTGCTCGCATGTGACGTCACAAAATCAAAACTTCAAAAGTCCATAACTCCGTTATTCTTTAACGGATTTTGTCCAAACTTTCGCCAATATTTTTCTTTATTTTTTCTGCATTTTTTAAACTCAAGTAATCTTCGGGTGAACTTCCCCTTTAAGTTGCCCTAACAGAGTGAGAGATAGTTACTTTTCATTTAATATGATATATAATTTATTGGACTTTATTACTGTCAGAAATTGATTTTTCACAATTAGTTTGGTTCTAAAAAATAGTTTTCAAGTTTTAATTGAAGAAAATTCTGATAATTGAAATAGTTTTATTTACATGATCAAAGAAGATTTCATATTTTATGTACTGATATCATCATGATCATTAAAGTTTTTGAAAAATCTTTGCTTGGTATTTATAATTCGTTTTTGTTCTGCCTATTTTGATATATCAACATCGAGATATAATTAGTTGTGTCTCATGTATATATACCTATTTAGGACCCTTGTGGAAAGATTTTGTTCCGCTTACAATGCTATACCCTGCATAAATAAATCTATAATTTAATAGGTTAATACATAAATTAATTTGAATTATCTTTGGAAAAGAGTACAATTTCTTCAAACATGAAAAATATATGACTCCTTTGTCTGAGTAGTGTGAAATATCCTTCCCTGAGAAAATATTAACCAACGTCTGATTGTGTTTGAATCAGGCCCCTAAAGCTCCGCCATCTTGTCGGGGTCCATTAGAAGGCCCGATAAGCACTTTGCATAATTCATGAGCGTAAATGCATGATTCATTTTGTAAGATGCTCCCCGAGAGTAGCATTTGTTTGTACGCGGTATGAAACACATTACGCGCATCAGCTTAGAGCATGCGCAGTAAGAAAGGTCAAATTCAGTAATATATGCATTTATGGTAATGTATTCATCGCTTCAATGTACAGATTCGGCGAATCAGCGTCGGTAAAATTTTGCTAATTGTGGCAGACGGCGCTCGGTCAATGCACTTTAATTGTAATCGATCTCCGAATCAAAATATATCGCTTTGCAAATTTGTAAACAAGTAAATAAAGCTAAAAATGTAACCGGACAGACCGAATCAAATCTAATCATGGATACAGATAATGTAAAAATAAATGTAAAGTACTTGACACGTCACCAGTGGCATAAGTCACTTTTCTTGTGATATAATTAATACCGGTGAATATATTCATTCAATATGCATAAAGGATAATGATAAATAAGTACATAAATGATACATAAATGTATAATGAAATTTTTTTTTAAAACTCTTGCAGTGTATGATTTTTTTTCAGGGATAATCTTCATTTGGGGGTGAGGGGATGGGGTCCTTTAGTTAATTGAGATTTTTTCTTCAACCTTTTAGTTAGTCTTGATGTAAATGATTTTTTTTAAAATAATATAAGTGTACGTTTATTCTTTTTTGGAAGGGATTTTTCCTCCCCGACTTTTCCTCCCATTTTCTTGTTGATATACTGAATACCGGTGCACTATTCATTCGATACGCATAAAAGATAATTATAAATAAATAAATAAATAAATGATACTGATATGTATAATGAAATAAAAAAGAAAAGAAAAGAAAAGAAAAAAAAAAACCTCTAGCAGTGTAGGACTTTTTTCAGGGATGGTTTTCATAACAGAAATGATGATCTTCATTTGGGGGTAAGGGGATGGGGTCCTTTAGTTAATTGACGTTTTTTTTTAACCTTTTAGTTAGTCTTGATGTAAATGATTAAAAAAATATATATATAAATGTACGTTTGTTCTTTTTTGGAAGGGATTTTTAAAAAATTAAAATCCACCACTAGCGTAACAACTTTTCTTCCCATTTTTTTTTCTTGCTTGTCAGAGAATTATGGAGGAAAACATGTGATCACCCCCCCCCCCCCCCCCCCCCCCCCCCCCCCCCCCCCCCCCCCCACTGAGCGAGTTTTGGAGAGCTGGCAAGAAGAAAAAAATACGGGTCCCCTTCAAGCAGAATTTTAGAATTTACAGTTTTGTATTTTTTTTTGTTTTTGTTTTTGCTTGTCAGAGAATTATGGAGGAAAACATCTGATAACTCCCCCCTACCCCCCACTGAGGCCACTGGAACACTCAAAATACCGGGAAGAATTATCCTCTAACTTTGAATTTGCATTTGTGAGTAAAATTTATATGTTACCATTCACTAGCATACCCAAGGGGCCCAGGCAAAGGGGGGGGGGGGCAGAGTGTCCCTTGACAAGTTTTGAAAAAAAAAAGGTTATCTGGTTCCTGAACAAGATTCACGACCCCCCCCCCCCCCCCCCCCCCACCCCACTGAGCGACTTTTGGAGGGCTGGCGAACTATTTTCGGAGCTGATAACCTTTTTTTTTTTTTTCATTAATGCTTGTCAGTGAATTATGGAGGAAAACTGGACCCCATAAAATCTGATAACCCCCCCCCCCCGATCCACTGAGCGACTTTTGGAGGGCTGTGGGGGGGGGGGGGGGGGAATTGTCGCCATTGATAACCCTTTTTTTAACCCCTCTTGACGCCAAGGTCCAGATACGCCACTGTTGCCATTCCTTTCTAGCTTTCATGCCCGTAAGTCACCACTCAATCACAAGTCTTATACAATACCATTCATTTCCATCAACTTATGATTGACCATTCCAGTCAAAGCTTATTGTCTTCACTCTTCCTTTCACATACGCAGGGGTGTCGCTAGAGAATTTTGAATGGGGTAATAGTTATCGTGCCGAGAAAAAAAAATTCCCACAAATTTCCAACAATGAAAAAGTAAAAACTGAAGTTTATATTTTTATATATTTTTTGACATGCCAAAATACTGACAGTTTGAAACATTACAAATATTAAGGTGTATTACCTTCCCGCCACCCCAGGGGTGCATCCAGGATTTTGTAAAAGATGGGGCACACATTGCAGAAAATTCTCTGACAAGTTGAAAAAGGTCATTTCAAAGGAGGCGGGGGGAGGGGGTACAATCTTGAAGTTGTATACTGAAGGTATGTCACTCTGTATCAAGGGGGGCATGGGCCGGAAGTGCCCCCTAAATCTGATACTGCCTTTTTCCACCCCCACCCCCTCGAGCGATACCACTGCTTTTTCTCTCATTTTTTATCTTTCTCATTCCATTCTAACTCTGGCTTACCTTTCACACAAGCTTTGCATTTAACATTTCTAGTTATGGAACCCCCAACCCCCCCCCCCCCCCTTTGAATACTCTATGTAAAAGTTTATCACATGAACATTATCACTAAAATGAGAATTCAAGTTAGAATTAAAAAGCTCTCAGAATATGTAAATGTTTAAGATAACTAGATAGATGACTTTCCATCCCCTTAACATGATAAAAGAGATGAACTAAATCCTTTTTTGTTTTTGTTGTGTATTTAATAACAATAAATATCAATTCAAATAAGTTCATAATTTGAAAAAAAGAAGAAAATCTTGAAATTGCACATCCTTGCAGAAGTCTAGTGGTAAGTTAAATTTTCATATCACTTACTAGTATATCACTGAATATTTGTTTTTTTTCTCACAAGTTCTCAGGCAATTTGCGTATCAACTGTTTCATTCTATTATACTGTTGAAATGGTCACCGACATAAATCAAATCTAGGTTTTGTTAAATTTCATTCAGCTGAAGGCACTTATTTTTCAGAATTTCAGCAAATGAAATATTCCAACAAAAATCCTCCAAATAAGAAACCCTTGTTAGGGATATCTGTATTGTTTTATTCTGAATGAAATCCCTAACTTCATTACATGTATCCACTCGTGAGACTGCTGATCTAGTTAACAGGAATGAAGAGCTGTAGTGGTAATCCGTAAGTCTGTTGAATGAAAAGAGAAAATAGAATAAATTAAAAACTATTAAGGTCGTAAACAATAAGAAAGGACTGCAATGTGCCAGATATGTATATATGCATGACTCAAACAGAGTGAATATTGCTTGATAAAAAACTATTTTACCCACATTCATTAAAATTAAGTTCTTTTGTAAGCATGAAAATGGAAATGATGAATCCTTATAAAAATTAAATAAAATTCCAATATTTGACTAAAAATTCTTCATGTTCAGGTCAGAGGGAAAGGAAATTACAATCGTTTCAAATAAATTGCTTCCTCTTCAAGTTGTGTACTATTGATATAGGCCTCTTATATATTTTTTTATATTGATATATTTTTCAAAAACTTTTTTTTTTTTTAGGGGGGGGGGGGGGTATTGCCAAATTTAATTAGGCACAGTAAAGGCCTACCTCTTCAAGCTTGAGCATGCAGGTCAGTATATCTGCTCTTTGTTCATTTCTCCTGATTGTGTACATGGTGTATCTCAATATTCTTTCACCATCCAATGTAAAGAATCATGCTGTGTAAAAAAAGGATAAATAAATTTATAAGTACATGTGTAAATGAAAGTAATTTAGAGGTACAAAATATATATTTTGCAGAAATACTTGTACTCCACTAATTCTGACTTTTTTTTTTTATCTTCTCAAACATCTAAATACATCTAATTTAGATCATAGATCAAAGCTCAAAAGAGACCATTTTCACAGAATGTATTGTGGATAAAATGTGAAGTGTAATCCTCTCCTTCTTCTCCATGCTTACACACAATCATGGGCTTTGTTGGTAACTGTTTAAAATGTTTGCATAGTTTAAGGACAAGCTATTCAATAATCAATGGCAACTAGTAAGGGTATCTGTAATATGCTTTTAACTAACACATTTAGGGACCCCTGGAAGCCCTAATTGCTTTTATAGTTTATTTCCTTGTTTCCTGTTAAATTACAATATTTATGATAATCATAAAATGATTCAAATTACATTATACATGATGTATATACTCGGGAAATGTTCTGTAAACTTACCTGTCATTTAGGAAGGCTAAATTTCTGCTTCATCCTGTATGGTCAACAGTTTGCGCAATGTTTGAATAGCATTTCTTGGGTTCCTTTCCATTTTGATCTGTTTAAAAAAAAAATGAAAACAGAGTTGTCACTTTTTTTGGTCTTTCTTGTTACAGTCATAGCTACATTGATAATAATTGTTTTTATCAGGCAAATAAATTCCAATCCATTATTTTTCATAGGTCAAAATTCAATAATCATCAGCTATCTTATGTTTATTAAGCCTGCATTCAAGCTACATAAGTTTCTTGGAAAGAAAAAGAAACAGCCTCAGCAACAAAACTTTCTAGTGACGTGTGCCTGAAATTTTGAACAGGGATCCCTAAACTGGCTTTAACACCAGACTGAATTTTTGCCCAAAATACATTTGCCTCCCCCCCCCCAAAAAAAAAAAAAAAATCATAGTCTATCAGACTCTAGATCTAGTTAACTTACAGTTTAATTGACCAAATTGCATGAAGTGAACCAAATATAGTAGATCCAAGTCTTTTAAGAACGTAATAAAAGTCAGGCATGAAAGTTGAGTTGAACAGAGTTCTTATCAAACATGGTTAGAGATCTACTTTGAACTTTGTCCCCCAAGCACAGCTTTACTTTAGCCCTAGCCAAGTCTACATCTACTCAAGATAGACTATCCTTCAGACTTCGGTTTATGGAATAAAATTTCATCAAATATTCAGAGTTCAAAACAGTAAACCTCGTGTAACATTAATGAATCTATATCTGCACTAATTTTGGTCTTCATATCTTATCAAAATCATCGACATCGTAGAATCCCACCACACAGTCACAGTTTCCAAATCTAACGTTAACCGTACTCCGTAGTCTCGTCGTACGTTAGATCCAAGTCCAAGTTGGACTAACGAATACGCTTGTGTGCAGCATACAGATGAACAACATGAGGAAAAGCTTATGCAATATAGTCTATCATCATTCTAAGAGTTTACTAACGTTAGATCTGTTTAGATCTTCTTAGATCCAACTTGTTTGCAAGTATTGAATTTTTGACGCTGTCGAAATAGCCACAGCGCCGGTGGCTGAAACTGACCCGGGACTGCCTGGGTAGCTGTCATGAGCCGCAGCGTGTGAGGACAGCAATCTCCGTGTCAAACTACCTCTCGACGATAAATTCAGAACTGTAATTTCGAGAGAAAATTGTTTCAATCCTTTTTCAACACAACTCTTGTGAATCCTTTTGAAATGTAGATAAATTATCATAGATACCTAGAATTGTACAAGTTATTTTTATCAATAAACTAAATATACGAAATTTACTCGTAATTTGAGCTCTACTCACCTTGTACTTTTGAACTATAACAGCTCTCATTTCGTGCGGATGATGTCACTGCATATAATCTGCATAATTAATAGGTCTTGAATTGACGAACGCGAAGTTGAGGTCAAGTAAATTTTAATCGATACTATCGAATTATGTACATATTCATGACCTAGCATCCAATCAGATTTTCACAATAAACTGACACGCACAAGAAATATGAATAATGCAACGTATCGGGTGCTTATCGGGCTCTTCAAATGATCCGAAAGAGGCGGGGCCTAATTCCATTCGCGTAATGATTTCCGCGCGTGCTGCTTTCCGTCTAGTAAATCTATAATACGTCTATGGTTTGAATCATAGACGTATAATAGATTTACTAGACGGAAAGCAGCACGCGCGGAAATCATTACGCGAATGGAATTAGGCCCCGCCTCTTTCGGATCATTTGAAGAGCCCGATAAGTACCCGATACGTTGCATTATTCATATTTCTTGTGCGTGTCAGTTTATTGTGAAACTTTGATTAGATGCTAGGTCATGAATATGTACATAATTCGATAGTATCGATTAAAATTTACTTGACCTCAACTTCGTCAATTCAAGACCTATTAATTATGCAGATTATATGCCAGACGTCATCCGCACGAAATGAGAGATGTTAGTTCAAAAGGACAAGGTGAGTAGAGGTCAAATTATCATTAAATTTCGTACATTTAGTTTATTAATAAAAATAACTTGTACAATTCTAGGTGATCTACGATAATTTATCTATATTTCAAAAGGATTCACAAGAGTTGTGTTGAAAAAGGATTGAAACAATGTTCTCTCGAAATTACAGTTCTAAATTTATCGTCGAGATGTAGTTTGACACGGAGATCGCTGTCCTCACACGCTGCGGCTCATGACAGCTACCCGGGCAGTCACGGGTCAGTTTCAGCCACTGGCGCGGTGGCTATTTCGACAGCGTCAAAAATTCAATACATGCAAACAAGTTGGATCTAAGAAGATCTAAACAGATCTAACGTTATTAAACTCTAAATGGTGATAGACTGTATTGCATAACCATAAGCTTAATTTCCTCATGTTGTTCATCTGTATGGTGCACACAAGCGTATTCGTTAGTCCAACTACGAGACTACGGTTAACGTTAGATTTGGAATCTGTGACTGTGTGGTGGGATTCTACGATATCGATGATTTTGATAAGATATGTATTAGTGCTGATATAAAATCATTAATGTTACACGAGGTTTACTGTTTTGAACTCTGAATATTTGTTGAAACTTTATTCCATAAACCGAAGTCTGAAGGATAGTCTATCTTGAGACTTGAGTAGATGTAGACTTGGCTAGGCCTAGGGCTAAAGCTGTGCTTGGCCTTGGGGGACAAAGTCAAAGAAGATCTAGATCTCTAGATCTAACCATGTTTAATAAGAACTCTGTTCAACTTCACTTTCACGCCTGACTTTTTTTCGTTCTTAAAAGACTTGGATCTACTATATTTGGTTCAATTCATGCCATTTGGTCAATTAAACTGACTTAAATTAACTGGAGTCTGATAGAATATGATTTTTTTTGGGGGGGGGGGTGGAGGCAAATGTATTTTGGGCAAAAATTCAGTCTGGTTGTTAAAGCCAGTTTAGGGATCCCTGTTCAAAATTTCAGACACACGTCACTAGAAAGTTTTGTTGCTGAGGCTGTTTCTTTTTCTTTCCAAGAAACTTATGTAGCTTGAATGCACCTTAATAAACATAAGATAGCTGATGATTATTGAATTTTGACCTTTGAAAAATAATGGATTGGAATTTATTTGCCTGATAAAAACAATTATTATCAATGTAGCTATGACTGTAACAAGAAAGACCCCCCAAAAATGACAACTCTTGTTTTCATTATTTTTTTTTTAACAGATCAAAATGGAAAGGAACCCAAGAAATGTTATTCAAACATTGCGCAAATGCAAACTGACCATACATGATGAAGCAGAAATCTAGTCTTCCTAAATTACAGGTAAGTTTACAGAACATTTCCTGAGTATCTATATGCTTATACATGTAAAGTGTAATTTGAATCATTTTATGATTATCATAAATATTGTAATTTAACAGGAAACAAGGAAATGAACTATAGAAGCAATTAGGGCTTCCAGGGGTCCCTAAATGTGTTAGTTAAAAGCATATTACAGATGCCCTTACTAGTTGCCATTGATTTTTTAATAGCTTGTCCTTAATGCAAACATTTTAAACCATTACCAACAAAGCCCAGCATTGTGTGTAAGCATGGAAAAGAAAGAGAAGATTACACTTCACATTTATTCACAATACAATCTGTGAAAACGGTCTCTTTTGAGCTTTGATCTATGATCTGAATTAGATGTATTTAGATGTTTGAGAAGATTAAAAAAAAAAAAGTCACAATTAGTGGAGTACAATTATTTCTGTGAAATATATATTGTGTACCTCTAAATTACTTTCATTTATACTTGCACTTATAAATTTATTTATTTATCCTCTTTTTACACAGCATGATTCTTTACAATGGATGGTGAAAGAATATTGAGATACACAATCCAGAGAAATGAACAAAGAGCAGATATACTGACCTGCATGCTCAAGCTTGGAGAGGTAGGCCTTTACTGTGCATAATTAAATTTGGCAATTACCCCCCCCCCCCACAAAAAAAAAAGTTTCAAAAAATACATCAATATAAAAAATATATAATAGGCCTATATCAGTAGTACACAACTTGAAGAGGAAGCAAGTTATTTAAAACTATTGTAATTTCCTTTCCCTCTCACCTGAAAAAGAATTTTTAGTCAAATATAGGAATTTTACTTAATTTTTATAAGGATTCATCATTTCCATTTTCATGCTTACAAAAGAACTTAATTTTAATGAATGTGGGTAAAATAGCTTTTTATCAAGCAATATTCACTCTGTTTGAGTCATGCATATATACATATCTGGCACATTGCAGTCCTTTCTTATTGTTTACGACCTTAATAGTTTTTAATTTGTTCTATTTTCTCTTTTCATTCAACAGACTTACGGATTACCACTACAGCTCTTCATTCCTGTAAGCTAGATCAGCAGTCTCACGAGTGGATACATGCAATGAAGTTGGCGATTTCATTCAGAATAAAACAATACAGATATCCCTAACAAGGGTTTCTGATTTGGAGGATTTTTGTTTGAATATTGCATTTGCTGAAATTCTAAAAAATAAGTGCCTTCAGCTGAATGAAATTTAACAAAACCTAGATTTGATTTATGTCAGTGACCATTTCAACAGTATAATAGAATGAAACAGTTGATATGCAAATTGCTTGAGAACTTGTGAGAAAAACCAAATATTCATTCAGTGATATACTGTACTAGTAAGTGATATGAAAATTTGACTTACCACTAGACTTCTGCAAGGATGTGCAATTTCAATATTTTTTTTTTTTCAAATTATAAACTTGTTATTTGAATTGATATTTATTTTATTAAATAGACAAAAAAAAACCAAAGGATTTAGTTCATCTCTTTTATCATGTTAAGGGGATGGAAAGTCATCTATCTAGTTACCTTTAACATTTACATATTCTGAGAGCTTTTTAATTCTAACTTGAATTCTCATTTTAGTGGTAATGTTCATGTGATATACTTTTACATAGAGTATTCAAAGGGGGGGGGGCAGGGGTTCCATAACTAGAAATGTTAAATGAAAAGTTTGTGTGAAAGGTAAGCCAGAGTTAGAATGGAATGAGAAAGATAAAAAATGAGAGAAAAAGCAGTGGTATCGCTCGAGGGGGTGGGGGTGGAAGGGGGCAGTATCAGATTTAGGGGGCACTTCCGGCCCATGCCCCCCTTGATACAGAGTGACATACCTTCAGTATACAACTTCAAGATTGTACCCCCTCCCCCCGCCTCCTTTGAAATGACCTTTTTCAACTTGTCAGAGAATTTTCTGCAATGTGTGCCCCATCTTTTACAAAATCCTGGATGCACAACTGGTGTGGCGGGATGGCAATACACCTTAATATTTGTAACGTGTCAAACTGTCAGTATTTTGGCATGTCCAAAAATATATAAAAATATAAACTTCAGTTTTACTTTTTCATTGTTGGAAATTTGTGGGAATTTTTTTTCTTGGCACAGTTACTATTGCCCCATTCATAATTCTCTAGCGACACCCCTGTCATGCCTGCGTATGTGAAAGGGAGAGTGAAGACAATAAGCTTTAACTGGAATGGTCAATCATAAGTTGATGGAAATGAATAGTATTGTATAAGACTTGTGATTGAGTGGTGACTTACAGGCATGAAAGCTGGAAAGGAATGGCAACAGTGGCGTCTGGACCTTGGCGTCAAGAGGGGTTAAAAAAAAAAAAAAGGGTTATCAATGGCGACAATTCCCCCCCCCCAACAGCCCTCCAAAAGTCACCCCGGGGTGGGGGGGGGGGGGGGGGGGTCAAGAATTTTTTTTCGCCAGCCCTCCCAAAGTCGCTTAGTGGATCGGGGGGGGGGGTTATCAGATTTTATGGGGTCCAGTTTTCCTCCATAATTCTCTGACAAGCATTAAAGAAAAAAAAAAGAGGAGGTCAGTTCCGAAAATTGTTCGCCAGCCCTCCAAAAGTCGCTCAGTGGGGGGTGTCGAGAATCTTGTTCAGGAACCCGATAACCTTTTTTTTTCTTCAAAACTTGTCAGGTGGCACTCTGCCCCCCCCCCCTTGCCCCCGGCCCCCTTGGGTACGTTAGTGAATGGCAACATATAAATTTTACTCACAAATGCAAAGTAAAAGTTAGAAGATAATTCTTCCCGGTATTTTGATTGTTTCAGTGGCGCTCAGTGAGGGGGGGGGGGGGGGGGGAGTTATCAGATGTTTTCCTCCATAATTCTCTGACAAACAAGAAAAAAAAAAGGGAGGAAAAGTTGTCGGGGGCACCCTGCCCCCCCCCCCCCCCCCCCCTCCCTCAGCTACGCTAGGGGATTGTTCCTTTTAATACAATTCAAAATCCCTTCTAAAAAAGAACAAACGTACACTTTAAAAACAAAAAATCATTTATATCAAGACTAACTAAAAAGTTAAAGAAAAACCTCAATTAACTAAAGGACCCCATTCCCTCACCCCCAAATGAAGATCATCCTTTCTGTTGTGAAAACCATCCCTGAAAAAAAATCCTACACTGCAAGAGGGGTTTTTTGTTTTTGTTTTTTTCATTATACATATATGTTTCATTTATTTATTCATTTATTTATCATTTATCCTTTATGCATATCAAATGAATATATTTACCGGTATTAAGTATATCAACAACAAAAGAGACTTATGCCACTGGTGACGTGTCAAGTACTTTACATTTACTTTTACATTATCTGTATCCATGATTAGATTTGATTCGGTCTGTCCGGTTACATTTTTAGCTTTATTTACTTGTTTACAAATTTGCAAAGCGATATATTTTTATTCGGAGATCGATTACAATAATTGACCGAGTACCGTCTGCCACAATTAGAAATTACCGACGCTGATTCGCCGAATCTGTACGTTGAAGCGATGAATACATTACCATAAATGCATATATTACTGAATTTGACCTTTCTTACTGCGCATGCTCTAAGCTGATGCGCGTAATGTGTTTCATACCGCGTACAAACTAATGCTACTCTCGGGGAGCATCTTACAAAATGAATCATGCATTTACGCTCATGAATTATGCAAAGTGCTTATCGGGCCTTCTAATGGACCCCGACAAGATGGCGGAGCTTTAGGGGCCTGGTTTGAATACACCGTGTCATCACTTATATACTTCAACTAAGTCTCTTGTTCAGAATTTTCAAAGCTTTATTTTCATGTTCCATGCTTTGCTGAAGACCCACTTCTTTGCGGGAGCCTTGAATGGATTTGTTTTGTGTCCGTAACAGCGTTCATGTTCAAAGGGTTTTTTTTTAATTAAAGCAATCTTTAATACAAACATTTATTCATATTCCATGCTTTATTGAAAACCCATTTGTTTGAAGTTAAATGGAGTTTTGTGTCCGTAATGTAAGAGCGTTCAAGAGGGACATTTCACTAATAAAGCGCATGCATAGCAGCTGCGTTATATAAATCGATCCCACTGTATTTTCTGACATGACTGTGTTAAATGCATTCACCAAGGTTTTTCAGTTAACCCCCTTACACTTCCCATATTGAGTAATACTGCTGTTAAATATGAAAAAAATGCTATGGTTGATTGAATAGATTCATTGTTTGATCCTGTAAGTGCAACAAAGTATAATCATTCGAATATACTTAAAGATAAATGAAACAAAGATTGGAAAAAATAACTGCTGATATTTTCTGATAAATAAAAGTCAAGTAACAGTAGTGTAGTGTTTGCTATCAAAATTTAATGCTAGGCTAGTTTAATCTGTTAATAGATAGGTATGGCCCAATGGCCCTACTATAATGTACAGTGCGTATCCAAAAAAAGTACACATTTTGAAAATATCCTCAAAAATTGAAATTTTACCATATTTGGATAATATATTCTTAGACGATCATTGCTGAAGGTCTCACTATGAACATGACGGACAAAGAGATTGGACAAAATAAACGACCCCTCATTCTTCCCTCCACAAGGTTATGGTAGTCAAAAGAACATCCCTTCATTGCTATTATGTATAAATATGAAGAACAGGTGTCACATGCATATTCACCTGTTCTGCTTATCTTACATAATAAAAGTGAAGGGATGTTCTTTTGTCTACCAGAGCAATTGTGGAGGGTAGAATGAGGAGTTGTTCATCTTTGTCCGTCATGATCTATCTATCAGATGCCACTGTCAGTATTGAGAATAATTTACGCTCGAGTGAGCACTGACTACTTTTTGAAAACTCGCGAAAATTGGTTTGCGCGATAAATGATTCGGCCCTTGATATGGTGAAAAAGAGATACCAGCCAACAATGAAAAACTGTTTGTCAACTTTTAATAAATGATTTGAACAACTATTTCACCCCTGAACCATATACGCCCTGAAGATTAACCTACTCGCATACCCCCGCTCAAACACACGGCCCCACACACAACATTGCAGATTATGTCTTTTCTGCACACAATTCCCATTTTGTAGGTCGATAGGATGCAATGCGGTGCCGGAAGATGCAGGCCTAAATAAAATGTTCAATTTTCATATAGAAAAGATTAACAAAAAAAAAATCAATTTTAACATTTAATTTGGTTCTTTTATTTTTCCACACCTCTTTCAGCCAATTGCAGAGTCCATTACTGTCTGTAGCATGTGGATAGGATCATGTTGATTATTTTTTTTCACCTACATGTTTACTTGAAGAAATGATGCAGCATTGCCTTTATCAAAAAATATGCTTCCTTTTCTAAATGTTTCATTCTTCAAATAAGTCCTTGTGTCTGGGGTCTTGTAACTTTGAAGATTTATTAGAAATCTGAAGAACAAGACATGTAAATGTTAGAGATCTCATGTTACTACGTCGTAACTTTCCAACACTCTCCAGACAAAAATGGGTATTGATGCAGAAGATTTGCGCTGGAAAGACATAACCTGTATAAATCTATTTTCATGTGGACATTCAGGTCTTGACCTTAAGGCAGGGGCGTAGATAGCGGGGGGATGGGGGTATGCATCCCCCAACTTTTTGGATGGGGGGGGGGATGGTATGTACAAACATTCCCCCAGGTTTCACCCCACCCCCCCCCCCCCAAAAAAAAAAAAAAAAAAGAAAGAAAGAAAAAAGAAAAAAAAAAAAAAAAGAAAAAAAACGAAGAAAAAAAAGAAAAAAAGAAAAGAAAGAAAATGGTGGAAAATACATTTTTATATATCATGTTGTAGATAAATATAATTTGATATATTATATCTATTAACATATTATTCAAAATTATATATTCTTTATTTCAATATAAATATTATTCATCTATGTACAATATTGTAGATTTATATGAATTTATTAATATTCATCTACAATTCTGTCGTTGATTCCGATTTTTCCCGATATATTTTTACAACATGGGTGTTGATCTGGGAGGGATATGGAGGTACAATTAAAAAAAAAAATGAAATGAGGGAGGGGGGTGGCCTTTTTCGGTCCCTGCACTTTGAGATTATCTCCGACCTTTTGTTTAGTGCCTCTCTGTTACTGATAATTGTGTACTTCTCCTCCAGGCAGAGATTGCAGAGCCCACTTTTTCTTAGATTTAGATTGGATTTCTTTTCAATTCTCCAAGTTAGTGTGAATTCGGTATTGGATTCCTTTAGGTTCCATACGTATTTGGAAAGTTGAGTTTCGTTTCTGTATTTTTCATGTTTCATGGATTTCACATGGTTTCTGTACCTGTCCTTGAAAGTGCCCCCCGCTAGTCCATAGTAGTACTTTTTTTCATTTCCATGCCGAATCGTAGCTTTATATACGAGGGCCGTTTCTAGGCATTTTCCTTGTAAGGGACACTCTGATTTTTGTCGGCAATTGCATTTCTGTTTTGGTTCTTTCTCAGTTGACTTATGTTGTTTAATCACTCTCTGGTTATGGGATTTTATAACTGCGTCCATATTCCTCATGCAACAGTGCAGGCACCTAAAAAGGCCGCCAAGAAAGCCACCCAAGCGTGACACCGATCCATTGCAGCAAGCAGATACACAAGCCGAGTCGAGTCATCAGTCTGCCTGAAGATCGCGTCGAGCGTGAAACTGACGGTAGCGGACAGGACTCAGGTACAAATATATATATATATATATATATATATATATAATTGTAAGGAAATAACATATACAACAGCCATGACAGCTTTAGCAACAATTATAATTATAATTATTTAATTATAATTATTTATATATATATATATATATATATATATATATATATATATATATATACAAACACACACACATACACCCCCACACACACACCCAATACTTGAACATAACCTGAACATAATCCACTGTATTGCAGTTCTTGATTAGATTCTGTTGCACACTATAGAATCGTTCTGACTGACTATCAAACGTACACTAATATTATGTAGCGTATCTAGCAACAGCAGTGGTTATGTGAAATTGATACGACTGACGGCCATTGTCAGGTTGAATAAAAAGGTAATCGAAAAGAGAAACTATCTTTAGCCAGTAACCAGGAACCATGAATTTTCATAAACATGCCATGAACTTACCACAATTGAATAAAAAACATTCGCGTTTTCTTGTGAGATTTCTTGGAGCAGTTTCTTGTGTTTCCGTCACGGCAGAGAGATCACTATAATGATCTAAAAATCCGCAAATATGGGCTGGTTTGAATCTTTTGTACTCATTTCCCTTGTTTGATGTTGGACGTTGACACTACAATTCAACCAATGCAAATACATTCAGAGATTCATCACTGCATGCATTATGATGGCAGGATAATATCTGATCGACTTGTATATATCTATCCACCCATTTATCTATCGATATGCACCATCACGTGCATTACTGATTTGCGGAGTGGTTCACTTGCCATCTGTAATTTTGAAAAATTAACTTAAACTAATTCACTAAATTCATGGGATAATTATCATGGAAAAGGTTATTTTATGAAAGCAATCTATAGAAAGAAAGAAAAAATACAGTTCATATATCAATGCTGTCTATTAAGATACGCGTGAAATCAGAGAGTAGGTATTAAAAGGCTCATGATTTTTTTTTAGCCCTCACGTAATCGACCACGGATCGGGATACTATATAACAGACGAACGAGGTAAAGGCTCATGATTTTTTTTTAGCCCTCACGTAATCTACCAGGGATCGGGATACTATTAAGGACCAACGAGTGCACAATGCCCCGAAATTCCTGACAATAAAAAGAAGGCTGTTCATTTTTTTCAGCTGCCTTTGGTTCTAAAACTTGACATATGGGGAGGGGGGGGGGGCACAAGACAACAATTAGGGGTCACAATTTTCTATTGTGCAATTAATGTATGCCACATTAAGAATGAAAGGGAACATTCACCCTGATATTAAGTTGGTTTTTTACAAAGCAGGAAAAAAATTAAAGAAACAAATCAACGAAAGTCTGAGCAAAATCCGATAAGAAATAAGGAAGTTATGATTTTTTGAAGTTGTAAATCAATCAAACACAAATTGGCAACTCCTTGACGTATCTTGGGAGTTCCTCTCCCATTTCCTCCGTATACAAAAATTAATAAATTTTAATTTTCTTTATTTTTGATGAGGGAATAGATTCATATCCTACAGGTTTTGTGTAAAAGCATAATAGAAATGATTATATCTAGGGTGAATGTATGATGAAATATTTTCTTTAGAGAAAATGAAAATTTCTGTGTTTTTTTCTTCATTACAGGGCAAATGGGAGAGGAGCTCGCAAGATACGTCACGGAGTTGCCAATTCTTGTTTGATTGATTACAACTTCAAAAGTTCATAACTTTCTTATTTCTTTTCGGATTTTGCTCAAACTTTCATTGGTCTGTTTCTTTAATTTTCCTGCTTCTTTTAAACCAACTTAATATCAGGGTGGACTTTCCCTTAAATATACATGATACAGGCGCGGAACTGCTGTGCCTCCCTCGATTAAAAAAAAAAAGCTATTCGTTATACATGTATAAATGTTCGTACAGATTTATTGCAGCTTAATGATTGGACAAATTAAGCATATCAAATTATACAGAGAAAATAATTGAGCAAATCCGATGACAAAATAAGAAAATTGTGAATTTTTGAAGTTGTAATCAATCGAACACAAATTGGCAACTCCCTGGCGTATCTTGCGAGCTCCTCTCCTATTTGCCCTGTACTAAAACAAATAACAAAGATAATATTTAATCATACACGCACCCTATATAAAATCATTGCACACACAATCTGTGTGAAATATATGTATTCCTTCATCAACAACTAAGAAAATTAAATTTCATGAAATTCTCTACACTGAGCAAATGGGAGCACAGCTAGCAAGATATGTCAAGGAGTTGCCAATTTCTTTTATTCTTATCGGATTTTACTCAAATATTCACACATCTCTTCCTTTAATTTTCTGCTTCTTTTAAACACAACTTGATATCAGGTTGACTTTCCCTTTAAGATGGGGGGGGGGGGGGCCTGTACTTGGGGTACCTGGGGATAACTAGGAGTTACTTTCCGGGGGTCAACCAAATACCAGAGTAGACTTCCCCTTTACGAAGTGCAAAGGGGGGGGGGGGGGGGTATCAGGAAATAATACCTGATAACATTTTGTTTGTACTGGTCCGGTTTCATTTCCTGAAGAAGCCTCAAATGTGACAAGTGGAAACAACGATATCTGTGTCTAACGGAGTATTTTATTTTTGTCAAGCCTCTCTCTCTGTCTCTGTACAGTGCTGGTCAAAAGTTTCGATAATCCCCTGCGTATCCGGACAACTACCCCCTGGACAATTACCCCCCGGACAACCACCCCCCGGAAAACCACCCCCCTGGACGACTACCCCCCTAGGACAACTACCCCCCAGGACAACTACCCCCTAGGACAACTACCCCCAGGACAACTACCCCCCAGGACAATTACCCCCCAGGACAACTACCCCCCAGGACAACTACCCCCCGGACAACTACCCCCCGAACAACTACCCCCTGGACAGCTACCCCCGGAAAAATTGTCCTGGGGGTAATTGTCCTGGGGGGTAGTTGTCCTGGGGGGTAATTGTCCTGGGGGGTAGTTGTCCTGGGGGGTAGATGTCCTGGGGGGTAGATGTCCTAGGGGGGTAGTCGTCCAGGGGGTGGTTTTCCGGGGGGTAGTTGTCCGGGGGGTAGTTGTCTAAGGGGTAGTTGTCCTAGAATCATACCCCTGATTTTGAGATCAGTTTTT
Source organism: Heliocidaris tuberculata (assembly GCA_025618425.1). Lineage (NCBI taxonomy): Eukaryota > Metazoa > Echinodermata > Echinoidea > Camarodonta > Echinometridae > Heliocidaris > Heliocidaris tuberculata. Next base: position 15,399,732 of record CM046839.1, read on the forward strand.
ACTTCAGTGTCTATTCCCGACATAATGAGCTTGTCTAGGCACTGACAAATGTGCTAAAGGTTTGGTTATGCATTACATGTTTACTATATATTATGTTCTGATATATTCACGTATGATTTACTTTAACAGTGCTTGGTTGGATACCCACAACTTACTAAAAATGACAAATCAATATATGCAATTTGAAAGTACTTTTCTCTTCAGAGTGGAAAGGAAAACAAAGTAATCATTTGATTTGATTTGATTTGATTTGATTTATTGGTTTCTGCATCATTTTTAACATACATTTTTCAGGCATGGTACAAATCTCATAAATAGTACATAATTATACTTGTTGAATGCATAATTGAATATATAATTGAATACATAATTGAGTACATAAGTGAATCATTAAATTCATAATTGAATACATAGTTTGATACATAACTGAATACATAATTGAATCATGACTGAATTCATAATTGAATACATATTTGAATACATAATTGAATCCATAACTGAATACATAATTTTGAATAATATGTACGAAATTGAATAAATACATTGAATAAATTATGGACGTCAATATTAGACGCAGGAGGGCTACAGCATATATAAACAGGTAGCTTGACGTGCCTGCAGCCCTCAGCTACAATTACAATAATTAAAATACGAGATTAAGAGGGTGACCTGTGAAGAAAGGAAGGAAAGAAGAAGAAAAGCTAGTGAATGAATGATGAATGAATGATGCCAGGCCATGTGCTACTACACAATAACTGGTTGAGTTTACTTACAAACATGAATAGTAGGGTGAAGACATGGTAAGATCACTACTTAGACAATAACATAATTTTTACAGCTTTCTTAAAAGAATACAGTGACCTTAGGTTTCTGATTTCAATGGGGAGAGAGTTCCAGATGTCTGGGCCGGTGTGTGTAATGAATTTAAGAGCTAATAAGGTTTTCGAGTTTCTTAAATGGAATTTGTTTGCCTTGTAGGACAAGAATGGATATCTTTATTTAGATTAAACAATGGGGGAAAGTACAAAGGCATTTGACCATCTTGTAAGCGGAACAAGAAAAGTCCATTTTGTAGAATCTAAATATCATCAGCTTTCAGAGTTTATATAGTTTTGCAAATAAAAGATTGTAGTGGCCGCGGTATATAGGGAGAATTAGTACATAAACGCATGGCTTTCTTTTGTAATAGTAAAATGGTGTCAACATTACACTTTGTATTTGCCCATGTGATATTACAATATAAAATATATGAATTATACAGCATAAACAGGATATTCAAAGGTACATAATATTTCAATTTATAGAGAATACCAATATTAAGTGAGATGATTATTAGAAATGTATTGCACATTGTTGTTCCACCTCAAATTTTAATTTATCAAAACACCCAGAAATTCTGTGCTCTCCTTGATGTTTTTCGTGTTCTGAAAGTATATAAAGTTTGTCTTTTTTAAATTAAGGGACAGTTTATTGCTTCTAAACCATTTTGATAATTTGGGTAATTCAGCATTAATAGTTATATGGACTTTTTTAATACTGTGAACTCGTTTATGTTAATACCACTTGTAACAAAACCAACAAGAACCACTGAACATTCCGAAACGTTAATAGACAACATTTTTTGCAACATGCGTTCCCCTCCAGAAACGGGAATTATTCTTACATACTTTTCTGACCACTTTTCAATATTTTCTCTAATTTCCTTGTCAAATTAAGATTTATCTAATTCACGTAATGGAATTTGTTCTTTGTAAAATCACCCCAGAAAACACGAACCGATTTAAAAATAATTTAGCAACTGTTCACTGGTCGGAAGTCTTAAAAGAAGAGAATGTAAACGAATCTTATGAAAAATTTATAAATATACTAATGTTGTTATATAAGAAAAATATTTCCCATACAAAAACGCACACGTTGGAATTACAAAAGAACACCCCGCATGCCCTGGGTCAGTTCGTCGCTACTGAAGTCAATTACAGGGAAAATAGGTTGTTCTATAAATACAAATCAGATCCAACAAATAAAAACTGCATGCATTAGGTATACAAATTATAGAAATACGCTTACGACTTTCATTCGACATGTAAAAAAAGAGTATTATTGTACCCAATTTACTTATCATTCAGACATAAAAGGAACATGAAATTTATAAAGAATGTACTTAATACCTCCTCGAATTCAAAGAATATTTCAAAAGTCAAGCATTGGGGGACCATTATAGAAGATAAGAAATGCATCGCTGAAACATGTAATGATTATTTTTCTCATATCGGTCCAATCTAGCACGATCTATTCCAAATGCCCATAAGTTTTTAGTGATTTTCTGAGGGTCCCTAACCCATCTTCATTATTTATGTTACCAACCAACGAGAAAGAAATAATCGACATTGTTAGTAACAGTAGACCAGCCAAGATGATTTTTTTATTTTTTTTTTATTTTTTTTTATACTTTGGACGGCATTTTGGGGTAATGCTTGGCATCCATGCTTAAACTCTTGCAAAAATACTGAGGAGTAAGGTACGGGCGGATGCCACGCGCATTTTTGGCTCAAAATTTGAAAGAATGTCAAAAATCACGATTTTAATTTTTTTGACCTAATATGTAATACCTGATAAAGACTTTTCAAGGGATGTCAGTTTCATCTCGAGTTTGAAGTTATAAACCCGATTAATGTACATTTAAAAGTTGGATATTACATACACATGTATGGCGTAATGAAACATAAAACTGTGATTTACTCAAAATAATAGGTTATGAAAACTACCGATATTTCAAAGTTTTTTACCCAACGTAAATTTGTCAATTTAAACGATTTTTCTTGATTAAACATATAATAAATATTGTCATGTCACACAGAGAAAACAAATTATCCAATAATGTGATAGACAACTCATTTTATGTTATCCCAAATGGAATGATGTATTTTTACTCGATGCGCATTTTGAATTAAAAAAACATCTAGACTTCTTGAGTGTACATTATCAGTATAGTCCATGGGCCACAAACTGAAATGTCCCCACCCCCTTAAAAAGAATCTTGAATTAAATTTTTCTGTTAGATGGGACCATTAACTATCAAAATATGCTCCTTTGCCCTAAATTAAGAGGTGGGCGTGACCACAAGGGCTATTACCATGGCAACGGATCAAGAACAGTAGAATTTCAGAAAATGTCATATATTCATGATTTAGAAACAGAGCGGACAAAAGCACCAAATTTGGCATGAACACTCCTTTTGGCCTACTTATCAATATTAGTCGAGGAGCCCTCGCGAATATTTATAGGTGGTTGAGTAAAATCCAAAATGGCCGCCATCCGATATGATGTAAACAATCTTTTCGGGTTGAATAATTTCATAGGAAGCATAAATTTGTTGTCAGATGAAATTATCGGGATCATATCACATCACTTACCATTTAAAAAATACAGGGCCTGTTTATAGGCACATCAAATGATTTTTAAAATAATATCTGTGAAGGGCGCCCTCACTTAGATCAAAAATTTTGCTTGGATAACAGTCACTGTAAAAGGAGCTGCATTTCAGCCAGGAAATCAAATGAAAAACACAGAATCGTTGGCAAAGCGTTCTACTCATTCCTAGGTGTTTTTAAAGTCACGAATGAGATATATTTTACTCTCCTTTTTTCTCGATCAGTCTTGATGCTTAAAATAATTGATTTTTATTTGCCGCCGCAAAAGAGTAAATATTGGCTAAGGAGCAGACAGACTGCGAATACATGGTATTTAAGGTTATCATGTGACTAACTTAGACAGGACATATCTTATATTTGAAATTAAAATACCTCTCCGAAACAAATAAATTTATCTTCATTTTATAAAGGATCACAGACTCACTGTACAATTGCATTGGGGAATAGGAACGATATTACAATCCTTCCCTCTTAGTAGGCCTTCCCAGTCCAATGAATTACCGAATGACATGAATCTGATAAAATACATTTTTGTTAGTTTGTGAATGAAAGTACAGTAATTAACCTCTACAAACAGTAATACAAGTCATTGAGGTATATAAAAGAACGCATGATGATGCTCCTTTCACAAACATTTAAGTTTTTATTGGGAGTCATGATGAACTTGAAGTATAATGCATATTTTTTTCCCCCAGATATATTAATTTCTGAGTAATCTAGCTCTTTGTTATGTCTATCACTTATATCGTATCGCATCTTTTAAAATACTTTTGTCATTTTGCAAAGATATTCTTTTTAATGTAATCCATGTCAAATAAGTCCTTGGACTGCGATTATTCATTTTTTCCAGTAAAATCTCTCTCTTCCTCTCTATCATTATTTGTGGAATAACTGTTTGCATGCACACTACTGCAAATCAAATGAATAATTGATAGGTAGAAATTGTAATACCTTATTGAAGTTACTATTGCAAATATAATATATACAGTATATCGCATGTGTGATTATTGTATAAAGCATAGGGGATGAGGCAGTGGGGGTGTAGGAGCCTGGAGCTGGGCGCAACCCTATCCCTAAGGATTTTCAAAGTTTCATCACTATTCGGGCCGCGAGGTGCCGGAATATCTCATTTTCATATCTTATCTAATGTTTTTTGATGGCGATTTTTTTTAAATTTTACTCAAGTAAATTATCTTATTTTGAAAACTGGAAAGTTGTTATTCCGGCAACAGTCATCAGCCCCTCCCCCCTCGCAAATTGTGCCCGTACGCCTATGCAAGGGATTGACCTCAATTTTGTATTAACTTGTAAATAGTTTATAGTTATCTAAGTCAATACTTTTTTTAAAATTCCAGATAAAAATTGTTAAAGAAATAAACCTGATATGTAAAAAAAAAACTTACATAGTTTATATTATGTTTTGCATAAACTTTGTGATATAATGAATATCTATATAGTCGGGTCTGACCAGTACCACCCTGCCCTGTGTCCTGTCTTTCCCCGCGAGCCCCCGCTAGCCCCCGATAGCCTGCCTTCCTGGATTATATTTAACCATAAATATGTATTACCATGTATTAACCATAAAGATATTTTTCATTTGTGTCAGTATTACATTCTGGTAGCGAAATCGGATGCTACTAAGCCTTAAAAGTCCAGAACAATTACAATTTCAACATAACGGCGTCTATTATCATGATTATAGATTCTATGTTTTATTTCATATTTCAAGGATATGCTGGGCCCATATACCTTTTATCTAAATATGATACATTCCATTTCTCTTTAAAGCTACAATGATTACTCATGAGTAGAGTAGGGTTGCCCGCAAGGCGACATAGTTCCTAAAACTGAGCTGTGTTACAAGAAATATTCAGTTATAGACTGGGATATTACGTATGTGGCAAGCTCAAAAGCGTCTGATGAACCGTTGCGGTCATCAATATTCATTTTAATATGAGACACACGCGATAGCTCCGTATGTATTGCTATGTCAGTGTTTGATATCGCTGCGCTTGTTTTTGACAGGATTAAATGTGAGAAGTTTTGGCGTGGGACACTTGCTTGGACAGCTGGCATTTTGCTCAGCGCGCGAACGCTCCACTGAGTTTGTGCATGTGGCCGAAGACCAGCACCCCTATGCCGGAAACCGGCTACAAGGCAGCGAAAATGAACTTAGTATTGCCACGACAACACCTATTTTTCGTGGTTTTTTTTTCTTTGGTTAAACTGAAACAAAGAGGTCTTCCACGAATTGAGTGAAAAAATAAAAATAATTCTGTAATAAAGGGTTATGAAATAGGATTTTGTCTTACGTGGCCGAAGACCAGCTTAGAATGGCGGTCATCATGGGATAGTTGCATGTTTCTATGGTTACGGACATATTTTGAGAGGGTTCCGCGGCTAAAATCATTTTATATACCCTAAAGAAGCTTCACACCAATAATGCTGCTTTTTGGGCGTCACAAAATAGGATTTTGTCTTACGTGGCCGAAGACTAGCTAAAAGTTCGGTTATCTTGGATATTTGCCTGTTGCCATGGTTACGGACATATTTCGCGAGGGCTCCTCGACTAAAATCATTTTATATACTCTAAGGAAGCTTCACACAAAAAAATGGTGCTTTTGTCCGCCGTGACACAATAATCGAAAATTTTGACTCTAAGTGACCCAGCTACTTGATGCTACCGAAAAAAGAAGTAAATATTAATATTGTACATGATTATCTTCTCTTTTACAGGACACTCAGTTATCATAATTTGTAAAGGGGTGATGGATGTGACCACTACATGTTAGGCCGTTACCATGGTAACAAATATATTCATTGTATTTCTAATAAAATACAGAACTATAGTTGTTTTCAAAATGAAATATTGGTAAACATCTAATAATTTTTGTCGCCTATTTGATTATATTCAAAACTTTAGTTTGGAATAGAGTTAAATTTTAATTAATTTAAAAAGGAATATGTTGCCATGGAAACGGAATGTTAATGAAGATGACATCTTTCAACTAAAAAAAGAAATGTAACTAACCAACCAAGAGAAAATATACAGCAACCAGATTAACAAACACCCTCGGCTATTAGAATCTACTAGTCGGCTTTGAATGTGACCACTATATATAGCTGTTACTAAAAAGTAAAAGCTTATACAAAAAGTGGTGTTGTCTTTCTACCAGAATTTCTAATTACTTGATTCAAATCTTGATACAGAAAATTTTTGTCCCCCCAAAAAAATTGGTGATACCAAAATTTTTGTATTGAGCATGATGACAAGACCTGGTACTTGATTCATTCAAAATTTTATTTATTCATTTATTTATTTCATCTTATTCATACAAGGATAAAAACCTGATCAATATAAAACTGTTTTGCATCATGGTCCTGATGTAAAAGGAATAGCATAAAATGATAACAAGTTTTATAAGAAAATACATAATATAGGCACATGATAAAAAAAAATAAAATAAAAAAAGCAACAACAATAAATTTCAAAAATAACCAACTGAGTATATCATGTAATGCAAAACCTAATGTGGAATGTGGATAACATCCATGTACTAATGAGACTAGGAGATTTAAAAAAAAAAAAAAACATGACCAGTATTAAAAAATATCCCATACATAGTTCTTTGTTCTTTATGGATTGTCATCTAAAAGAAGATTTGATTTGATTATGATTTATTTTCCGTTTCAGAATAATTATACATGATACATATCGATCAAATGATTAAACATAAAGCAATGTAATAACTTTAGTATATCAAACTAACATACAAAAATAAAGGGTACTAAAAAGAGTACAAAAAATAATTTACACAAACGGATCATTATTGACCTAACATATAAAATGAAACGGAGGGGGCATGCTGAGAAAGCAATGCTTGTTTTGGTCAAGCAAATTTGTAATAATTTGGATAAATAGTGGCGAAAGTTACAGAAAATTTCACGGTATGCCAACATAGGTTTATAGGAAAACAAAGAGGAAGAGTGAATAGACCGGAAATGGAAAGGAAAAGAGGTTGGGAGCAGGAGCAAAAACAAGGTCTTTAGGCACGTGTTCACAGGAAAACAAGAAAAGGGTGACTGTTCTTTTTTTTTTTTTTTTTTTTGTATTAAGCTTGACCTGTTTGAAGGGGGTATAGGCTGAGCAGATAATTTTTAAGTTTACGTTTAAAAATGTTAAGACTAGGGGATTCTTTAATTTCTTTATCTAAAGAGTTCCAATACATGGAACCTGAAAAAACAAAGGTGCTTTGTGCAAAGAGTGTTCTTGTTAGAGGGAGGTGGTAAGCATTGCCTTGTCTCGTTGGATATTTATGATTGGTGTTGTTCTTTCTAAACATATCATTAAAAATGGCCTTAAAAAGTCAAAGTACTTTTGAAATTTATTTTTGAAAGTCACAAAAAAGATCATATACATACATACATACATACATACATACATATATCAATGGTATTCATTAAGGTTACCTCATACCTGGCAACTAAACCTGGGCCGCGGAACCGAGGGGGGGGGGGGGGGGGCTGCCGAAACCTCCCCCTATATGCTTCTGCATGATCCGGTCTCGGCACTTCCCGAAAAGCTAGGGTGAACCTACTCCGTCAAACTTGTAATTCTTAATTATATGGTTTGTCAGTTTTCTGTTCATTTATCAAAACATTATTACATTTAAATTCATTCCTTCATTATTTGTTAGGTTACTTTATTTCAAGATGATGTACCGTCAAAACCAAACATTGTTCTTGTGGTCACAATGCCTTATCTCCCTCTTTCTCCCTCTTTTCACCCGACGACGGCACGAATTTACCGACGGTATCCTGACCAGTGTGTGTATATGTGTGTGTGTGGGGGGGGGGTGGGGGTGGGGGATGTCACATCCCCACATCCCCCCCCCCTTTATCGACGGCCCTCGATAGACCTAATTATATCGACCATGTATGGGAGGAGGCCGAGGGAGCTTTGGGGGATTATAGAAAACAAACTTGCTCATTTTAATAGTCGCTTTGAGACTATATGTAGAAAGGCAAGCGGGCACTTATCACAAGGGAAAGGACATTTATTCGAAAAGACAAGGAGCTGGTGTAAGAGTAACAACAGGTCTGAGGACTACGAGTTCACCTGAGTCCATAAAATTAGAATTTAGTGTTTATTGCCAAGGGGGGGGGGGGGGGGGGCTGGGAACGCTGTCCCCAGCCCCCAGGAGGTATTCATACCGACTTTGAACAACTTAAAAATTCCTTTGCCCATGGACGATGTCGAAACAAAGTATTGGTGAAAATCCAATTCTACGATATTAATGAGTAAAAAATATGGCACTTCGGGGTGCTGTATGTATTCAATTTGAAGAAGATTCCCTTTACTTAAGGATGATTCCTACCAAGTTGCGTTAAAATTCAATAGTGCAATATTGAGAAGGAGTAATATATTGCCACTTCATGGCTCTGCCCCCTGCCTCATTAAGGGATGTGCACCTTATTGGAACAAATCCAGATTCCTCCTGCCTAAGGATGATTCCTAACTGGTTTGGTTAAAATCCAGCCATGCATTTTTTTTAAAAAGAAGTTGAAATAAAAGTGAAAAGTTTAGCACGACGGACGACAAAGATGTTGAGCGATCGCATTAGCCCAATTGAGCATTTTGGCTCAGGTGAGCTAAAAGGCCAACAATCAGAGGTGAAAGAGGCACTTTTTGCATATCATAAGTGACACTCATCAGCTATGAGTATGAGAATGAAAAAGGGAGACTGGAGTATTTATTATTTAAAAAACAGGGCAATTATTGCAACAAAAAAAAATGGGAAAAGGGACACCTAACAGATTTTGATAGGGGCATTTTGATCAGAGGAAGGAGCTCTTATTAAAAACGAGGATACTTATTAAAAAGAAAAGGGGCACGTTTCATAAAAAGTGACATTTTTTAGGGGTCAAAAGGGCACTTAATTGAAGGAAAACGCCATGTATCAGAATGAAAGGGGCAGCACCTATTAGAGAGAAAGGATCACTTTATTGAAAAAAGGGGAATAAGGGTACTTGCCTAAGTAAAACGGGTAGCTCTCAGAAGTGTTTATATAATACAATACACAATATCATACAGAGTATTGTCTTCACATAACCCTCTTAATACTCAAGTCTGCTCATCCCAAGAGTGTACGATTCCATATTGATACATTACACATCATCACTGAATATTGTTGTTTATTTCTCTCCCTTTCTGATACGATGTTCCACCTCCTGGAGATTGACACAATGCATTCACATGACTTTATATATATTTTTTTTTCGAGAGGAAAGTGATATGTTTGTGGAACCCACAGCAAATTTATAATGAACCATGATATATATAAATGTTATAATGTTCATAATTTATAAAATATAACATTTTCCCAATTATAGTTAATGATAACTTATATAATAAAGATAAAGTTTTGCTTTTGCACGACAAATCAATAAAACCCCCAGATATCAAAGATCTTTTTTAACCATTGATATATTATGCAATATTGCAAATTGTAACTTACATTTTTGGGTAAATCTGATTCAGCATTATTCAAATAATTTTTAAGTATAGTGTTAAAAACTGATGATTAATCTCCTTGAATAATTTTGAAGAATGCGTACAATAATTTCTTTTGTAGACTTTAATTTATTATTTATTTATTCTTTTTTTTTTAAACTTGATGTATTAGTGTGCTTTGATAGTATTTCGTTGCTCTGATGATAAGCTCCACATTAGCATCAACCTGCGTACATGTTAAAAGAGAGGGTTTTTAATCATCCACAAGTTCTGTGTCTTTGACAGTAAAGGCCCGATTAGACCAAGGAGGTACTAGTACCTCCTTGATCAGACTTCATCGATGTTCACTCTTATATAAATAGTACATGTGCATCTTGTCTATCATGCAGTATACTGGATTGTGTGCACGACAGATACTAAATTATCCCGAGTGCAGTTTTGTTTATATAGACCTGCACGAGGGATAATTATGTATTTGGAGTTCATATAGTCCGGTAATGGTGCATAAATAGAATATGCACTGTAAATAGACCCTTGGATCTATAGCTGTTATTGTGTATTAGGGCCGGGCCTTGGGTTTGTACGGGATTCCCCGTGCAAAAATCAAAGTTATAGTGCACGATCGTGCACTATAACAAAAGTTTTGCACGTCACGTGATGCAAATCTAACCAATCACAGCGCGTATTATACATGTACATACACTATTTACTATAACAAAATATTTGGACACTAACAGGGGCAGATTGGGACTGCTAATCGGTAATAGGGAATTGGTATGTGACTGGCCCATCCATTCTGTAACATACATGCTGGCAAGTTTTCTTAATATTCAATATGATTATGATACATTATCAATATCTTGGCGAGACTGACTTCCGATTGGTCGACCAAAGGATGAAAGCCATGGAGACAAAATTTTGATGGGGTGGGCGCTAATGTCTTTATAGCTCAAAATCAGCTTTACAGTATTTAAAGTTTGTGAGCGAGCAAAAATGTTGACATTGTTTAGTCAAAACACTTCTTTCTAATATCTAGAAAGATTTGAATTGAAAGCTCAGATTATATCTATTAAGTATCTGACATTTGCTTGTATGTTGTTCAATTAGGAATGTGTGGTAATTTTCAAATTCAAATAGTTTGTGATGTGTAACTCATTATTAACCATGACAACGTCCATGAGGAACACATCCACAACCAACTTAAAAGGCCAAGTTCACCCCAAAAATTGAGTTGAATCAAAAGAGTAAAATTACCCCCCCCCCCAAAAAAAAAAAAAAAGAAAAGAAAAGGCAAAAAAAAAAAAAAATCATTAAAATCGGATTTAAAAATGAGAATTTATGGCATTTCAATTTTTTGCATTGTTTCATGAAACAATGACATGCATAACATGGGCTGTATGCAAATTATTGAGCGGATGATGTCATAAGCTCAATTTTCCTTTTCTATTTCATTATATGAAATTTCAAATATTTCAATTTTCTGTTTCAAGAATGTAACTTTTGACTCCTCATGGAATGTGTAAGATCATCATTATTATAACTTATAGTGATAAAGTGAAGAGAATCTTTATACACATCTATGAAAAAAAATGAAATATTTGGAATTTCAAATAATAGAATACAAAAGGAGAATGAGCTTATGACATCATCGGCTCACTATTTTGCATACAGCCCATGTTATGCATATCACTGTTTCACGAAACTATGCAAAACTTCGAAAATTTCTTATTCTTATCCGATTTTGATTTTTTTTTTCTTTTGCTCTTTTGTTTATTTAATTTTACTCTTTTGATTCAACTCAACTCATTATTTGGGTGGAATTGGCCTTTAAGGCAAACAAGCTGATTCTATAGCTACGGGAAGAAATGATATATGTTGCATTTATTTTGTATTGGTTGTTTACATTTCTTTCTTTGTTAAAAGATTTCATCTTCATTAACATTCTGTTTCCATGGAAACAGCTTTTTTTTATAAATCAAATTTAGCTCTACTCCAATTAACTAAATTTTTGAATATAATCGAACAGGTGGCAAAAATTATTAGTTGTTTACCATTATTTCATGTTGAAAAAACCATAGTATTTTATTAGAAATACAATACAATAAATATATCTGTTACCATGGTAACGGCCTGCACATGTAGTGGCCACATCATCATCCCTTTACTAAAACAAATTATGATAACTGAGTGTCCTGTAAAAGAGAAAATAATCATGTACAATATTGATATTTACTTCTTCTTTTTTTTAAGTAGCATCAAAGGGTTTTTGTTCAAATATCAGTTTTTTCTTACTGTTTCCATGGAAACAGCGATTTTCAAACATGATGGACACTTCTTATAACTCTTACTTGGGTTTTAATCAATTGAGAAACTTTTGATAGATTATTTTAAAATGTTACAATGTGTTTTTGTACTTTCCTAATCACAAATACATGACATTTTCTGAAATTCTACTGTTCTTGATCTGTTGCCATGGTAATAGCCCTTGTGGTCACGCCCACCTCTTAATTTAGGGCAAAGAAGCATATTTTGATAGTTAATGGTCCCATCTATTAGAAAAACTTAATTTAAGATTCTTTCTAAGGGGATGGGGACATTTCAGCTTGGGGCCCATGGACTATATTGATAATATATGGGATAATTGCCATTTGTAAACTCTAGAAGTCTAGATGTACATTTAAATAGTGTTTTTCATTCAAAATGCGCATCGAGCAAAAACACATCATTCCATTTGGGATAACATAAAATGAGTTATCTATCACCTTATTGGATAATTTCTTTTCTGTCTGTGACATGACAATATTTATTATATGTTTAATCAAGAAAAATCGTTTAAATTGACAAATTTACGCTGGGTAAAAAACTTCGAAATATTGGTAATTTTCACAACCTATTATTTTGAGTAAATCACAGTTTTATGTGTCATTATGCCATACACATGTGTGTAATATCCAACTTTCAAATGTATATTAATCAGGTTTATAACTTCGAACTCGAAATGAAACTGCTATCACCTGAAAAGTCCTTATCAGGTATTACATATTAGGTCGAAAAAAAATATAAATCGTGATTTTTGACATGCTTTCAAATTTTGAGCCAAAAATGGCATTTTTAGGCAAAAATGCGCGTGGCATTTGATCCTCAGTGTTTTTGCAAGAGTTTAAGCATGAATTCCGAGCATTACCCAAAAATGCCGTCGATTCTTTTTCTAGAGCCTTTTTTTATGTTTGGCTGGCCTACTATAACTTAAACAATAAGAAAAGCCCTGGGTTCGATAATATAACAAATGAACTGCTTAAAAAATATTATCAGTAAAATCATTGTTCATTTAACGCATATTTTTAACATGTCAATCTTAAATGGTGTTGTTCCAGAAAAAAATGAAGATAGCCAAAGTGATACCGATCTTTTAAAAAAGGAGATACACAAGAATGTAGTAATTATAGACCTATTCCCTACTAACAACCTTTTCAAAAATTCTAGAAAGATTCCTATATAATCGGACAATAGATTTTTTTCACACGGTGCTGAATTTTATCTGACTGTCAACATGGTCAATTTGGATTTTGAGAAAAACATATCACTTCACATGCTATTCTTCAATTTAACAATAAGATTGCGTCTGCTATTGACAATCATTGTCATACAGTTGGTTTATTTTTGGACTTCTCCAAGGCCTTCGACATCACAAACCATGATATTCTCTTTCATAAATTATTTAATTATGGTGTTAGGGGGAAGGCCTTGGAGTGATACAAAAGTTATCTCACAAATGGAACACAATTTGTTTCACTAAATGGAGTAGAGTTTAAAAAAACAACAACAAAAAAACAACAACAGTTACTTGCGGAATTCCTCAAGGGAGCATTCTTGGAAACTCTTCTTGTGGAAACTCTTCTTGTGGAAACTCTTCTTGTGAATGCATCAAACCACATCCTTCAACAGATGGACAGAGGGAATTTGACTGCTCTACTTTTACTTGATCTCTCCTCCGCCTTCGACACAGTAAACCATACAATCATGTTGTATACTTTAAGTTCATTTGGTGTCAGAGGTGAAGCATTCAAGTGGTTTGAATCCTACCTTTCTTTCCATTCTCAGATTGTGTGCGTAAATGGTTGTAAATCAGTTGCTTTGCCTCTGACCCATGGCGTACCGCAGGGCTCTGTGGGCGGGCCGACCCTTTTTTCGATTTATTTGATTGGATTGCGGCAAGTTTTGCTTCGTCACAGAATTGATTACCATATTTATGCCGACGATATCCAGCTCATGATTTCGTTTAATTCTACTCAGTCAGCAGCAGAAACAGCCATTCGTCGGCTTCAATCATGCATGGTTGACATTTATGACTGGATGCGAACCCACTCTTTGAAACTGAATTTAGATAAATGTGAATTTCTTTTGTTTGGATCTAAAGTGCAGCTCAACAAAATTGATGTCAATTGCTTTTCATTTTCTGGCCACACTATTAATTTATCTCAAACTTGCCGCAATCTCGGAGTCATTTTCGATTCACATATGTCAATGTCTCCTCAAATCTCAAATATCTGCAAATCAGTTAGGTACCAACTACGAAACATTGGTTTTATCCGGAAATATTTGTCAAAGTCTGCCACCGAAAAAATTGTACATGCATTGATATCCTCCCGCCTTGATTTTTGCAATGCACTTCTGTTCAATTTACCTCAGAACCAGTTATATAGGCTCCAGAAACTTCAAAACGCCGCAGCTCGTATTGTCTCACTGTCTAATAGGCGCTCTCACATCACTCCCATTTTGAATTCACTGCACTGGCTCCCTGTCAAAGATCGTAAAATTTTCAAAATTTTGTTGCTCACTTTTCATTGTATTCATGGATCAGCACCCCAATACAATCTCTCTTTTATTCATTATTACATACCCAAAAGATCTCTGCGCTCATCAACATCCGGCTCTCTTGTAATTCCTAAAGTTTCAAAATCTTGGGGTGAAAGATCCTTTGCTTACGCATGCCCCACCTTGTGGAATAGTCTTCCTGTAGACATCAAAGCTTGTATCTCTGTTGATTCTTTTAAAAATCTTCTCAAAACCTTTCTATTTACATGTACTTTGTAATTCTTTATGCGCCTTGGGCACTCTACAGAGTAGATTTGGCGCTTTATAAGTCACATTATTATTATTATTATTATTATTCTTGGCCCCTTAATTTTTGTTATATCATGTCAATGATTTTAAGTATTCATCTCGCTTCTTGTCATTTATTCTATACGCAGATGATTTAAGTGTATTTTTTCTCACAAGAACCCTCAAACCCTTCTTGAGGTTGATAACTCTGAGTTGCATTGTATATGTGAATGGATATTTACTAACAGGCTTTCATTGAACTTAGAAGAAAATAATTTTATGCTATTTTTTTAGCAAATCTATTACAACTCTACCTGGTAATATTTCATTGAATGGTGTTCAGATAAGTAGAGCTAAATCAACCAAATTCCTAGGACTTTTTATTGATGAAAAATATGACCTGGAAAACACATACAAATCATATTTGCTCGATATTATCTACAAATACTGGTCTAATGTACAAACTGAAATCAATGTTTCCATCCCAAATCATGTATATGTGATATTCCACTTTATTGCTACCGTATCTAAATTATGATATTCTTGCCTGGGGTAATTCGACAAAAATCCAACTGGATAATACAAAAAAGAGTAGTACGTATCATTTTTAACGTGCATACACGGGTTGCTACGGGCCCCTCTCTTCTTTGAAAGGCGTATTCTGAAAGTTAACGATATTTTTTGCCTACAGCTGGGTTCCCTAATGTTTCAACTGAACAATAACGATTTACCTCTGGCACTTGGTTATATGTTTACAAAAAACAACCAACTGCATAACTATCCTAATATACACGTCAAGCATTTTCATACCATCTTCCAAAAACCAGAACACGATTTGCCTATAACACTGTTGTCTATTCAGGTCCCAAATACTGGAACTCTCTAAATCCTGAAATAAAAAAAGATCTGTAAGTATATATTTGTATTTAAAAGAAAGTTAAATATGTTTCTTTTGAGACCATACTCCTTGGTAATACTCTTCTATTCATCCGATAATGCATTCGATACATTTATGTTATCTTTTCTTTAACGTACATATGTACACTCATGATTACGTCATGGCTTCTGTATAGCTTGCTTCATTTACCATGTTTACTATGCTGCTACCTAGTGTTAAAAATTATTCACATTGAAATAACAGCTGCAGATCCCCTTGCAATTTAGTTTGTATATCCTTCCTTGTCTTGTCAAGTACCTGTGCGTCCCTGTTCTTGTGATAATCTTTGTCTTCGTTCTGTACTGCTTTCCTTTTCCCGTGCAGTTCCTCCCTTCCTTTCTCCTTCTTTCTTTAATTCCTCCTTCCTCCCTTCTACTATCATTTTCTTCTGCCTGTCTTAAGTTATTTATTAACCGGGGCCTATCCACAACAAGTATAGCTTTACTTTAGGCCCCTCCACTATACATGAGTGTAAATCATTGATTGACTCTCTTTATTTTCTAATTCTTTCATTATTGTGATATATCTGTTCTTGCATTATGTAATCGATTTCTATTATTCCAGAATGTATGATTTGTATTTTGATTGATTTTGGGGAATAAAACTAAACTGAAACTGAAACTTAAAAGGGTCTGAAAATCTGAAATGGAACAAAATACATTCGTGTCCTCAGCGAATAAAATATATTGCAATGTATATGATGAATTACAAATATCATTTACATATATCAAATATAACAATGGGCCAAGGATTGACCCCTGGGGGACCCCACATTTTATAGATAATATTTCTGATTCAGTCGAATCATAATACACATATTGTTTTCTGTTTGTTAAATAATTCTGAAATCATTGTATAGCAACACCCCTCAGTCCATATTGTTCCAGTTTACGTATAAGTACTGTATAATATGGTCAAGAGTGTCAAATGCCTTGACCCATGAATACGCCAATAACATGATTATAATCAGCTCAGGCAAGCTTTTCGGGGTTAGGGTCCAGAGACAGAACATGCCAAACAATTATTTAATCTTCTTCTTATATTTCTTTCAATAAAACGTAGTTTTTCGCATAGTTTGCATGTGTCTTGGGGTCATTATTCTGTTACGACTGCGAAAAAAGGCCAATTTATGCATTTCCCAAAGAAAAAAAGAACGCTGCTGTTAACGCTGGTTTCTCTCACTGAGTAAAACTCGTTTATAAGTTTGGTGTCAACTCAAATGTGTGTAGTGACCATATACAATGTACAACATAATGTTGTTGCATTTATGGTGGTCAGGAATATCATTTTTTTTAGGAAATATTATTTCCAAAACAAGCAATGCTACATAGTCTGTCTTTATTCAGGGAACATTTTCACACAACATCACGGTAATAACAACCCCGAAAACATTTATTCAAGCTACAAAATATGCAGCATCAGTGGATACAAAAATAATTAATTAGATACAACATGGAATAACAGCCTTATTGAGCTTAGTACAGTATATTAACCCTAAATGGCATATGTTGGACGAGTTGAAAAGAAGAGGCAAAGAGACATTTTGGACTGTTGCTGCAAGAATACTGGATGGATATTTAAAGTTAGTTACGAATGAAAGTAATCGTGTGGACATGGTAGATGTATTTTAATTTGTAAGGCTATCTTTAAAACAG
This sequence comes from Heliocidaris tuberculata, assembly GCA_025618425.1. NCBI lineage: Eukaryota > Metazoa > Echinodermata > Echinoidea > Camarodonta > Echinometridae > Heliocidaris > Heliocidaris tuberculata. The sequence goes on from CM046839.1 coordinate 15,417,372, forward strand.
CCTGTGGTAAATTTTGTATGAATCACCTTTTTAAAATCAATTTTGACCAAAAAGTGTGTTAAAAAACAGGTATCCTATATGGTTGCTTTTTGCCACTTTAAAATCTTTAAATCAAAAGAAAGAAAAATACACGTAATTATGAAAACATCATATGTAGATTATCTTTATATAGTATCCAAACGTATAAAAATGCTTTTGAGACAGCCTAGAAAAGATCTCTACATGGAAAATAAAAGCTGATGTAAAAACTCATCATAAAATCCAGGATGTACCGAAGCTTTTGACCAGCACTGTATATATATACAGGCTGAGGGTGTCACTGAAAAAAGGGAAACCCAAGTTAATGTGTAAATTAATCAAAAATTCAAAATCATTTATTTATTAATGTATATATAATTTCCCCCTTTTTATATGACATCAAAAGCATGATCAAGAAATCAATCATGATTGATAAGAGACAGTCTGAAGTGGCACTGTCAGAAACCAAATTGTCCAAATAAGTTGAAGGCTGCTACATTTGGATCACTGTGATTTTGAAGAGACAGAAAAGAAACTTTGGGATTATTACTTAGAAATACACATCATTCAAAAGCTCATAATTATGCTTTTCTTTGATATGACACCATAATCATATGGGAAGACCACACTTGGCTGAAAAGACAGCCTAACTTGTAATGGGTCAGGCACATTCGGACATCTTGTTCGAGGAAGTAAAATGAGGTATTTGAACAAATATCGCTGTGGCTTACCAATTGCAAGTTATGCCTGATAAGTCATGCGTGAGCCTTCCATCATTATTATGGTCATTATAAATATTTCTAACAATTAATGATCTCAAATGTCATGCCTTTTCGAAACCGTACCGTAATTTATCAAATGTAACAACCATCCACTTATTTGGGAAAGTTTGGTTTCTGACAGTGCCACTTCAGATTATACTAACACAGTCATGCGTAATATTGATTGTGATTTTGATGTCATAATTATGAAAGAAGAGGAAATGAGCTTGTCAATATATATTAATAAAGAAACAATATTGAATTATTCATTAATTTACCCATCAATTTTTTTTTCTCTCTTCATGTTTGAAGATGGTTTTAGATTTAACTATTTTTTGATATTTAATGAACACGATAAAAACTATTTTCAAAAAATCAACTCAAGGCAATTTCAATAGCCCTGTCTATCACCTTTAGAAATGTGCGAACATTACAATGGCGTATTACGTAATCCGAACCTGATTTCTATGGGCAGTACAATAGGCCTTTGAAATTGCCCTTGAGTTTATTTTTCGAAAGTAGTTTTTATCCTGTTAATTATTCCATTTTTTTCTATATCGATATGACTATGTAGTTATTATAAGAATTTAAGAAAAAAATTAAGGTAAATATACGTGACACCGTTCGTGGGTGAATCCCTTATTTGAATTTTTTAAAAGATTGGCTCAATAATAATATAATAACGGCGTATATAAACCTGAGCGTCAGGGGGGGGGGGGTGGGTGCAAGATTTCCCAGCCAGTGGTGGTCCATGTATTTTCGCCAAAAATTCCCTTTTTTGGCCCTAAATTGCACGGAGGGGGGGGGGGGGGGGGAGCCGGCAGACGTTCTTCATTTCATCTTATTTCCTTAATTTCAGGATATTGATTATTTGTTGACTATTGTAGGCTATTGCGGCCGAGAATTTTTTTGGGGAGAAAATGTTAATAATTCATGAGGTTTTCACAGCGCTATGATGATTATTCCAACAATTTCAATCATTCCAATAATTTCCTCTTTAAAACCCGCCGCACACTGTACGATCCGACTGCGATCCGATTGCTCTGTGACTGTGAGCCCAATCGGATCGCAGTCGGATCGTTGTAACAGTGTGCGGCGGGCTTAAGCTTAAAGGCCACCGCACACCTTACGATTGGTCTGCGATCCGATTTGTGAAATAAATCACTATGGCATTAAATATTGGCATTTTAACAAATGAAATCTACCCTATTCAGGTTCTGAAAAGTAATATGAATACTAAACATGGGGTTTGGGTGAGCTGTCAGCTTTCTAAAGGGAATAAGGGCAAAATTAGTTTCAAATCATAGGCAGTCGTAAGATTTTTATGACGTCACTACGACTCGAAGCCGATTTGGCCATTCCACCGACTAGAAAACTCAGCAAAGGCCGTATTATCGATTTTACTATCTGTATGGCTATTCAGACCCTCAATAAAAAATATTTTTCGTTTCTAAATGATTTGTCAAATGATATTACATTTCCTTCTGAAATCGGATCACTAGGCGCACGATCGGTTGCCAACATCTGACAACCAAAAAAAAAAATAGCTGCAACCATCGACAACCATTCTGCAAAAAAAAAAAATGCATTCCGCGATTAGTTGCCAATCAGTTATTGGGTAGTCGCCGATCTGCTGTATGTCGACTGCTCGCATGAATGACAGAAATTGTTTGGCAGGTGACTGGCGATTTATCGGTGACTATATACAACTGGTCGGGGATTAATGGCCCATATTCTTACGGCAGTCGGCGATATATATGGGAAGGGTATGAATCACTGGCGCAATTTATTATTATTATTATTATCATCATCATCATCATTATGAAGTATTTGGCGTCACCTGTACCTAGGAGGGGTGATACCAGGTGACAATGAATAGGTCACCTATTGTTACAATACATGAATACACATTTCAATACACTGAGGCATCGGCTATAGCAATGTTTGATCCATACATTCAATCATATCTTTTATAAACAAAATGCTTTTTCAAAAGGCAATACAATCGAAATCACTCTTGAGTGGACTTCATGAAAGTATTTTGAGATGGTTTTGGTTATTGTTGGTTGACGGTGTTTTAATTAATCGGCGACTCGTCGTTTATTACTTGGCGATCAATCGTTGAGCTAACTTTCTACCCAAATCAGTTTGGTCGGCAAATGGTTTTCGACGCTACAGCGTAAACCGTTAACCTACAGCAGACCAAAGTGCTCCTTTAAAGACTGACTAAAACCTCTTTGCTACCTCTGACAACCAACTACTGATCAGTGGTTATCGGAAGTCGACAACCGGTAGTACGCCTTGTGAGACTGAAGCCATGCATGGTTTCACTGGCCTTACGACAGGTTGCCAGCTTTCCGACAACCGGTGGTCGGTAGTTAGTTGTCAGAGATCGCAAAGGGGTTTTTGTCAGTTTTTAAAGGCTGTCAGGGGTTGGCGACTGGTTGTCGGAGCATTTCGGTCGGCTGGAAGTTTACGCTGCTGCATCAAAAACCTTTTGCAGACCGAAATTGTTGTGAAGAGGTTTTTTATTGGTTTTCTGAAGATGGGCGACAGGTCTCAGACTTATCTCCGACTGATCGTTAGTGCTCGAAAAGTGCTTGAAAATAAGGTCGGCGATTGATCACCGAATAATAAACGACCAGTCGCCAATTCCCAAACCATTACTGAGCACTAACAACCAACAGTAATCAACACCATTCAAAAGACTTTCATGAAATCAACTCAAGGGTAATTTTGGTTGTACTGCCTATTGAAAAATACTTCTGCTTATAAAAGAAATTATTTGATATATGGACCACATACTTTCATGCCGATGGTAGAAATGGGAGAGCAATATTAAGCTTTTTCCTCTTCATGAGCTTGTTACATTTGAGTAATATCCCTACAACCCCGAATATATCCTTGCTCTGCACCCATACAATTATTAATCATGTTATTCATGTATTGAAATAATAGGTGACCTATTTATCATAACCTAGCAAAATATATTATTCATACATATTTGCACCAGTGATTCATAATGTTCTCACGGGTATATCTCCGACTGCCGTATTAGAACATCAGCCATCAGCTAGACTACGACCGGTTGTTTATAATCGCCGAATTGACGACCGTTCCTACAAGCGGTTGCCAATCAGTCTTTGATGATCGGCGATTGTCCTACAACCGATCGGCAACTAATTGCGGACAGATGTTTTTGTAGATTGGTTGTCAGAAGTCGGCAAGCAAGGCTTTAGGCTTTTTCACTGACAAATTATGTTTTTTTTCTTGGTTGGAAATTTGTCAGGGGGCAAACTGCCCCTTGGCCCCTTCAAATACGCTAGTCACGCTAGTGCATCATAACCCACTCTTAAATACCTGAAAAATATTGTACTTTCTATTTCAAAGACACCATACACCTTAATATGATCAGATGACAAGATCTGAGAAGAAATTACTCTCAGGGTTTGATATGAAAGTTTGTAAAATGGGGATTCTTTCTGATTGAAGTTCACTGGCCGTAAGAAGAGTGAATTCGAATGGTAAATACGAAAATGCAAGAGATTGTGCACTTACCCAGGGGTGCAGCTACAGCCCCCTTCACTAGACAAAGAAAGAAAAAAGAGAAGAAAAGGAGAAATAGAGAGGAAGGGAACCCATCCGGCATTTTCATTGCTGGTAGTAAAAAAAATATACATAATAGGAGAAAGAAGGAGAAATGCCAAGTGGTTCAAGGGAGAAAATAGTAATCAAGGAGAAAGACAAAGAGAAGGAGAGACAGAGAGAGGGTGTGAGAGGAGGAAGTAGAGAGAGAGAGAGAGAGAGAGAGAGATGGAGTAAGAGAAACAAAGCGAAGTATGGAATAGAAGACAAAACATACGATTACATTCTGAATGCAAATTCAAATTAGTCTCATGACAAAAATTGAGGACAGATCTGGTTTCTCTCTCTATCTCTCTCTATCTTTCTTTCTCACTGTAAGGCTTATTTTTGTTCAAATATTTATTTCACTATTTGGATTAGAATTTCATTGTGATATCTTCTAAGCTGTACGTTAAGAATATTTGTCCCGAATCCATGACTTTATACTTACTGTTCGTGCCTATATGATGATATATTTTTAAAATACAAAGGTTTTGTGGTCTGATCCAGATAAAGACGCACCCAAGAGTGAAACTCTCTGCCATGTTAGAGAGGTGTACACAATGAAAGCGAGTATACATACAGTTGAATTTGTCCCCTTCCGTTATTGTGGGGTTGAGTACAAAATAATATGAGGCATAATATACAGGGATTATGGGGGCCCTGAAGGGACATCTTAAATCGTGAATATCTTCGCCAATATGCACGACTAACTCTGCGATATCGCACATTTAGTAGCGAATATCTGGGCCAATATACATGACGCGTCGTGAATATTGGATATCCTCTCTCTCTCTCTCTCTCTCTCTCTCTCTCTCTCTTTCTTCCCCCCCCCCCCTCTCTCTCTCTCTCTCTCTCTCTCTTACGGCGCTAAAGTATTCTCCCTTTCTTCATATATTTATTGAGGGCAAGTTAGGGGTCAAAAGGAAAAAAATGGGGGCAATTAGCTTCCCCTTCCCCAGTGCTCGAATAAGGCCTTTTCTTATTTTCAATGATATTTCAACAGTAACGTATTATTGAATAAGAGTCTGTTCTTTCATTAGAATAGAACAAATTGAATACTTTGAATATTTTCTTACCAAAAAAATTAGAGAGTTCCCCATTAATAAGGAGTTTTCGAATGTGTCAACGTGAACGCCGTCCTAGATCCTCCCAGCTGCAATGGACTGCTTTGTGTTAACTGCATACAAAGTAGGTGAAGCGAGGCACCGCGCTTTGTGCAAGAACGACTCACCCGTTCACTGGCTTGAGGACGGGTGAGCCTTTCTTGCACAAAGCGCGGTGCCTCGCTTCACCTACTTTGTATGCAGTTAACACAAAGCAGTCCATTGCAGCTGGGAGGATCTAGGACGGCGTTCGCATTGACACATTCGAAAACTCCTCAATGACATCTCTCATCATGACCGAATCGCATAATAGGATATCTATCATAATAGTGATTCGAACTTTAAAAAATCATATCTTTCTGATTACCTGCCTGATTTTTTCTTTACTCATTTAAAAAAAAGTGTTTTGCTTTGGATTTTTGCTTTTGTTCTAATCATTGTTGTTTGTTTCGCTTCAGGGCAACTTTCCACTCATGGTTGACTCCCCTTATACACATTTTTGGGCTAATTAGGTCTCCCCCCCCCAAAAAAAAAGCAACATGCACCATGTTATATGTATAACCTACTGGAGCCGAGTTTGCCGAACTCTGTGTATATATGGCTCTGATGCAAACTTTTGCAGACACTATGAAAAAAAATTATTACATGTTCACAAAATGTGTCAGTCATAGGTTCCGGTTATTTTTTTTTCTAACTCCGCCCCCTCACAAAGGAGAAGGGGGTAAAAAGAAGAAAAAGAAGAAGAAAAAAGCAATCATCCCCCTTATCCTCAAGGTTAATGACAATTCTGATTATGGAACGCCAAATGGAACACATATACATTTCTACAATGATAATAGTAACGAAATCAATGATAATGTAATAATAATAATAATAATAATAATAATAATAGTAATGATGATGAAAATAATAATATTAATAATGATAACAATAATAATAATAATGATAATAATAATAATAATAATAATAATAATAATAATAATAATAATAATAATAACTTTACATGACTTGAGACATAAAGGCGAATCCTTTTATCTCAGCCTATTGGTCAGATTCGCCTTAACCCACGTTCGCTTTCGAATTTCTATTGTGACAGAATAAACCGCATTGTTAGGATTCGCCTTAAGTCGCAGATAAGCGTATAATAATAATAATAATAATAATAATAATAATAATAATAATAATAATAATAATAATAATAATAATAATAAAAAAAAAATAATAATCAATCAATCAATCAATCAATCAATAGTTCAGTATCAAAGTCAGTGTTTCTCTAACAAAATTAGTGATTATGTAATAATATCAGCCTTTTAGTATATTAATATCCATGATTTTGTAAGAATCTAGAGGTCGGGACTGTTCCCAAGAATTTTCATATTTCCATTACTTCTTGAGGGAGTTCTTTAAAATATATATGTACTTCATCTTCCGGTTTTGAATTTTCTCCTGTTTTGGGATGCAAAAGGGAAAACCCATATGACTTTTAGATGAACACAAAGGGCGCTAAACACTTTGTTTATCGAAAATGCAGTAGTTCATTTCATGTTACTGTATTTGCCTTCATAGGCGAAAATTAAGGATTTAAAAAAAAAAAAAACCGGCTTTTACTTTTTGAGGTGATTAACTGGGGGTAATGTGTATCCACAAATAAATATATTTATAGCATTGAACAATGCTATACTTATGAGACTATTTGCTATTCACCTGTAAATCCATTATGTTCTAAACAGCGTCCTCGCCATAATGCCTAGGATCATTCAGTCGGGTTTGGGGAATGTCATGGTGTAGTGGTCAAATCACTTGGATCCGAAGACGAGGGCAATACGATTCTAGTGAGGGAAATAAATGTTGTATCCCCCGAAAATAGCCAGTCCATATCATTATTATTAACAGAATCAGACATCTATAGCGAACTCGAAAATATTGTAAAAAATACAGTTTATTGCCCGCTATTTAACACGCAAAATCCCTTTTTTTTTCCTTTCTCGACAGGCGAGAGAGAGAGAGAGAGAGGGGGGGGGGGGGGGGAGACAAAGATAATACTCAGGTTTATTTCAAACATTTGCTCTTAACACTTTAATCATTTATCTTAGAAGGTCGTTTGTATAGTTTAATATAATGGCTTTACTCTTGCTTGAAATTGAAATACAATATTATTGAAATAATAACATTGTGTAAAAGCTAAGATGATAAGTGATTCTACAATTCAGTCACTTTGACCGACTCATTGGTCAGTGGTAAGATGACTGAGTAGCCTAAATTGTAGCAATGCATCAGTTTCACAACATCCCCAGCATAGAAAAACCACTTTCCCGCTCATAAAACTTTCATGCGTCGTCATGGCAACCGTCTCAGCTGGCGAGTGCCCAAGGTGTGCGACGACTGAGCGTGAGTAGCATTTGACGGCGGTGTATCGTCCCCTTGTGACTACTGTATTTTCCTGATGAAGAACGGCATCACTGCCGGCAAAAAGCAACCGACATTTCCGTTGATTCTCACCGCTACCTGAATACACTGGTATTTCACGAAAGATGAATGCATCATCACAGGTTGTGCCCGTGCAAGCGTGAGCCGCGGGGACAGTGTGAATAAGAAGGACACAAATTTAGTGATGAAGCTATTCCCGCGTGGCGCCTTGGCGTGCTCGGTCATGCGTGATAATGAGGCAGTGCGCAAGTGCAGTGGATAGTACGAGGAGGCCTTTCATCCATCCATTCTAGCATCCTCTTTTTCCCGCCTGTATCCCTGTTGCATCAGTAGAGGCTTCCTCATTTCAAGGATGAAAGTGAAAGTCACTAGGATTTCATGCTAGGTTTCAGACTCGTCTTGTTCATTCCGCCTTCACTACACCTCTTTCTGTGTTGTTGTGTATGATTGGTGAAATATATTTATCTGCATTGTTTCTGCAAACTCTAGGAAAGGTGAGTTTAAGACGTCATCATGCTTTTCATCTCACATTTTGATTTGTTAGTCGTCAGTTCTTTGGCAAATTCATAGATTGTCAGATGCGATGCTTTTTGAAGATTCGTTTGCTTTTATAAATATAAAATCTCGTTCTGTTTAACCTAAAAATGACCTGTGCAGTTTTTATAAAATCTTTTGAAAATTAGTGAACTGTAAAATCGATCACGAAATAGGCCTATGTATCTTTAACTTCATTAAAGTATCTATAAAACACATTTTGGAATGAGACGTAAAAAAGGAATGATGTTAATTTCCCCATAATCTCTATGGATGACTAAGTAACATGATCCAATTTTTGTAATACATAATCTCTTTAAAACATCTGATTGTTCACACATTAAAGTTTCCAGTTTTTCTCAAAAAGGTAAAACATGAGAAAAGATCATTGTGTTTGTAAGATTTATAAAGAATCTGTCTTGCCATCATTCTGAGTTTAAAATTGTAGGTCCAAAAGATTTGAATGCACCCATATTCACTCAATAAACATTTTTGTTTCGATATTAATGTGTTGTTTGTTCCTAATTCTAAATTTTGTTTATTTGCGTATGTTTAGGTACATGAGACCCTTTTATGTGTTCCACTTTAGGTTTTTGCGCTATACCACCCTACAATGTACTCCCCATTATGCTTATTGGGCTACTGTTTATTTCCAAGAATCTAAATCATATTATTCAAGCCTATGATTACAATAAGAAAATGTGCAATGCAAAAAGTAAGGATTTACTTGTGGATATGTCGTGAGAGGGGGATTAAGCCAGAACGTTGATTAACGAGGAGGGAAACTATAGAATTATCGCAAAGCACGTTACATAACCCCAAATTTATTTTCTTCCAAGGTCAGTGGAATCATTTACTCGCTGTTAATTTTAATCGTATATGATCTCCGAAATATTTGTTTAAGTAATATAATCATGACTCTACCAACGCAAGGTTATCCCGTTTCGGAGTATGTGTCATTTGTGCCGAGATCATGAGGAGCAATTAATCCTTAACTTCCGTGGTCATTAAAACCCCACAAGGCCACCGTTGATATCACTAGGAAATATGATATCTAATTTATTCATGAATAATTAGCGAGAGAGGCCAGTCAAAGACAGCCCGAGTTGTGTGTATAAGATAGATGAGCGCGTTTCTATGCTGGTGGGTATTTTTACGTTATTTATGGCTTGGTGACTACGCTCTACTCCATCTTATTTGACCACTTGATAGTAAATTGCAAAATCGTGTGTATACTTCTAGAGAAAAAAAAAATGTCCACGTTGGGTTTATCTAAAATTGTTTTTAAAACGTGGCTTATCTTAACATTATTTAAAAAGGCATTCTTGACAAGGCTAGATTAGATATTCACGCATAGCACAATTTATCTACTCAGGGGCCCCATGAAGAAGTATATTTCGTTGACTGATGGGGCCACCCTGTTAAAATAAAAACTTAATCGAATCAGAACAAATCCAGTTCTGCATTCAGAAGGTCAAATTATTGCCTACAATTTGTATTGTTAAAAGATGAACACAAAAATATAATGTAAGAAAGAGGGGAAGAGAGAGAGAGAGAATGTGTGTGTATGTGTGTGTGTGTGTGTGAGAGAGAGAGAGAGAGAGAGAGAGAGAGTGAGAGAGGATTTGTAAAATACTTCTTTTCGCGGTACAAAATATTGTTTTGCTTGTAACCGAAATATTATGAGAATGAAAAAATAATCATCCAAATGCGAGAACGCGCATCATATTTTTATTCTTATCTTCATAGGAAATCATCAGTGACATCTACACAACAGTCAAAAATATATTATATTGTTCTCCATCTCAGCTTATCTTTTTACTAATCATTCACAGAGTGGGGGAAGGGGGTCCATATCCACTTGATTGTATTTTTTGGCATGCAAGTATCATTCAAAATAGATTTAATTTCTTGCCATTTTTTTTCTCGTTTGACTTTTTCTGCACATTGACTGTAAACAGAGTCCAGTAGTAGTAGTAGTAGTAGTAGTAGTAGTAGTAGTAGTAGTAGTAGTAGTAGTAGTAGTAGTAGTAGTAGTAGTAGTAGTAATAGTAGTAGTAAAAACATAATAAAGGGGTGTGATTTATACAGGCTTATGTAGGAAAATAGGTGCTTGTGTGTAACTACAGCACTAATTGTATTTCATAATCCGGTAATCAGACAAGAAGGAAGACGAGAAAGAAAAGGGAAGATAATTTATAGAAATAGAGAAAAGAAAGGGATATGAAAGTCTTCTCATAATTCTGTTTTAATCAGATCCATACTATCCCATTCCTTATAATACTACTACGACAAGGACCACTACCACCACCACCACCACCAACGCCACTACTACTATACAATAAAGATGACTATACTGGTGTTAATTCTGCCTTTATATTTAATAATAATCTTACTAATATTACTACTTTCGTTGAAAGGCATGGCGACATTAATTAGAAAATTTCATGGATCACTGATGCAACTTGATTTTAAATTGAGCCTATCCGCAAAATAAGTAATTTAGATTTTTCAGTTCAGTTTTGACGGAAAACAATATTTTTTTAGGTTACAGCTGTGCTTTGTCTTAATAGGCCCATCTCTATGTACGATTTTGAAATTATGAGCTGTCTTATATTCGTTTGTGATTATAGAATATACAGTTAACAAAATGAAAAGAAAAGAAAATTATGGATTTACCGTTAATATATAGTATCTTTTCTTATTTCATTTCCCTTTTCCTTTTCAACACAATTATAACTGATTACCTTTCCGGTGGGGGGGGGGGGGGGGGGAGAAGAGGGAATCCTGAAGCCACGTTCTTAAAAATAGTAATATAAGGTTTTTCTGTTGAGAAGATATCTTTTGGGGAAAATAATTGGCGAATAATTTGGTAGGACAATTCTAATATATCATCACACTGAAATGAATATATCTGCGGTCGCTTCTTGGTATAATAAACCCTATCTATCATCTTGTTCTTTATTCATTGAATGTCGCACAAGGGAGTATTTAGATCAAATTCGAATCTATTTAGAACGTCAAATCGTTATATTACTGATGCAGAAGATTTTCCAAGAGCAAGCCTTGGGGGGAATCTAATTGCTCTTAGTCAGACACACACAGACACCCAAACCCTCTTGCTCCAGGAGCATATATACAAAAAGGCGCAGCGGAACCATATTAGTGCGGAAGGGCGGGGAAATTCCAACAGGGCCCATTTCAAGAGATATTTGTTCTAGAAATGTAACGCCATTAGTTCATTATCGTATCTATTGACACGAAATCGTATCTGCCCCCTCACCCTCCCCACCCCCGGCTTTCGGCGCCTAGGATAAGGTATGTGTGCAAAGGGACATCGCCAAAGGCGGGGGATGCAGAGTGGTAGTGATCGTCTATGGTAGGCCTACTGATCTGTGCGTGGGTGGGGGTGTGTTAGAGTGTGGGTGTGTGTTGTGTGTGTATCTGTGAGCGTCTCCCCTTTCAAACTTTTGGAACATGGAAATTTTTTCTTTCCTTTTTAATATTTATTTTGTATAATTATTTGTTTGTTTATTTTGCACTGTTTGCTCGCTTACTTCAAGGATATTCTAACAGGTAATTGGTACTACAGAATTCATGAAAAATTCTTCTGAACCCATGTCGGCAAATTTTGAAATCTGAGGAAACTTTTTCTCGCTCTTCAAAAAAAAAAAAAAAATAAAAAAAAAAAAAAAATTGGCAAACTTATCGTGGGGCAACGCATACCGGTACTTCTATGAAGAGAGAGAGAAAGATAGAGAAGAAGAAAAGGACGACAAAAACAGTCACATGAATTAGCAAGCTCATCATGCACCCTCTGATTTCCCCTTTTCATAACTTTAAAAATGCTTTCCTCTCCCTGTAAGTAACTATGTTGCTTTCCATGATGGTAGCATTGAAGAGATGCTCACAGTCGGAGTTGACAGGAATTCCCATCACATGCATTATCTAACATTGTGACCTTTTGATGTGGCTAACGTTTCCAAAGGGATCGGGACTACCTCCTCTATGCGCTAATCCCTCACGATTGTCATGACGTGGGACTAGCTAACGTTTCATCGCATGATACCCCAAGTGATCCGCAGAGATCAGCCGAGAAGTCTGGGCTGAATATCTGTTAGGGATAAACCCCGTGCTACGGGCCGTCGCCACGAACACAGATTCCTTATCTTACATCCCTGGTGCATATTTAAAATTTCCTGACAACTAGATTATTGATTTATTAGATTTCATCATGATTGAATGAATGTCAGATAAATACATTTTATTTCTCTCATATTATCGTCTTTGTATGCGCAGTTTTCGATGTTGTGAGCAGGCCTTGAATGTGATGGATTTGGGGTATACAAATGCAGATCCAGGCCTTCCAGGGGCACAGAGGCGGCCCTCTGCTTTGAGAGACAGAGAGAGAGAAAAAAAATATTGCGTCAGAAATATATTGCTCCTATACACTTCCCCTCCCTCCTTCCCTTCTCCATTTTATAATGATGTCATTCTGGAAACTTCTGAAAAACAAACAACTTTGAGTAGGTCTTTTTGATAACATATGCAAGAATAATTCTTTACTTCTGGTCTTTCTAACTTTAACCAGGAATATTTTGAGAATTGAGTTGAAATAATTGGAAAAATAAACAAGGAAATAGATTTGGTGTTCTTACTTTGGGGTACTCATGCAGGGCATAAAAATGTAATCAGATTCCCAATTATACGATTATAACTTATTAAGAGAAATAGCTTATAAGAGAAATAGGCCTACGATTTAATATTCTTACATGAACATGGAAACTCTTGAATTGTGCATCAATCTATTATTAAATGCTCCCCCCCCCAAAAAAAAAAAAAAAAAAAGATAAATAAAAATAAATAAATAAATAAATAAATAAATTTTTAAAAATGGAAATTTTAAAGAAAAACTGCCTGTAATTGTAATAGAACAAAATATACTCTTCTTTTTTTCTTCGCTTTCTAAAACACACGAAGGCAAATATAGCCATGATAATATACACATACATTGCTATTTTGCTCATGTACTAAGTTGTCCGGGTAATCTCTACTTAAATTAAACTTTGGTATGGTTTCTGCGTCAATGTCCAACATACTTTAAACGGTAGACTTTGACGCGGTATTATCCTAAAGTGTACCAATCACCTGAAAAAATAATTTGTGTACAGCTTGAAAGTATAAAATCAACCTCATAGAACTTTGTCTGGTATTATATAGGTCAACAGTTAATGAGTATGAAGGAAATAAAGGATAACATGAAAATGTTCGCGCGGAACCGAACTCGGAGTTTGGTTCCACGCGAGCCTTTATCTTGACGAGCGCGTACGGGTGCGTCGAGTAGTCTACCCACGAGTCGCTTTTACGCTTATAGAGAGTGTAATTAAAATTGCAATATCTCTTTATAGAATTAATATTTGAAGCCCATATTTTGAATATAGTATAACGACATGTAACCTCTAACATACAGAGCAAAATTATTTTTAGTGATTTGTACCCTTTAAAGAGAAGGCTGAATTACGGTAAAGGTGAAACAATAATTTGCGAGGGTTTAAAAAAAAATTGTTTTTATAGTTTGGAAAACATCATAGAAGAAATGTCTCCTGAAAAGGATTGCTCTTCAAATGCCCTCATATTCGAAATATGACGATATATATATATATATATAGCAGAAATGTTTGGCCTCAGCTTTCATGCCACATATGTATGTAGTCCCATATACCTATTTCTGTGTGCAGTGCATGTGACTTTCAGCAATATTGTAGGCCTACCATTTGTTATAATTTTGATGATTCCAAAACCTCTCGTTATTCACTAATTTCTATGTACTACATAATCAATATTTCCTAACTGCTTCCAGACAGTTTCTTTGATTTCCCTTTTTTCCACTGATTCGAATCAAATAACAACTTAATATTAATCGCTACTCCTATCTCGTTCGTAGTCGAGTAATTTTAAGTTACGATTGATTGGAATCCATCGCAACTCTTTGCAAGACAGGAACCAGAATTCAACTTTATCTTTGAATGGTTAGCCATATCAGGGAGATGGGAGTTTTACTCATCTCCCTAACCATATATAGCAAACACTCAATACGTATACATGTCAAATATTTTAATCAAATAAAACTGTTTGTATCAGATATGTTATCAACCATTGCCCCTTTCCTGTTTAAATAATGACGCGGGAGGGCTGATCTAAAAAAAAAAATAAATAAAGTTCGATGCCTTAAAAAATTGTTTTTTTTTTTTAGATTTCATGTTCTTTTTTTCCTTTCTTCTTGTTTTGTTCGTTCATTATCGATATACATGTATCCTGAAAAGCAGAACTTAGGCTAACTTTGACGACATGATAAACACAAAAACCAAATTAATCATTAAATAATTCGAGAAAAAATGTAATTCTTTTTCAGAGTGGTATATTTTCAGAGGTTCAGTTATTTAGAATAACTTGATTGCAGTCCTTCGCCGTCACAACGATAGTTTTATTTTTTTCAGTAAGGATATTATATTGTGTGTTTCATACGAAGCTTCATAAAGGGATGCATTCTTCTGATCGTTGGCATCTTTACCACAATAGATTTCAACATTGTATTCAGTAATTCTTCGTATAGCATAATACCTGGCTATATTTTCACGAAAACTGATGCTATTTGAATAGATCATATTGAATGAATGAATGAAAAGAGGTCAAACGAAGAATCTAGTGAAAACCACATTCTGAAAGTAAAGTGTGTTTGGACCGACGAATCCCATTATAAAGATTTTTTTTAACAGGAAGTACTTGCAACCATTATCATTCATCAATTCAAAACGACCATTTCATTCATCAGCAAAATTATTGTTATCCACCTCTTGAGTGGCATCATTCACAAAATCTCTATAGTCATTATCATCCTCCAGCAAGTCACAATCAGCACCATCTCTGTCACCTTGATCATCATTACTACTCTCACCATCACCATCACCATCATCACCATCACCATCATCATCACCATCACCAACACCATCATCATCATCATCGCCATTACCACCATCTCTATAATCATTATTATCCTCCAGCAAGTCACAATCAGCACCATCTCTGTCACCTTGATCATCATTATACTACTTTCATCATCGTCATCACCATCATCACCATCATCATCACCATCACCATCACCATCACCATCACCATCATCACTATCACCATCACCATCACCATCACCATCACCATGACCATCATCACCATCACCATCACCATCATCATCACCATCACCAACACCATCACCATCATCATCATCACCATCACCATCATCATCACCATCACCAACACCATCACCATCATCACCATCACCAACACCATCACCATCATCACCATCACCATCACCATCACCATCATCATCACCATCACCAACACCATCACCATCATCATAACCATCATCACCATCATCCTCACCACCACCACCACCAATTATCATAATGGCGATATACCACTTCAACCATCATAATTATTTATCGTCACCATCATCCTCCCTCACGACATCATCATCGTCATCATTTTCCTCCTCATATAATCAATATCATTATCATCAACATCAATCCTCATTAAAATCAACCCCTTCTCACCGCCATTGCAATTTCTATTACTACATTCCATTACAACAATTACCCAGTCCCTATATTTGGATCTTAATGGTGTATTTGCGCTGCCCTCTCGGCTATAATTCCCAAATCCATACGAAACTTTTTTCCTTCTCATATCATTCCTTTAGATTTTGATCATTATTTTTGCCTCCTTAAATGGTCCCTTTCTTCTTTTTCTACACAAATACTCCACAGTGTTGACGTTTGTCCCCACAAACTATATTTTAATGCACGCCATAACGATTTATCTTTGCCGTCCATATCTCGGGGTAGTGATTGGCTCGCGGCGCGCAGGCTGAGATGGTCGCGTCAAATTGCTCCCACAATGAGGTGATCGGCTTAAGTACAGAACATTTGCGACTCAATTTACATTTAAATTAGGAAGACGTATTAGCTGACGACACCCCGGGGAGTATCCACACTTTGCCGTGTTCCAAGAATGGTGTCAATAGGACCATAGTTTATCTCCTGTCGCATCGCCTCATTATCTTTATAATGTGCCGTTTTTGTCTCATAATATAGAATTTTGAAGGCAGTAGCTGTTATTCATATTTGCGTGTGCGTATATACATGTTATGTATGTATATATATATATATATATATATATATATATATATATATATATACATGTATATATATATTCACATTTGCGTATTACACATATCTATACATATCATTCATATCATATCTTATATATCATTTTTCCTGATGAAGCCCTTTGTGCAAAAATTCGTAATACATGTATTTGATCCCTCTAACGGTTGTCTCATTTATTGGTAACTTTTTTGTAATTCTCATCAACAGACTCAGGGCAATTATTTGTTTTATTCTATAATATGAGTGTGTGTTCGCGTCATAATATAAAAGTTTGCAGGCAATAGATTTTTTAACAATGGCGTATATGTATGTATATATATATATATATATATATATATATATATATATATATATATATATATATATGTACATAGTGAATGTATTTTATGAAGGAGAATAATGATCTTCTCGAATGTATGGTCACCGAAGCTTTTACTTTTACATCATTTCATTAAACATATTAGACTGAACTTTTGATAGTTTCAGGAACTATACGGTCATGCAGATTCATGCAGATTGCAACACCAGAATAATTTTGGATCTACAATATGCATACCTCGACAATCTAACTGGTTCAAACAGTATCATTTTAGTAAACAATATTGCCTGTAGCATACATTTCAAATCTTTATCATGGTAATGTACTATGTATGTATATTATTATTTATAAAAACATATTGTTCTATATTATACAATTCTCTTACATACCAGTGACTTCGAAAATTGAATTCTGTTGCGATTGTTTTTGGAATATTCATTCTGTATGTAATTTCGTTTCATATTTCGTTATCTTCATAATGATAACAAAAGAGGGAGATTCTAATATATGTGTAACTCATTTGACTAATTTCATTACGAGTGCAGAAGATTGACATTGGGAGTTTAGAAATTTACGTGATTATGAATAATGTTATTATATTAGGAACATATAGTATTTGAGACCTTAACTGTATACATAATCGTAATAGAGACATACTTTACGTTAATTAACTATGTTAAATTTTCACAACAAGAAATAAAAAAATGTGCAATTTATTTCAATAATAAATTCATAAAGTTAACAGGACAAATGATGAAAGAAAAATGTTTTAGATTCCGACAGATATGTACTATTTTTTAAAACTTTTGCAATTCCTCATTATGTATTTAGTCTCTTTGGTTAATTGATAGCGTATACTCTGAAACTCTATTTGTATATGATAGGATAAATTTGTTCATTTAAATAATTTACAACATAATCATCGTGTCTAATACATGTAATGTCTGCTAGTTTCGACAGTTTTCTTTCCAGATATGCTATCCTTGCGTGCAAATGAATTTGAAACGATAATGTTCTTCCGGGATCCGATCCTCTACATATATTTCAGTCGTAAATAGAGTGTGTCTTTTTTTGGACAAGGTCGTGAACGCGCGATGAAAATACATTAAATTTATTACTGCGTGTTCAGGAAACTAATAGCCTTGTCATCAACGCAATATGGGTGTGATAATGGAGGCAAATGTTCATAGAACTATGAGTACGATATAGATAGACCCAATAAAGGCTTTAAAACATACCCCCTTCTAGGAATGTGTAGAATTATCACAGAAAGATAATAGCAATAGTAGTAGTAGTAGTAGTAGTAGTAGTAGTAGTAGTAGTAGATTAGTAACAGTATAGTATTAAGAAGAACTAGAAATAGTAGTTGAAATAGTATAGCAGAGCAGAGTAGGAACTATAGTATACTAATAGTAGTAGTATTAGTAGTAGGTAGTTGTTGTTTTAGTGGTAATGATGATTAGAAATAGTTGCAATAGTAGTAAAGTAGAAATAATAGTAGGAATGGTAGTAGTGCATGGTGGTAGAAGTTGTAGTAGTAGTAGTCGTAGTAGTCGTAGTATTCGTAGTAGTCGTAGTAGTAGTCGTAGTAGTAGTAGAGTAGAAGTAGCAATAGTAGTAAAAGAAGAAGTAGTAGTAGTAATAGTAGTAGTAGTAGTAGTAGTAGTAGTAGTAGTAGTAGTAGTTATGTTGGAAATTCAGTAAATAGTGGTGAGATACAGCCTGACTTCATTTTTTTAAATATTTGTATAATTATTCTGTTAATATAATATCGGTAAAGTGTGTGTATGCAACCTGAGTTAAATACTCCAAATGCAATAACTTAATTAATATTCATGTAGGCCAGTGTCTATGCAACCTGCACACATCCAACCTCTGTTCAAGCTCACCAAATCCATTTTTAGTGTTTTGTTAATTTGCCTTATTCAAATTTCCAAATATGGGTATGCGGAAAGAGGACTTGATGAATAAAAACACCTCTAAATTCCTCATCAGATATCAATATTTGATAGGATGATGCCTACTCGTCACTGAATCATTCTTGTATTCATATTTCCACGCGCCGACATGCATGCACGAGGCCAGTCATTTTGTTGATTAGTTTTGGAACCGTTCTCCCGTTCTCAACCAGCCGCATGAAAAACACAATCTCCGTGATTAAACTCAATGAAATGTGTATCCATTAGCGCAAAAAAACAAAAACAAAAAAAAAACCCCGATAACTTTAATACAGGTATAACACAGGAAATAAACAGCAGAATTCCTATGCCGGAAATTTGTGCTATTACTAATTTGATTCATGATGTCTCGATGGATTTTGATGGGGAAAAGGTATCCATTATCATGATTGATTGTTGTTTTAAGTTGAAAAATATATAATTTCACGTTCAACCTAAGTGATGCACTTGTTTTCTTTTTTTTAATCATATGTCTCTTTAAAGTAACGAAAGGTAAGGTGCATTTCGATATATTTTTTTTTTTTTTGGGGGGGGGGGAGAGAGCTATAGCAACAGTCCTGTCAATCACGCTTTAGTATAATGGCGATTTGCCAATAATGAATCCATCACTATACGGTATAGTTAGGTGAAATACCTGTTTGAGGTATAAACTCCTCATGTGTGCTGCTTTTTTAATCACACACAGAAATTCATTTTAAAATTGAATGGGACATTATATACAGCAGATAAGTGTGTTTAATAGTTAGAAAGAATGAAATATTCCGACTGCAAAATCTCATCTACTTCGATTAACAATTCGCTTGTCGTAATGATGCTTTATGAATTTAATTTAATATTATTGAACGACCCATTCGTGATTAAGTTATATAAGTTTCTGGACATATAATATACAAGCTTTGCTTTTAAATATGTCCAACTGTTTTCAATATCACTTAATAGGTCAATATCTGTGCATCATATTTTATACTTATTGATATTTGATTATGTGCCCCTATCTATGGAAAAACATCATTGTGATATATTATTGTTATTGTATTCATTTTATGTTATGCACTGCAATATTATGTTAATATGAATGATTGAAACAGTAAATAAATCAAATCAAATCAAAATTTTAAAAAAATTATTCCTACTGCTACTGCTGTTTCTGCTGCTACTGCTGCTTCAAGTTCTACATGTACTTATAACACTATCACCATCACAACTATTACTCCTACTAGGGGTCGGGCTAACTCGGCACTACCGGAAAAGTGAGGCCGAGTTAACCCGGAGGGTTTAAATCGATCATGAAATACCAATGTGTAAGGTTTTGTTGTGATTACTAGCTAATAATACATTTTATTAACCATTTTCTTTTCTTTTGGATAGAATTGTATGAAATACTCACTTTGAAGATAATCTTGCAATTTCCTTGAGCTAATATGATATAAAAGTGACATTTTACACAGTTTAATCACACGACACAGCTCCTACTAATATCGCTACTTCTACCACTGCTATACTAACCTAAGCCTAATACAAAAACGACGACGACGACGACTACTACTACGACGACGTCGACGACGACTACTACAGTAGTTATAGAAGTACGGTATTAGAAGCAAGGAGTTATCACAGAACACCCCTTGGTAGAAGTACTGGTAGTAGACTAGTATTACTAGTTGTAGTATTATCATTATTATTATGTACAGAGCAGTACATTCTCAATTGATGGCATACCTTAATAAAGAAGAATTAATGAGTGATCGGCAGTCTGGTTTTAGGAGTAAACATTCCACCTCAACATGTTTTACTGAGATTTGTGAGATGCTGTACGATAACCTTGATAAAGGTCGATTTATTGGTGCTGTTTTCTTAGACCTGAGAAAGGCGTTCGATATTATTCCCCATGATCTTCTTATAAAGAAACTAAGTTATTTTGGCATAGATGGTATAGAATTATCATGGTTTGAATCTTACTTGTTAGGAAGAAAGCAATGTGTGTCATACAAAGGTATGAAAAGCGATTTTCTCCCAGTCATTTCAGGGGTACCACAGGGTTCAATATTGGGCCCGCTATTATTCTGTATGTACATTAATGATATATGTAATTTACCTTTTCATTCTAATACTAAAATTTCTTTGTATGCAAGACGACACGTCCGTTTTCTCCTCAGGGTATGGAGTACAGGCAGTCCAAACCCAGTTACAAAATGACGTACATGTTTTATGTAAATGGTTAAATGAAAATGGATTGGTTGTTAACACAGACAAAACTAAAGTAATGTTATTTTCAGGTCGAAGAAAGAAGAATCCAGTCAAATTACAGATCAGAATGCATGATAAACTGGTAGAAAATGTAACTAAGTTTAAATATCTTGGTGTTATTGTAAACCAGAACTTAGATTGGTCGTCCCAGGTTAATGATGTTGTCAAAAAGATTATGAACTCCCTTATATGTATGCGAAGGATTAAGCATTGCTTGACAAAACGTGTACTTAAACATTTATATTTTACCCTAATTCTTCCTCATATCGATTATTGTTCCACTGTTTGGGGATCACTGACAAAGAAAAATTTAATGAGACTACAGAGGTGTCAAAACAAATATTGCCGTTTAGTATTAGATGCAGATTATTATACGCCAGTGCAAATTATGCTTGGTTCTTTAAAATTACAATCTGTCAAACATAGATTGGAATATAATTACCATGTACTTATGTATAAAATTTTGAATGGTCTTGCTCCCGGTTATCTAAGACAATTTATACCCCAGAGAGCTAATCCATATCCTACAAGATTAGTCACAATGCACCAATTGTATCTAGCCAAACCCAGAACCGAGTATAAAAAGCAGTCTTTTTCATACATAGCAGCAAAACTATTCAACTCTCTACCTGTACTTACCAAATGCTCCGCCTCACTACCCCTTTTTAAACGTAATGTTCGCGACATCCAAATGGTTAATTGATTTCCTTTTCTTTGCAAGTTGGATACATGTATTTTTTTTCCTTACCCCCCCCCCTCTCTCTCTCTCTCTCTCCCTTTCTCTTTTTACATAAATTTCTCATTTTCATGAAATGTATTATTGTATGATTTTATATGTTTGTAATGTATGCTATTTGTATTATATGTATTTTGTTACAGCAGGGCTCCCTTGGAAAGCAGGCCTTGCGGCTTGAATGGGACTACCCTGCTTTTTATAAAGAAGACATTAAATTAAAATTAAAATTAAATTAAAATTATTATTATTATCAGTAGTAGTAGTAGTAGTAGTAGTAGTAGTAGTAGTAATAGTAGTAGTAGTAGTAGTAGTAGTAGTAGTACTTCTTCAACTATTACTATTATTGTTATGACACTACTGCTGCTACTTTCATTACTATCACTTCTTCTAAGGACGTAAAGCGCTCTTATGTCTTGCCACTCCACAATCTTCCCAGATGGGAGTTATGTGTTTCAGGTGTCAGGCAATTATTGAATTTAAAAGGTTTATTCGCAGAGTAAATAATCATCACAGTACCCTAATTTGATTTATTGTACATATTATTATGGCATTCGTGGGACTGCAAACGATCTTTTTCATAGCTATCTTCGTAATCGCCATCAGTGTACCCGTTATAATTCTTCTCAGTCAGACTTTAAAGAAATTACATGCGGTGTTCCATAGGGCTCTCTGTTCGGCCCCCTTCTTTTTATTTTGTTTGTTAATGACATTCACCGATCATCCAATCTTCTATCTTTTATCCTTTACGCTGATGATACAAATTTACTATATTCTCATAAAAATCTTGATGTTCTATGTAAAACTGTAAACACTGATTTATTGAAAGTTTGCGATTGGTTTGCTGCTAATAAGTTAACAGTCAACTACAAGAAATGTAACTACATGATATTCTGCAACTCTCCAAAGCCTCCAGACTTTAGCTCTGGAAAAATCATGCTAAATAATCGCATCTTACGTAGAGTTGAATCTACTAAATTTCTTGGTGTTTTTATAGACAGTAAATTAACATGGAAAAATCATATAAATGAACTTGAAAACAAAATAGCTAAAAACATTGGTGTTATATACCGCCTAAGTATGTTTCTACCCCAAAAGATATTGCGTACTTTATACTGCACCTTAATTCTCCCGAATCTATCTTATTGTAACGTAGTATGGGCAAATACGTATCGAACTGATGTTAAGAAGCTATGTACACTGCAAAACAAGATTTTACGTATCATATAATGTTCTCATCCACGCTCCAGTAGCGATCCTTTATATAAATCTCTTAAATTGCTTCGCATTCTAGATATAAATAAACTTCAACAGTGTACCTTGTTATATAAATGTCTAAACTCACAATTACCTTCCCAGTTCTGTGGCCTTTTCCAACGTGTTTCAAATATTCATAAGTATGGTACAAGATCAACCGATGAAATCTATATTCCCAAACACCGTAAACTTATTTTTCAACATAATATCCGTTTCACCGGCCCTAAGCTTTGGAACGATTTACCTGCATCCATGAGAAATTCTGCGACTCTGTTAAGCTTCTCATGGAAGCTAAAAAAGTTCATGATGCCCTGCTTGTTTATTTATGTATTATGCTCGATTACTATCATTCTAAACTGTTTCCAGTATCTTTTTTGTAAGAATGCCTGTGAATATTTCGATGTTTTACTCTCACCGTATATATTGCCACTGTATTATCCATGCATGCCATACAACTCCATTATGATGATTATTACTATGTTGCAGTCCTCTTCCTTTCCCTTTACTCCAAGTTCCCTATCCTCGTCTCTCCCTCTCTCTGTCTGTCCCTTTCCTCTTTTCCTGTATTAAATTATATTGTATTGTGTATTCAGGCGTACCCGCTACAAGCATCTGGCTTATTGGGATTGCGCCTTCTTCCCTATGTAACTTGTTCTTGATTGTACTGATATTACTTTATATGCATGTAAACTGTACTATTTGAACAAATGTTGAATGTTGCAAAATCAATGGAAGAAAATAAATGTTAATTTGAAATATACAAAATGATTATATTAGTATTTGTTATCGTTATACACTGCCCTCCAAGAGTTTGGGTACACCTGTACTCAGAACTGATTTTTCACAATCACCCAAATTTCATTTTTCATCAGAATTGTGGCACTGTAACAAGTTTGGTATCAAATTGAAGGGTAGACATCAGCCTTCAAGTTGACACCAGTCTAATATATGAAAAGCGTTTCAGGAGGCAGTCATGCGTTAAAAAGGCAACCTACCCCCAAAATATAATTTCTAATGGAAAATATGAGGTCATTGGTTTTGTCAGTTGTGCCAGCATTTTTTGCACTTTCGGCATTCTACACAATTTGACCCTTGTTTGTACTGATGAATATTACATCTACATCGACTAATATTAATCAATCATTTTCCCATGCAGAAAACTAATATTTTAATCAAAGAAACACATCAATATTTTTGGACAGCCACAGTGCTTTTTGTTTTCTTTTTTTCTCATGTGTAATCATATTTTTATAGTTTATTCTTTGCATTTGTGTTACTTCTTCAAGGAAAATAATGCATAAATGAATAAATTTTTGCGAATTTCTTTATTTTTCAAAGTTTTATTTAACCACGTTTCGAATAATAAAGGCTTCTCATCAGAGAACCCGCCCCTGGTAGCGACCACAGAACAGCAAATCATGGGCATGCAGCTGGTCAAATTGTGGAAGTAGTTGTGGAGGAAGTCCCTTTAAATGTCTTCCAAGAGATGAGGCTCACTAGTCAGCTAGTTGGGCATTTTTGTCGGACCTTCATGTCCAGCTCTTCCCATAGCATGATTTTCAGGGCCCCTTTCTCTTCAATTTTGTAAAGATAATTTTTACATTGCCTTGATGAATGTTTAGGGGCATTTTGCTGCTGGAAGACAAACCTGTGGAGGTAGTCACTGGAAATGTATTTTAATGCCTTCCGAAGATGAAGCTCACTTGCTGGGCATTTTTATCAGACCTTCCTGTCCAGCTCTTCCCATATCAGCTCTATCGGATTCAGATCCAGGGACTGGGGCAACCAATCCATGATTTTCAGGAACCCTTTCTCTTCCTTTTTCTCCAGGTAGTTTTAGCACAGCCTTAAGGAATGATTAGGGCCATTGTC
This sequence comes from Heliocidaris tuberculata, assembly GCA_025618425.1. Taxonomy (NCBI): domain Eukaryota; kingdom Metazoa; phylum Echinodermata; class Echinoidea; order Camarodonta; family Echinometridae; genus Heliocidaris; species Heliocidaris tuberculata. Next base: position 15,442,453 of record CM046839.1, read on the forward strand.
CTGCTGGAAGACAAACCTTTTTCATCTTCATGAAGGCATAGGAAGACATTTCCAGTGACTATCTCTACAACTACCTCCACAACTTGACTTGCCAGATGCCTGGGATGTGCAGTGCTGTGATCGATGACAGGGGCAGGTTCTTCGATGAGAAGTCTCTATGATCCGAGACATGATAAAATAAAACTTTGAAAAATAGATGAATGTGCATCTCATGAGATACCATTATTCATTTAGTTATTATTTTCCTTGTAAAAGTATACACAAATGCAAAGAATATGACTTCCCATAAAAACGGAAACCCCAAAGCATTATAGCGTTCCCAAAATGCTGATGTGTTTCTTTAATGAAAATACTAATTTTCTGCGGGATTATAGGAAAACTTATTTGTATATCAGTGAACAATTTTTTGATATTCATCAGTACAAACAAGGATAAGATTTTGTAGCATGCTGAAAGGGCAAAAATGCTGGCACAACTGACAAAACCAGTGACCTTCTAATTGCAGTGGAAATGATTCTTTTTTTTTGGGGGGGGGGGTAGGTTGCCCTTTTAACCCATGACTGACCCTGAAACTCTTTACACAATGTTAAACTGGTGTCAACTTGAAGGGTGATGCCTACTCTTCAGTTTGATACCAAATTGTTGCAGTGCAACATATCTGATGATAAATGAACTGTATGTGCTTGTGAGAAACCATTTCTTATTATAGGTGTACCCAAACTTTTGGAGGGCAGTGTAACTATTATGATCAGATGCAGTGAATTCCATAAAAGACGGGTTGAAGCCGCGTGAGTGGGTGCGTGAGTGGGTGAACGATTCAGTGGGAACGTTAGTGGGTGAGTGGGTGAGTGAGTGGGTGAGCGAGTGAGTGAGGGTAGCCAGCTTACCCTGGGGTGATTTAATGAGCATATACGGCTTATGCTGAAATGACCCTCTTTTATCAAGGAGCTGTGGTAACTCCTTGCTTTTATCCCCTCCTACATCATGAAATTCATCTCCCCATCTCACAGCAGAAATATTCATTAGCAAACAGTGTGTCAGCGAGCGAATATAACCATTGTTATAAGAACATGATTCGATATTAAAGTACGGCAACCTGCAAGTGTCCTTTCCGAAATGATAAGAATCGTTTTCTCGCCTTCAGTGCTCATTTATTTTATCCTGGATATGGGGGATTTCTACCCGTAACGACAATGTGGCTATAAAAGATGGGACACCTTAATGGGAAATTGGTTCTAAAATTGTTAGATTTAAGAAATATATACTTTCCATCACTAAAATTTTACCAAAATACACTCTCTTCGAATAAGTAAATTTTAGAGAGATATTACAGAAACATGCAAATCGGGGGATTCATATTTTCTTTCTTTTGCAATTTAATTTACAAAAGGAAGCTAATAACGAATTGATTTTTAAAAATCAGTAAAGTGAACTTGAAAGTAAACCAAGGTATTTCTCGCCTCTCCTTCTTAGGTGCTCTAACCACTTCATTGTTAACAATATGCCATCCCACCCAGCTACACCACGATTACTATTGCTGTTGCTGCTGCTGCTGCTGCTGCTGCTGCTGCTGCTACTACTTCTACTATTACTACTACTACTACTACTACTACTGCTAATAATAATAATAATAATAACAATACTACTACTACTAATAATAATAATAATCATCATAGTACTACTATTACTGCTTCTACTACTATTACTGATTCTGTGGTTTTCTGGTAACTTTTTATATGTATAAAATTTAACCATGTACTTTATTTCCAATTTTCTCAATTTTGTTTACCCTTACCACTTGCCTTTTCTCTCCTTTCACGTCCTTTCTTTCATCATTCTTTCGCATACTATCTGTGCTGATAGAACACATTGTTAATCTTAATGTTTAAGCAAGGAAAGCAAGTCATTTTGCTGATAAGGAATAAGCCGCTTTTGCCGTATTCCAGACTTCAATTACTCGCTGTCAGTCGAGGCATAAAATTGATTACAGCTACCCGTCATCTCTCTTTCCTACCCTGTGCCTCATCGTCAGGCGCTATTAAAGCCTTTCGAATATGAAGAATTCATGAGCACTGCGGTCGCTGCGCTGCAACCAAGCAAAAATGCCGCATCTCACACGCCACCCTCTAAAACAAAATGCTATATAAAAAAAAAAAAGGTTCTTATTTCAGATACGTTATGATGTAGGGGTTAAAGGTATAATATATTCAACAGTTAAAGTTACACGTCACGAAATTCCTACCGGAGTGTTTGTTTTTAGACTCTAAGATAACCAAAAGTTTTCAATAGGTATTAAAATGTTGTAAGATTTTTTTTTTCTTCAAAAGGTGGAATATGAGAATAGTTTCAATAATTTTCACATTGTGTTTTTTGAGGTGTGACTTGCGTTTGCTGTAAAATGGACAAAGCAACAATTCAATTTCAAATTAATTCAATTTAAAGACATTTATTTCCAACTTTTCAATATAAGTCTACAAAGTAATAAATGAACAAAATAATGAACATGTATTTTTAACAAAGATATGACAAAATATACATTCATACATACATACATACAACATGGCAAAACAAAAAGAAATGGGATTGAAAACAATATGTATTACTTAAAAATATCCAGTATGCTCTTTCTATTATCTTGAAATAGAGGTATGCCAAATCAGTCTCGGCAAAAAAAATAATCATAAAGTACCTTTAAATATCCCATATTAGTCTTTTGATGAAAATGAAAATTATACTAGAGTGAAGCGAAGGGTGTCACGGCAGTGGCGAATTTTATGTACTGATGTAAGAGTTTTGTTTGTGGTATAATTTAAGCTGTTGTTTTACTTACAATATTCTTGCTTTTCTTGTTGTTCCTTGTATAGCTCTATAAATTTTTTTGTTGGTTAAGATGCTTATTCTAAACTTAAAATTTATCAGTCATATATCGAAATACAGGCTTTTACTGTGTTATGTTCATTCACTTTATGCAACTAAATATTCCTTTTTATTGGCGTTTTCGTGACTCATTGCACGTATTTCAACGTATATGTTTGTAGATTCGAGTTTTCACTTTAGCTGTGCCCATCAGAAAGTGATTTTTAAAAAATTGTCTTGGGTTGTTGATATCAATTAATGATAACCAATCTCTCTCTCTCTCTCTCTCTCTCTCCGTCTGTCTGTCTGTCTCTGTCTCTGTCTCTCTCTCTCTCTTGCTGCAGGGTTCATTCAGTAGACCGTGACCTTTGAGTATCCTCCACAATAATACATTGGAATAATGGATTAAACTAGCTGCGATCATTCACCTACAATCATTCATTTATCTTGTACCAAACACGTTATCAACACCTCGGATTTCCAGGATGACTCGACAAAGAGCTTACGGAGCAATGACTCCCGTTCTGCATTTTGGATTCTATGTCATCGCAATTCATCTCGTTGCGGTATTAATAGAGACAAACGGGTGTACCTCGCCGATGCCTATCATTGCTTTAAGATCCGTGTTAAACTCGAGCACTTGCCCGTGGCGTTGCTGCTGTAACGACACCATCAGATTAGTGAACTGTTCCAGGTTGTATCAGAACCTGCCTACCGTATTCCCTGTCAAGGCAAAGACGATCCTCCTTGACTGGAACTTTATGGACACGTTTGATCGAGAAAACTGTACTGTGTTCAGGCAGAGCAAGTCGCTCGAGGTCTTGTCTGCAACAAACAACAAAATTGCTACCATAAACAGAAATTGTTTCGAAGGCTTGGGTAACCTTACAGTCCTCAACCTGAGCAACAATGCCTTAACCAACTTGCCAGTTGCAGACACTCCCTACCCTTTCCAGACATTGGATTTAAGCAACAATAATATAAATCAATTGAATGAATCTATATTGAATGCCATGCCTAATCTAACGTCGTTAAGTATTGATAATAACTCGATAAGCATTCTTCCATCTCTCGTATCTACGAATGAAGGAAAGCTGAAAGTGCTTTCGTTGCGCAACAATGGGCTTAGAAACATTGCTTTCCCAGGACCTTTTCCCACGGGATCGGGCATAGAGGAGTTGTACCTTTCTCATAACGAACTTTCGGAACTGCCAACTGCTTGGCTGGTTGGAGCATTCAAACTTCGGGTCCTCGACCTCAAAAATGCTACGTCCCAAACAGATAAGGCAGGTAAAGAAAATTGGAGATACCCTGGTTTTGCTGAGGTTCTCGAAACTATTGACTTATCTCTGAACGGGCTACGTTCTGTCGTTCATAGTGCGTTCGATTCTAACAAGGGTTTACGGACTATCGATCTAAGCTCTAATGCCCTGGTTGCCGTACCTGACGGTCTTCTGGTAAAGCAAATCAACCTGACAACGTTCAAAGCTCAGGAGAATCGTCTCGTAAATATTTCAAACGCCATATGGGGCAAGAGAGCGAGACTGGAATACGTCAACCTAGCCAACAACTCAATCGAGCGTATTGAGGATGAAGCAATCAGCTCCCTAGCGACTCTACGCTATCTGGATCTAAGCGGAAACCTATTGGTGTCTTTGACATTTCTTGAAACACCTGATCTCATCTCCCTCGAAACTCTCCTATTGCATAACAACAGCATTCGTGTAACCCCAAACCTTTCTCGATTAATCAAATTACGCCTTCTCAGGTTGCAGGATAACCAGCTCAATGAGGTTCCAAACGTACAAAATCTTTCAAACCTCGAAGAAATAGATCTCAGCAGGAATAACATTAGCGTGTTGGGTACGGTCGCGTTTTCGGGTACGATACGGTTGAGCAAAATCAATTTAGAGAGTAATTACATCGTGAGTATTAATGCAGCTAGCCTTAATTATCTCCCCAAGAGTCTCTCATGGCTGAATCTACTCTATAACTCATTGAGATGTGACTGTAACATGGCGTTAACGTCGAAAAGTCTGATGAATTCCTACCAGTGGGGGATCAATTTGGGTAACATCACATGTGTGTCTCCCCCAGCCTACCAGGGTCTAACGGTAACGAGCATACCCCGCTCCTCCTGTATAGGCACAGTCAAGTCGGTCAAGTCCATCATCCTTTCCGCTCTTCTTGCCGGCATTGTCATCGCCGTCGTCATCCTCTCCTTCCTCTACAGTCGATATCGACGAGTAGGACGAGGGAATGCTAGGCGTCGGTCGTATCCAGTGGAAGAAAAGACAGCGCAAATGAATTGTTACGAGGAAGAGGTGGGGCATTTGATGAGCCCGAGCAAGACCTCGGGAAATTACCAGAACCTAAGAGCAAGTCATGATTTACTTGGGGCTTCATCGGTTACTGGAAGCAGTACGAGAATCAATGGAAATGCTATCAAGCCTTTTGAAGAAGAATTCTATGTGTAGCATAACTTTTCATATTTAAAACAAGATGTAAATATGACACTAAGCCTTCATTATACACGCATACACGCTGGGAATGTTGATTATGCAGTTACAAAGTGAATATGAAAAGTCAGGATTTTATATTCAAAATTTAGAGGAGAAATTTATTCCACAAAAATGACGATTCTTAATAGATAACATGTGACACTTCATAATAATCTTACATAAATTCTGACATTGAAGATTATACGGTACATGCAAAACAAGCATTTTGTCATTTACAGTACAGATGACACAAGGATATGAGTACCTAGCTTTATGATTGTATTCTCATCCTTGAAAAATTTTAACCCTTTTTTCGTATGGTGATAGGTATGGGGAGACATTTGCTTTTGAGTAAAACTGCTTTTTTTTTTTGGTATAGGTTTTCTTTAAAGGGATTCGGTAACTTTGTGGAGGCTTGATTTAATAAATTGTTGAATTTTGATATCTGTCTTCTATAATGATGTTCAGAAGGATAAATAAATGGTCATGCATAGAAAGGTTTTTAAATATATAATGCTATTATTAAGATATCTATGAATGAATACTCCAATTTACGAAAGCGTCTATGGGGGAAAATGAGTCTGGTATTTCCGGTCACTTGCATATGTTTACTTTTGTGAAGCACATGATGATTTTGAAATGCCTTTTTTTTCCCCTGGGCTTCATTTTTACATTTTTACATCATATTACATACACTGATAGCATGTAAGGCCAGGCAGCTCAGATTTTATCAAGCCTCTACAAAGTTACCAAACCACTTTAATTTCTCTTCTTCCAATTCATAATTTGTGTCTCCTATACTGGGTAATGTAATTTTTAGCAATATCACTGAAAGAGAGAACAGTGAGGAAAATGTAATGAAGGATAAAAAATAAAAAATAAATTATGACGAATACGACGAAGAGAAACAACTGGGGGAAAAAAACAGAAGAAGAAGGAAAAGAGAATAATAGACAATTAGGCACGATTTTCTGTTTAAACCAAGAACATGCTAAATTAAAACATAATGTATTTTGGTCATTGGCGTAGATACGTACATTCCTTTCTTTTTTAAATTTTTTTATTAGGGGGATGGCTTTGTTCTCCGTAAATGGTCACCCCCCCCCCCTCCCAGTTGAAAAGAAATTCTTGCATATTTATGCCCGTGGTTATGGTAGTAACTATAGAGGTGCGTATGCTATTTTTCATATTATTTTTGTTACCATCACCATCCGATTATTTCATGCCATCTAATAAAGTGTCATGACAAGACCAGAAGTATATCATTTGGGTCTGTGGCTTTGAACATAACGTAGAGCTGGAATATAAACTGTTACAAGGCGATCCAACCTCTGTAAAAATTTGATTTGTGTGAAAGCAGAAAAATCAGAGAAGCAGATTAGTGAAAGTTTGAACGAAAGCGGAAAAGCAATAAGAAAGTTGTGACTTTTTCAGAGTTGTAAACTATACACATAGGAATTACAAACTGGCCGTATCGGTACGCCCACTGTGATGTAGAGGCAGTCAACTTTCCCATTCGCTCCAACACAGAAAATGGCTAAATGTCATTTTTTTTCTTCAAAATGTGTAACTCAGTAAGATCTTTTTTTCTTTTTGGAGGACCTATAACAATGTACTATCTACAATATATTTTTAGTGCTGCCCCGAGGGAAAAGGAGCTAAGGAGAAAACTGGAATTCAGTGATATTTTGATGTACGACAAATGGGAGAGTTGACCGTGAATACGTCAGAATCGATTCACAAAATTGCCAATTTAAGATTCACATGTAGTGATCTCATTTTTCAAACGTTCATAAATCTCTTATTCTTTGTCCGATTTCTTTCAAACTTTCACCATCCCTTTTCTCTTTATTTCTCCTTTCACACAAATCAGCTTTTTACATAGGTTGGATTGCCATTAATTTTAAACACTCTTTTTATGCTTGATTTGAATGCTTCTCAACTCCGCTTACATTTCTTACTCATACATCAAAGTGGGACTTAACGGAGAATGAAACCATGGGGAAATATCCATTTTAATGAAAAGAGAGGACAGAGAAAAGCAACTAAAAAAAAGTTCCATCAAAATCGGTTACGAAATGAAAAAGTTATGAAAGTTATGAAAGTTTGAAAAGTCTCAATTTACTTTCTAGGCGATCCTCAAATTGGCAATGTTGCTTCAAAATGGCAGGTTTAGTAGTACAACTCTCAATAATTATGTTTTGTACACAAAATTTCATATTTTCTCCATTATCTCTAAAGATTCTGCTTGTCTTTTTGTGAACTCAAAATATATTGTGTCAAATACATTTTCCCATGATATATCTTGAGCTAAGAAGGAGACAAGCTGCACCTTGAGAGATAATGGGGAATATATGAAATTTTGTGTACAAAATATATGGAGAGTTGTAACCTGTCACTTTGAAGCAACATTGCCAGTTTGAGGATCGCTATAGAAAGTAAATTGAGACTTTTCAAACTTTCGTAACTTTCTCATTTCATAACCGATTTCGATCGAACTTTTTAAAAATTGCTTCTCTCTATCCTTTCTTTTCATTAAAATTGATTTTCCCCAGGTTTTCATTCCCCTTTAAAGCAAAATATATAAAAATTATTAAAGTCTTTAACACAGACTCTTGTCAAGTATACCCGATATTTAAACTGTAAGATAATTGTCTCTTAAATTACACTGCTAGAATTAACTGATATCGCATCATAGATTGATTTGGTAACTGAATTTTTCTACGTAATGTATACATGGTATATGTGCTTCTCTACTTCTCAGACATTTAAACATACTAGGAGAAACATGCCAGAAGAACACTTTTTCAAACTTATTTTGTTGAACGTTTGCATTGAGTAGACTCAGAGTTATGCTGCTCATATGCCATAATTAGGAGTCCGCTCGCTATTCGGACCGCTATTCATTTATGAATAGCGGTTCTTATGAATAGTTATGAATAGTGGTCCTTATGAGTGGAGGTCCTTATGAATAAGCGAGGTAGTGTGTATGGTTTGCTCGCTATTTAGAAGGACTGCTATTTATAAATAACCGCTATTCATTTAGTCACGAGTTATGGATAGCGGTCCTTATTAATAAGTGGTCCTTATGAATAGCGGTCCTTATGACTAGCGAGGTTACCCCTATAATTATACGATGTTGACATCCTTTTCATTCAGACAAAGCTGAAAACGAAAGAAACAGACCAGTATGACCAGTGAATGTTTGAAAAAGATCCGATAAAGGATACAAAAGTTATGAAATTATTAAGTTCTGAAGATGACTAAACACATCGGCATCTGTATGGTGTGTACGACACTCTCCAATAATTGTTTTGCGCAACACACTTCAATACTTTTCCAATTGAATAGGGTTTTTCTCCAATATGTGCTTGAAACATAACATCAGAAACTTTCCAATTCGCTCCAACACAGAAAATGGCTAAAATGTCCTTTTTTTAATTTTTTTATTTTTTATTTTTAGAAAATATTTAACGACACGTATGCCTTCCTTTGTGAAATGAATATTCTCCTTGATCAAAACTCAAGGATTTGGGATAGCCTATATTTAGTATGGATTTCCCTTGAAGTAGGGAAGCGCCATTGAAGAAACATATATTTTCAGGATTCAGTAACAGAAGTCTGGCTTGAAGAGCACAAGTTCAACAACGGTGCAAAAAATTAAAAATGAATGAGTCAACGAGCTTGTATTGTCATCGCTCATTTCATTTAGATAATTAACAACTTTCACTCTCCCGGTCATATTCAAATTTTATATGCCTGATTAAATAAAGTTGTAATTTCTTTGCTCGATTGGCCTGTCCGGACAATAAAGGTATTCATAATATACAAGTGCTTTGACACATAATGAGTGTCTCCGATTAACCTTAAAACTTCGATGAACTCCTAAACCAATAAGACATCGAGGCCATTTTAAGAGCATAAAAAGTGTCCGTTTACTTTCGTATCCCATTCCCTTAGTCAGTTAGTTGTTGAAAAGAAAATAGAATCAGTGACTGATCTGATACTATCTAATAAGGTGATATCACGGCTTCCTGTATAGGTTTGACAGCTTATCCCAAACCATGGACCTTAAACATAGCAGTCTAAGAGTCAAAGTCGGTCACATTGCATTTGTACAGTACATACTCACTCTCAATATAATAGATGATCATGCAAGACAGATGCATGAACGGATATCTTGACAACTCATGACGGTGACGGAAGCAGAAAAGCAGCTACGGCACGACTAGATTGGAAGAGACAATGTCTGTATTTGTCGAAAATATGGTGCTTTGTCGCTAAATAAATATGTTCAATGAATTAAAATCAAACAAACTTCCATGCATATAATAGGTATTCGTGAAAAAGTATCATACACAAAGGCCACTCTTGGGTTTTATGATTTTTTTTTTATACAGATTAAAAATAGCAACTGCAAGGAAAGTTTGAACAAGAATGGGTTACTAAAATTATATGCATGTCCAATGAAACCATATTAGGCATAACTGTTAGGAAAGATACGATAGAAACAGCATTCCGAAGAAAATAAAAATGAAATAAAATTCATTGTGAAAATGAATTTATATATAACATGAAGAATTACGCATAATAAGTTAGCAGTAGAGTGCAAGAGAAAATTAGTAAATGTCTAGAGTTTTTACTAATAAAATTCATCAGATAAAACGATCTGAGACCTTTCATATTCAAGATCAAAACCATATCCGTTTTCCAGAAAACTGTTCACGAAAACTAGAAAGCTATTAACGATAAACAAATGCGTTTGAAAAAAAAATTATAAACTATATTGATTTTTAGGTAAATTGCCATGTTTTTACGGTTAATAGCAAGCAATATGTTATAATGCAATATTTAAAAAAGGTATTGTTTGATTTTTGATTTTCAGTTTTAGTTTTGCGATTAGAATAGAGAAAATTTCAAATGTATTATTTTCTTGTATGGTTTCTATATGTATATACGTCGTTATAATTCAGCTATCGTCACGTTCTTCTCGTAAAAGTTGGCATGAATATTTTATTGTGGTTGCTTAAAAGGCCTGGTAATCATCGAGCAAAGTGATCGAGCTGCCATTTTTTATCATCATAATAAAAATGTACTGGATATGTAGCTTTTCTATTGCAATAAATTGTGTGGATTCAATATGCAAATTTATCACATGTATATTGCACTGCACTGTCAGTAATCAGTAATCGCAAAATAGCTACGTTTAGTCTAAAAGGAGCACCGTATTAAAACTAATTTGATCAAGTCTTCGAAACCAGGGTTTTGAGAGTTTATATGTAATATCTATGTATAATATTTCCTGGTTTTTACTTTTTGGTGTCGTGGGGTATAGTTACCACAGATTTTGAATCAATTGGCTCGCAGTTCAAGTATAATGTAATTTGGCAGGACATTGATCGATACATTTGCCACTCCCAACCCAGTTGTAGAAAATGGGTACCCTGTAGGAAGGAGGAAGTTCCTTGACAGCTTTTACAAAATTCAATCATACGTAGTTTCATTTTTTTTTTAAAGCCATTGTGACTGTTAAAAAATGAATTTAGAAATTGGTAAAATTATTGTGCATGGCATCAAATCACAGTGTTGATCATCTCATGTTGGGCTTTATTCTCAAATGTGTTGAGAATAGAAATTAAGTCTGAGACTGTTTAACCATTGTAACTAGTAATCGTGAGTACAGTTGTACAAAATACCCCCACGGATATGTTTAATTTTGAAATATGTACGAGTTTCAATGTCGTTATTGTGTATCATTGCGTTATTGAGTAGCAATGCACCTGCCAACAACCCTGTCAGTAATTCAAATTACAATCCAAAAAATTTTACTTCCATCTCTTAAACTGTCTGGTTGTAATTGCGCCATCAGGGACTCAATGCAGATGGAATTGCCTTCTGCAAACTGGTCAGACATATCCTTTTTTCTCCTCCTTTGAAACACCTAGGAAAATATGATGTCTGTTTTAAAATACGCTGAATAATCAAGATAGTAAAATTATACAGTAACACAAATAGATCTTTAATGTATTAATTCAGGGAGTACCCCGGGCTTTATAAAACACGTTTCTGGAACGTTTAAAAAAAAATGATTTAAACAAAATATATTGTTTAAGAACGGTAAACTTTGTTCGGTCATTTTGTATTAGACTGATTTTTTTTTCTGAAAAATTGTAAGCCACTTCAGCTTTAAAATGGTTTCCATTCATTTTCCCCCACATATTGGAAGATATGATTTGTCTCAAATATTTCATAGCTAGTTTCATTGAAAAGTGTCAAATAGATACTTAAGTAATGAAAACGAAATGTTCAGTCATAATTTCCACCCTTCCCTTCCTATGATTTATGTGTGCACAAGACAAGCACGCTATAACTCTATTCGAACTACAGCATGTGATATTACACTTGCAAATAAATACAGCTTTCACATATGCACCATCTTGTCTTATTTCTGAGTTTTGTTGTTGTTGTTTTTCTCGAAAAAGTGAGGACTAGGAAATAAACTCATATGATGGAAATAAATGATTTGAAGATCATGGAAAACTGTGATGAAATAGAATGTAGACAAGTGACAGACATTGGGTTCTAACAGAGGGAGAGAGGGGGGGGGGGGGGGGTTAGACAAAGTGAAAGAGAAAGTTCAAGGTTCAAGCTTCAAGGTTTCTTTATTTCCACATGATGTCTTTCAGTGTTTTACATATATATATATAAATTGGTATAACATAATATCAAACAAAATTATGAAAAGAAATTTACATATAATGGAAATTTTTCAAAAATTAAATACAGTAATTACATATAATAAACATTATACTATCATAATTTCGGTAATATTAGGCATAGTAAAGAAACAAAAGTGGAGGAGTCTATTAAAGATCACAGCTTGTATTTCATAGATCCCTTTGTGAGAAATAAATCTTCTAAATGCTCTGAATGTATATGGAAATAATTACTAAATATATGTGACCAGGCACCACAAAACCACCAAAAAGTCGCACTTTGTGATTTTCAGTTAGAGCTCAATCAATATATTTTGGGTTGGCATGGTCGAATTTTAGTTTTGGGTATTTCCTGAAAGAGTATACTTGTTTCTAAGTAATCTAAAGAATTGGAGGCACCAAACAATCTAAAAGTGGTATTTTTTGACAGTTTTTTATTGAACTTATGTATGTCTTCTCTGGATTTTGTTGTATTACTTTCCTTTTTTACGACCCCGAATACTCGTCTCATTTTGATCTCCCATAACTATTAAACAGAGTAAGTTCTTGCATTGATACTTGTGCACTATGATGAACAGAATATGCCTAATTAGTATGCCAATTTTGAGGGCAATCTGATAATCCCTTCAAAGAATATTTTTATTGAGTTCTAATCCTCCTTTTGTCACCTTAGCACAGCATCTTGCAAGTCAGAGTGCTTCAATAGACTGCAAACTTTAAACCCTTATTTCTCAGAAGTAACATTCTGAGAGACTGTCCATTCTACTCTTTGTACAGTGAGTTAGGAATATCCAATGCTAATGAGTGATATATCATTTTAAAGCTGAGAATCTCCTCTTTCAGAATCAGACCTTAACTAAAAATTCATATCTGGCGACTTTTTGGTGGTTTTGTGGTGTCTGGTCACATATATACTTTACACTATCCTACCCCCATCCCCCCTTACACTACAAAACAGAATAGTTGTGACACTGGTATATACAAATCATTGTATTGGAAAGAGTAACAAGTGATGACTGCAGTAAGAGAGAAGAAAGAGAGAGAGAAAAAGAGAAACAGAGAGAGAGGGATGGAAGATGAAGGATGGGGACGTTATATTTTAATGCCTTTTGCAATGATTTTGTTTTGATTCTAGCTCAATTTTTGGTTCGAAGGATTTTCCCTAATGCTTTTTATCTATTCAGCAGGAATTTTTTAAAGTCTACGTTTAAATGAAAAAATGGTGGGAGCTGATTTAATGGTATTATTTAAGGAGTTCCAGAGCTGTGGTCCGTTATATATATAAAAGTCTTTTGTGCAGTAACTGTTCTAGTCATTGGTAGATGTAACATATTTGATTGTCTCGTGGGGTGTTTGTGTACTTCATTGTTGTTATTTTTTTAATATTTGCAATTAAATTTTCTGGTAACTGATTTTTTTTTTCCAATTGGTACATAAAGCTTAAAGCAACCGAGATTGTACAAATGTAATTTATCGATTTTTAGGACCATTTAATTATAAAAGAGAATTTTGACGTGAGAACGATAGCTTTTATTGCAAATTATTCTCATTAACTTTTTTTGGTATAATATAACTTTATTGAGGTTTTGTTTAGAGTAGACCCATGCGAGTATACCATAGTTCAAAAGGGATAAGACAAGAGTGCAGTTTAATACATGCAGGGTGGGCTGTGGGGGGAAAAATGTTTAATTTTGTTAATGACACAGGTGTTACGTATACCTTCTTACATAATTGAGTAACATGAGATTTTCAGGAAAGACGGTCATCAGTTGTGATACCAAGAAATTTGGTATTGGTTATCTGGGTAAGTGCATGGTCATTGAAAATTATAGGTTCAGGAAGGGCGGTAATACTTTTACTAAATCTCATAAAATGGGTTCTATCAAGGTTAAGTGAAAGTTTATTTGCTGTTATCCAAATTGCTACGTTTATTAGCTCAATGTTGACGATTTCTGTGAGCTGGTGTGGATCCTGATTGGTAAAAGATATGTTTGAGTCATCAGCAAAGAGTATAAAGGATAAAAGTCTGGATAAAAGATAAAAGTCATTAATATACATATGAATAATAGCGGGCCTAATATGGAGCCTTGTGGTACTACGCATGTTATGTCTCCTAAGGTGGATGTAGAGTTATTAATAACTAATAACTACAAATTGTTTCCTATCTGTAAGGTAATTCCTGAACCACTCCAAGGCCTTTCCTCTAATTTCATAGCAATTCGGTTTATGTAAAAGTATATCATGATCCACTGTCAACATGGTCAAAGGCCTTGGAGAAGTCCAGGAATATGCCGATAGTGTGTGAATTATGGTCAAGTGCGTTCGTAACCTTGTCAATAAATGACAGGAGCGCATGTATTATGCTGTTCACGTAAACCAAATTGAACATTACTCAGTATGTTATATTCATCAAGAAAACTAATTGTTCTGTTATACATGATCTTTTCCAGGATCTTAGAAAAAGTTGTTAGTAATAAAATAGGACAATAGTCGGTGATCTGATGGGCATCACCCTTTTTGAATATTGGGACGACTTTTGCTATTTTCATTTGGTTTGGCACTATACCCGAGGATAAAGATATGTTATAAATATGTAACAGAGGAACAATGTCTGACAAGATATGCTTTAGCATAGTATTGATTATATTATCGTATCCAGGGCTCTGGTGGTTTTTAAGTTTTTGTGCTATTCCAAATATTTCAGCAGAGTCTGTTGGGTACAAAAATAATGTATTAGGGTTTGGTTGGTTCATATAGTCCATAAAATGTTTAATAGTATTGGGTATGTTTTCGGCTAGGTTTTTTCCAATGTTTACGAAGTAATTATTAAAAATTTCTACAATTACTTTTGAGTCATCAGTTAAGTTACCATTAACTTTGACAGTATTAATCAGCCTCTTTTGATCATTCTTCTTAAGGACACCGTTTATAATTTTCCAGGTACATTTCATATCGTTTTTGCTTGAAAGTATTTTGGAGGCATAATAATTCTTTTTAGCACTTCTTAGAAGATTAGTTAAAACACTTTTGAACTTTGTATATTGTATTCGTGTTTGGTGAGTATGGTCGCGCTTATATTTGTAATACAGTCTATTTTTCTTATTTATAGATCTTAACAGGGCTTTAGTAATCTAATCCATGGCGATCGAGGATTTTTTTGTAGTTTGATTTTTTATATGTAGTTTCTGGAATGATTTCATTATAAAAAAGTGTTAGCGTCTCCATAAATTTGCCAAATGATTCATTACAATTGTCTGTTTCTAATACATCGGCCCAGTCGAGAGAACGTAATCTTTCCTTAAGACGAGCAATTCCCATCATGGGTCAGGGTATGTGGTTTTGGAGATGGAAGTTGTGTATATTTAGTAAGATCAGGAAATTTAGCAAATATAGGGAAGTGATCCGTGATATCAGTGATTAATATTCCAGCTTCAGGATATGAATGAACATTTGATAATGATATTATGTGATCTATAAGTGTTGCTGAGTGTTGAGTTTTTCTTCTAGGCCTAGCTATTAGTGGGACAAGAGAGTGTGAGAGAGTGAGATCAAGATAGCTGTGGGTCAGATTGTCGTTAAGATTAAGTAGGTCAATATTAAGATCTCCCATTATATTTTGTTTGTTAGAAGGGGGTTGGATAAAATTGTTTCAAATTCATCTAAACAAGTGAGAGCAAAACAAGAAATGGCAAGAGAGAAAAGGAAAGAGAGGGAGAGAGAGAGAGAGAATAGGAGTCTGATATGCGGAATAGTTATAATGATTAAAGAGTACCATATCATATGATATCGATGTTCTATGATACTGCCGTACTTCACTTTCATGACTGAGCAATAACTTCTCACCTAAAATAAGAATATGATTCTTGACATTCATTGACTATTCTCATGATTTAAAACTTCTTAAATGTTGCACATAGTTGTATGAAAATGAATATCAAACACTAAACTCAACAATATTGAAAAAGGTACATCGCATATAGACACAGAAAACTGTAAATGTGCATATACCTGAATCCCACTGCTGCCACTGATAATGTACAATATATTCTACGCTGCCACCAGTGTAACGCGACCAATTAACGATCAGGGTTGCTCTCCGATCAGAGATAGTAAAAACAACAAGGGGGTAGATGATAAGAGACAAGTGTATCTTAAGGTAATTAATCGAATGAAAGTGATCCTCAATCCACTCAACCGCTTCTTCTGTATCTCTCTTTCTCTCTCTCTACCACATTTTCTCTCTCTCTCTCTCTCTCTCTTTGTCATCTACTATAGTATCTCCCTCTCTTTCTTTCTCTCTCTCTCTCTCTTTCTCATCTACTAGTATCTCCCTCTCTTTCTCTCTCTCTCTCTCTCTTTCTCTCTCGCCCCATCTCACGTTCTCCCTTATTTCACTCCCTCCCTCTCCCTCACCCCCCCCTCTCCCCCCCCCCCCCCCCCCCTCTCTCTCTCTCGCACCCTCTCTGTCAACACGGTATGACGTTTAATACGTAGCACCATACTCGTAATTTATGCGCTACTCCTTGTCGTGTTATAAACGGAAGCCAATAAACCGTTTTCACAGTTACAAAACCATTTTTATATTACCTAACCATTGTATCATTGTATCATATTGCTTGGGTCGAATATTTGATGTGACAGGTGAATCTATTCTGTACATCAATTGTATTAAATGGTCACCGGCAGGGGCGGATCCAGGATTTCGTATAAGGGGGGGGGGGGCACACAAATGCAGGATTGTCAACTTTGGGAAACTGAAACTGCTTGGAGGGAGACCCATATTTTTTTGGTCTCGCCAGCCCTCCAAAAGTCCCTCAGTGGGGGGGGGGGGGGGGTTATGGGGTCCAGTTCCCCTCCATAATTCTCTGACAAGCAAAAAAAAAAAAAAAAAAAAAAAAAAGGTTTTCTGGTCGAAAAGGGGGGGGGGCACAATCGCAAATAGGAGGGGCACAATGCATTGTTTTCCCTCAAAAGGAGGGGGCACGGGCCGGGATTGCCCCCCCCCCAAATCCGCTACTGGTCACCGGCTCACCGCAATCATAAGTGTCGTTTAAGGCCGAAAAAATGTACTTTATCTTTCAATATAAAACAACACTATAACCGTTAAACAAGAGAAAGACGTAGTGCCTATATTTTATTCTTCTTTCAATACTTGATAATTTCTAGATTCAACAGAAAGCAATACATATTCATCAATCTATAAATGATGAAAATAATAGATATTGTTTATTGTAAAAAAATAAAAAAATAAAAATGATTGCTGAGTCGGACCTAAAACATTGAAATTTTAGACAAACACAATTCATTCATTTCTGTTTTAGAACCTTCATTTTCATTCTGCTGAATCAAGTATTGACTTAACTTTATTTGAATAATTATGTACATAACTTTTAAAAATGACAGATCACGGACTTACATAATTTTGTGGAAAATTTAGCTATATAAAGCAACATTGAAAATGATTAAAAGAGATAGATCATACGAAATATACAACACTGATCCACTGCACTGTCCTTTTCAATTTTTTTTTTTTAACGGCCCTTGATTAATTGAATTTAACTGATGAATTGTATATGTTTTTACACAATAAAACATGAAGGACTTCTAATTAGTAAAATCCCCCGATACATAATTTAAACATGACAATGAGGCATTAATTGGCTCATCATTGTAATACAAATTACTGCAATCATTTGAAGAAGCAGAATGAACAACATATTAATTTATCAGTGGCGGATTTAGGGGGTACACCCGGCCCGTGCCCCCCCCCCCCCCTTTGGAAGAAAAGTATGCATTGTGCCCCCTCCCCGATTTTAGAACGAAAAACCTTATGAAGGGGGGGAACTGGACCCCCATAACCCCCCCCCCCCCCCCACACACACACACACACTGAGCGACTTTTCGAGAGCTGGCGAGACAAAAAAAAATACCCTCCAAGCAGTTTCTTCCAAAAGTTTACAAACCTGTAATTGTGTGCCCCCCCCCCTTATACAAAATCCTAGATCCGCCCCTGAATTTATTCATCTTTCATTCATTCTTATTCATTTTAATGAGCAAGAACGTAGATGCATGACTGTATCTGCTGCACTGCATGTAAAAAGTTTTTCTTATATCGACAATGTCAACTTTTAAAAGCCCTGTTTTGTACCTCCAAGGGTGGTTTGTTCAAGAGGGCGGGGATACTAGGAAAATGAAAAAAAAAAGTTATTTTTTTCCTTTCGGGTGCGGTTCGACAGTTACCTTATGCATTTACGTGGAATTTCAAGCTTCTTAAAATAGCAGGGGGGGGGGGGTTCTAAAGGGTAGTCGATAGGAGCTCCAGTCGTTCTTTTCAGAATATTTGAAAAACAACATCACTTATTTTGAAAGGTCGTGTTTTACGAGTTTGAAAGGCTACATGATTGTAGCATAAAAAAGATAATTTTAAGGTCATTCACACTTTGGAGGAAGTGAAGAAGGATGTACAGTTAAGTTTGGAGAGGCACATTTTAGCAACCTAAATATGTCAATTCAATTCAGCTGAAAATGTTACCTTTCATTACTCGAGAAAGGGTAGAGGAACACTTGACAGTTTGAAAAGTACGAGCAGTAAAACAAGGGCGGTGCTTGATTGCACCGCCCTTATTTTTGTATAATCCATAATTTTCACGGACAAACAGCATATATAAGTGATTGAGTTATTAGCTTAATCCTATCAGTCTCGTTTGCTCTTATAGGACTTTTCTTTTTTCGCCTGCAGCAATAAATACAGGATCGCAAGATTTTATGAAAATGCGTTCGAGAAAAGCCCAACAATGCCCGCTAGAAATACGTAAACTTCAATCAAATTATACTGGATGAACGATAAATTACTATCGCATGTAGTCACCGCCATGTCTGATCACGTGTTGAATCCAGAAGGCAGCTCTATCGGCAGGGCTCAGTGGTCGATCTCGAAAGATGGCAGACCGACGTTTGGCTGCGAAGCTATATTTCTGATCTCCTAGAACTTCTGTCAAGTGGTGGTAAATGTAGTCGACGCTGATGTTGGATGTTGTGTCGCACATACGTGAAGTCGCGTTTCTTTTTATTTGTGACTTCTTCCCCATATAAAATTCCAACGGTGTCACTGTTTTTTTTTTTTTTGTTTTTTGTTTTCCTTTTGGGGATCGACTTTGAAAGGACTATCAATTGGCGTAGAAATGTATAGAAAAGAGGTCGCATGGGTGAATTTTATCTTCGGGTTATTATAGGGCCGATATTTTAACTTCCTTCAAGTCCAATAAAATAATAGGAGATGGTAGAAGAGGCCATATGATATACACTGTATGCCTCTTCCAAACTTTTGTTCTTACTAATCCTCATTAGTATCATTTAATTAATTTAAGAGAGTAAATAGTCACTGTATACATTCAACAACAAAAAATGGAATCGTATTGTGGTTGCCACCAGGGCTATATGATTTTTACCAACAAAGATTAAATAATCTGACAGATATTTCGAATAAGACGGGTGCCACGTCACACCCTCTCCTTGACCCCAGTGATACTCTTCATACATGTTATATTTTTTTTTTCAGTAATCTTTTATTGATTCCATATGATATCAAAACAATACATAACAATCAACATATATATATATATATATATACATCTTTAAATTAACATAAATCAGTAGTAAGTAATTAATAAAATCAAGTATATGTTATACTTCAAAACTACTATCACTTCTACAAAAATAAGAAATAAAGAAAAAGCATAACATATTGTACATGTATACAAACAACTTAAAAAAAAAAAGGAATCTATGTAATTGAGTTCGAACCACTAAGTGGTTCTATCCCCTATCTACCCCCCCCCCCCCCCCCCCGGTGGACGATGGGCTCCGGGCTCTTCCTTGTTGGTTATCATTTAGGTTTCCCATTTGGAAAAATGGATAGTAAGGGTTCCCCTAATTGATGCCAATTTCCTCTCCTCTAACCTATCTCCTGCAATATTATTTTTGATTTCATTAAATGAAGGGGGTTTCTTATGCTCTCTGTTTTTAAAAAAAAATCAAATATTTTACAAGAATTAGAATATGATTTAACAATTGGTGTTTTCCTTTATTTCTTTCCTCCCTCCCAAATAGAATTTCTTTCCAGCTACAATTCCGTATATCGATATAATTTAAAAATCTCGTACATGATTCCAAAATTAATTGTGCATATTCACAAGAATAAAATAAATTTTTATATGTTTCTTCTTCTTTTTCACAAAAAGAACATAAGTCACTTGAAACAAAACCAAACCGGAAAAGATGATGATTTGTATATATAATACCATGTATAAGTTTAAATTGGAACTCTCTTAGCCGACTATTTAGTGTACACTGTCTTAACCTTAAAAATATGTTTTCTATTTCCTTGTAAGAAAAACCATAATTTCTTTCCAATCTTTCAAAAACCAGTGGTTCAAAACCCTTTCTTGATTAGTTGTTAATATATTTGTTTTGATCTCAAGTTATTAGTTACTGTCCCACCCAAAATGAAGTCAGTTTCAGAGTTATTATTTTCTTCCATTCTAAAATTCCTTTTCCATCCCAAAGGTATACACGCGTAAAAGTGCTTTAATCTATCAATGTCATTTACTTCTAAACCTAATTCTGCAAAATATCTATCAGATTTTAATTTGCCATCGTTTCCTAAAATATGTTTTAGTTTGTAAACTCCTTTTTTGTGCATCTTCTCATCGTATATACAATTTCCTTTAAATCGAATAAGCTTATTATTGAAAATTCCCACATCACCAATGTACCGGTTATTACTGACACTTCTTATATATGTCTCGTATTCACCCATTCTTCTAATATATCCATATACAATTGTGGAGCTGTCACTTTTAATAATGCTGGTAGATAATCACATGAAAATATGAATTCTCCACCTGTGTGTCTAGTTACAAAGTTAAAGTACTGTTTCCATTTCATATCTTCATCCTTATTTAGAAGTTTTTTTAACCCACATAACTCTCTGTGATTTCATTTGTGCAGGAAAATTCGTCCTTTTTAAACCTCCTTGCTTATAGTCTAAAAACATTGTATTTCTATTTATTCTATCTTTCTTTCCTTTCCATATAAAATCAAATACTAATTTATCTAACGAATCATAAACCCATCTTGGAACTGGAATGAGTGACGATCGGTATATAACTTTAGAATATATGTGCACTTTAAGTAGTTGAATCTTTCCCATTAAGGTTAAATCTCTTTGCTTCCAAAAATTTAAAAGTGATTTTATTTTATTTTACTCAATATAGTCTATAGGGTGATCGATACTTGATTAAAATCTGATAAATCGTTTTACGGGATTGAGTCATGGAGGATGCATGCAGCAACAAGATTCAATCATATAGGCCGCACGCCTGTAAATAGATCCAGTCATTTTGGGCAATTGATGATGTCATTGTTGAAAAGAATTCATAGAAAATCAATAATACATATTTCAACACTTTTTTATAAGTGCCTAAAGAGGAATAATTACTGGTTCAGATCTCATGAGAGGGCAGGAGTTGGTCCAAGTGGGATTTTATGGGGATTTATTAGTAGCCCAAGAAACCTCATTACCACTGTAGCTTAGACGAGGTTTGTGGGTAGTCTAAGTTGCAGCTCCTGTAGAGAGAAAAGAATGCTGAAAAACACCCCTTCATATTTTCAGGAAGTCAAGGAAATTGTATGAACTAGTCAAGACAAAAGTTTGAATGGTGCCATTGCTCGCACTTATTTTTCATTTTTAACACATGAGCCTATATAGCCATATAGGGAAATAATAAGGTGTGCGCCCTGTAGTGAACCCGCAATCATAATTGACAATGAGGGCGCATGTAAAGAAAATATGAGAGTAGCATTAATTTCATGGTCTTTTTTTTTTAAAGGTGTACTGAATACTGCTACTCTGGCAGACTGGAACTTTCTGGCCCAGAAATTTTGACTCCTGCCCATTCTAATCTGATCAGCCGGCCCTCTGTCCGACAAAACAAAATAACGACCCTCAAGCCAAAATACAAACGGGCCCTTGTGAAAAATTCCTATAAAGTTGATGTTCCCGGTGTCTGGCCTTCTACAGTAGCATACGGGAAGTGGTCAAGTCCGAAGACAAACTGGGATAGTCCAAACGGTCCTATTTTCCATAATTAAACAAGTGACGTCTCGCGACTTTGTCGGTTTCGTGGGCTGTCGGCCTTCTCGGCGTGGTGCGAATGCTTTGATACAGTGGCTTAACGAGGGTACAGGCAGTGAGGGTGCACTTGCATTAGGGGGGGGGGGGGTTGCAAGATATGTTTCTAAGGGAGAGCAATTGCAAATATATAAAATCAAACAAAATATAGGTCAAATATGAAACATGTACTGTATTAATTATCATTATCAAACATTAAACATGCTAACGTTTCGAATGACAGGTCAAAATACAACTTTTGGCTAGTTGTACTCTATCTAATTTCCATACTGTTTGAATGTCGATAAAAGACATGTGATACTAAGAGATAAGAGAACCAACAGGTTGGAAACTTTGCTTTGGAGTCATACATATGCCATATAACATAACCAGAACTTTGACTAAATGCTGCCTGATCAGAAGCTAATATTGCCAGTTAATGCAGTCGATTTTGACACATTTCATTTCAATTCAATTGAACGTCTATTTCTTTTTCAGACATATACATGTTTAGGGGTAACCTCCCTAGTCATAAGCACCGCTATTCATAAGGACCACTTATTCATAAGGACCACTATCCATAACGCGTGACTAAATGAATAGCGGTTTTGTACGAATAGCGGTCCTTCTGAATAGCTAGCAAACCACAGACAAATTACCTCGCTATTCATAAGGACATCCATTCATAAGGACCACTATTCATAACTACTCATAAGGACCGCTATTCATAGCGCGTGTTAAGTAGCGGTTTTCTATGAATAGCGGTTCTTATTAATAGCGAGCGGACCCGCATGTATATATTGGCATGTAATCCCTGTTGAGAAAATGATAATTTAAATGAGATAATCATAGATTATATTGCATATCATTATATCCTACAGGCAGCAGTTACCCTGAATATCACAAATACTTTTAAAAAGAGGTAGCAAAATTCACCATTTCATATACATGTGCATGATGTGAAACAAAGTTACCCTATTTCCTCCCAACTGCACTGCACTGTACACACTTTTCACATTGACAATAGTCATGCGTCTTATTTGGTTAGATTTGAGATACGAAATGTAAAAAGAGCTATAATCAAAGCAATATTGCAGATCCAGAGGTGGGCTGAAGTGTCTCCCCCCCGAACAAAAAAAAAAAAAACAAACCCAAAAATCATGTTGTGGAAAATCATTTCTTGGCGGAGAGGGGGGGGGGGGGTATTTCGGTTCGACCTCCCTTAATAACAACCCTAGAATCCACCCCTGAATAAAGTATGATTTTAAAAATTATAGCCTAAATAACAATAATAATTTGACTTAATAAATTACACTTTCCTCAGAATATATTGGTGCTGAGTATACCGACTGTAGCCTCCCGGCCATTCACTGTGATATGACCAGCAGGTTCACATATTTATAAATTTTAAATCACAGTATCCTACTACCCATATTATAATGATTCTGACATTGTTTAATTAAATTACGACATACCGAAATGAATTTAGATTTCATTAAATTCACTCATAAATATAAACTCAACATCATTCGACATTCATTGATCTGATCTTTAGATTTACAAAACCACTAAAAAGTCCTAGTCTTTAAAAAGGGTCGCCCACACTTCAATGAAACAAACCAAGGTTTTGTCGATTTAATTGAATGGGGTGAATTCTGCAACAATTTCTATCGAAATGAACTGTTCATGAGATTCAATCGTAAAAAGGGCATTTGATAGGATACTCAAAGAGTGCAGATTTCAGAAAAATGGGAGTATGAGATCTGCAATTTGGAATGTGATAATGACCTAAGGCCAGATTATTTTGGTTGTCTCACGGGCGGGAAGGGGGCGGAATCTGTCCCTTGCCCCGGATCTCTGAGTGATGAAAAGATTCGACAATCATTTTTCCTTCTTCAATCAATTAAGTCATTTTTTTCAGTCGCGTTTACTCTTTTGGTTTTCTTTCTTTCGCCTGCAGCAAGAAATACAGCATCGCAAAATCTTATAAAATGCGAACAAGAAAATCCCAACAATGCCCGCTAAAAATGCATAAACGTCAATCAAATTATACTGGATAGAGGATAAATCACCAGCAGGAGATCGCATGTAGTCACCACCATGTCTGATCACGTGTTGAATCCAGAAAGCAGCTTTATCGGCAGGGCTCAATGGTCGATCTCGAAAGATGGCAGACCGACGTTTGGCTGCTAAGCTATATTTCTGATCTCCTAAAACTTCTGTCAAGTGGTGATAAATGTAGTCGACGCTGAGCTTTTCTTTGTCAAGCTTTAAACCAATGCCATGTGAAGTGATTCTGGCTGCGGTATCAAGTTGATCCCCGAAGAATGGTAAAACGACGATAGGTACGCCATGATAAACAGCTTCATAGAACCCGTTGTTTCCTCCATGATACATAAAGAGCCGAGTTTTGGGATGACCCAGAAGATCATTCTGAGGTAGCCATGGCAACGCTTTGATGTTTGGGGGGAGATCGTACTGGGGAATAACCTTGAGTTGCATGATGACCTTCTGAGGGATCTTCGCCAATGCATCGATGAACATCTTAAGACGTTGTGGTCTGGAAGTAGCAAAAGTTGCGAAGTAAGTTCCAAGTGTAAACACCACGATACCGTCATCTCCAGAACTTTGAATAAAATCTTCCAAATCCTGAGGAAGATCGCTTGGGGGTCCAGCAGTAAGACCACCTACTGGAATCAAGGTGGGCGCTGTTGGAAATGGAAACTCGATTGCAAAGTCAAAACTTCCTAGCACCAAATCCGTAATCTTCGTTAAAGAATGATCTAACGTCTTTAATTCATCTTTCAGTCCAAAGTTTTCAGCAAATGAAATAAACTCATGCTGTGCCAGTTGCACGAATAAACGCATACCATAAGTAGATATAGTATTCATTGTTCTTTCAATGAATGTCATATTTGAAGTATAACTAGTCATAATAGCAGGTTGATATGCCGGATTAATGGGAGACCCAGAAGTGTCTAACATGGCCGAGTTAGGTGTGGTGGGTGTGTTCCAAATAAGGCGTACCTGAGAATTATCGGAGTGTTTCCTCAGATAGAGCTTGATCAAGGCAGCGCATGGCCAACCAATATCGGACACAATAGCATCCAGTTTCTCAAAACGTTTCATCATTTCCTTATCTTCCAAGACAAATTCGCACGTTTTGCGAAGAATCATATTAAACGATGATAACGTTTTGTAAAAGGATATGAGATCTCCCTTTTCACTGAAACCCAACTCCTCTATCAGTTGAAAGTACTCATTTGTTGTATATTTTGGATCAGTGTTTTTATAGATCTCGAAATTGAAGTGTTTCTTAAGTTCGGGGTCATTTGCTCTCTCTGTGTATTCATCGCTAATGAGGAACGAAACGTTGTGCCCCTGTCGTACCAGACTTTTCCCGATAGGGACAAGGCAAAGGAAATGGCTCCCTTTCCCGACGAATCCTGCCATGATGATATTGGCTGATTTGACCTCTTGACATGCCCATATCAGAAGAAATAATTGAAGGATAGTTGGAATGGTTCGTTCATTCATACTGTCTTTCACGAGGCTAACATGAGATGTAGTTTTAGGGGACCTGTGATGACGATCCTGCGTAAATGAGAAAGACATTACATTATTAAACATTATTATGAAACCTGACAGAGAACATGGGACGGTCAATGGACATTGTGACAACATTAACTATTCAATCTTGGTCTGCAAATCTAACAAAGTTAAAAACTTAAATTAAAGAGATCTGTCTAGGCTTAAAACATATATATAAGTTGTAATGTTGAATTTATTTAGTTGTTAGTATAAGCCTACCCCTTCGAGGTCAGAGTCAAAATATTTGCTTGTTGGTCGACGGCCTTTTGAAAAATTCTTGTAGGTCTTTAACCATTCCATGGGGGAGTGCCAATCAGTGCATGCAGGGTGCAGTTCACTAGTTGAGCAAACTGGGTAGCCAAGCTGCAGAATATTCAAAGTTTCTTGCAGCTGCAACTAATAGATTGATTGTTGACTCTGGCTATTCTTCGGTCTAACGCTTTAGGTAACTACTGCAACTTACACATGTTATGTAGCTTGAATAATGTAATGGTCTTCAGGCTCTGCACATCTTACACTGCTTTAGTTCCGTTTGATGGTTCTTTACAAGAAGTTTTGAATGTTAAGGGTCATTGGGGTGCTGAAAGATGCAGATTTTATGCTAACCAAACTCCTTCCCAGGGGCGCAATATGATGGGTCATCTCTCTACAATTGCCGGTACATGGACCCTCATCATAGGTGAATGTCTCCGAATTCCTGACCCCCCCCCCCCGATACTTACCTAGTTAAGAGTTGTCAAAGCTGTTGTATAATATGTTATTTCCTTACACGCGTGTGTGTATACAATTTATATATAAATATATATACACATATATACACATAGTCATATCTTGTTTGGTGTTGAAAATGTGGTGTACTAATAAACATCACTGTTGGACTTGAAAATGCATTACTTCTCTACTTTATCATCTTTTATATATATATATATATATATATATTTATATATATATATATATATTTATATATATATATATATATATATATTTATATATATATATATATATATTTATATATATATATATATATATATATATATATATATATATAATGTGAGAAATCAATTGAATTGAATGAGAGAAATAATTTGCGTAGCTAAATTCATTGTTCCTCCTTACTGACTTCCTTTTTGTGGAAATAACTGCAGGGTTTGCAAAAACTGTCTCCGCCAGGAGTCGAACCCGGGTCTTTGGCACTGTACGCCAAACGCCTTAACCACTAGACCACGGAGGCGGGTTGAGTGGTATTCGGCTACACCAGGTAGAAACACCGACAGGCAGCCCTTGCAACCCTTCGCAGTTAATTTATTCCTTTTCTTTGAGGGACAGGGGAGTATTGAACAATGAAAAGCCGCATGCCTAGCTAGATCCATGGCGGATTCATGTATTAGAATTAATTCATTATTTACAATGTGTGAGAAATTTGTTCTAAAGCAGGGTTCCCACTTAGCCGAGTTGGAGTCTCGAGTTGTGGCGAGCTGGCGCGAGCTTGAACTCGCGTCAATTCGCGTCAACTCGCGTGAAATTTACTAATTTTATGAGGTATGCATAAGTGATCTTACGACCCGACATCGAGTTTACTTCGACAGCTGTACGAGTAAACCGAGCGCGATACGAGTCACCCGAGTGCGATAAGAGTCGCACCGAGTTTGGTATGAGTTGCGATGACCTACATACGACTTGTACCGATCTATCAACGAGTTATCAAGATCTTGTTACGAGTGATAAGAGCTTTCTACGAGTTTCCGATATACGACCAAAGAAACAGGAATGCATCTTCTCCCCCTTTTTTTTTTGGGGGGGGGGGGCTAAAATGAAATCAGTTTGATTCATTTCAATTCAATTAATTTCCATTTCCAAAAAAAGCAGTTAAAATCAAACATATAAATCATTGTACAATAATCTAATGACTTGAATAATATGCACAGTGTAACTAGCTAGGATTTCATCTTTGGTTTCATAGTCTTATTTTTAAGAACAAGTCGTGAGTGGAAATTAAGGGATCTAGTAAAAAGCAGGACTTGTAATGTGGATCCTTCGAATAATTTCAAACATAGCTTGTAATTTCTAAAAACTAGTAAATAAAACTATATCTACAAAAGAAGAAAAGTAATGACACACCTTTCTATTTCGTTTCAATTTTGTTGTATAAAACAACAACAAACTGTATAGACTCGCAATTTAAAGGCTTAATTGTTACGACTATAATGCCAGTTGCCAAAGCGAAAAGAATATACGAAGAATGACATACATAAGGAAAAAAAAAATGATGTGATTTTTAGGGAAAACAGCGATCATCTTGGATGTTTTGCCCTGCACACTTTTTTTATTGAACGTAAGACCAAAAAATTTGTCATTTCATGTGGAGAAAAGTTAAATGGAGTAGCAAAAAAAAACCCCAAAAACTAAAAAAACTGTTACATAAGCAAATGTACAAAAAGGGAGTATTTTTACCTATGTATAGCCAACTCCGATAAGTAAAGGAGCCGAAGGGAGGTGTGTGTTTTTAAGGAGAAATGGTAGTGCAGATGTTTGACATATGATACTTTCAGGAGAGTTTGTTACCTACACTTTTACGCCTAAAACTTAATATGTATGAAAAAATAAAATGCATGCTTCTTGCCAAAAGAGTATTTTGTTGGTAGATTTTACAAGCGAGCATGGCGTGGAAGCCAGAAAAATCTATATTGAAACAAAATTCCATTCCTTTCAGTATATGAGAACAGGTTATAGTGTACTGCTACTTCATTTTATAGTTATGTACATTTTAGCGGCAACTTCCTTTCTCATATTTGAGGTGATATCAATAGGCTATTGGTAATCTCCTGAAAATTTATTTACTTTGGGTTAAATTGTTCATGTTGGTGCTCGACTCATTTAAATTTATGATACATTTTATGACTACAAGAATAGTTTCACGTGAGACAGAAAGACAAGACGTGAAACGGAAAGACACTAGACGCAAAAAAAAATTCTTTCAAAGATTAACCGGCGAAATGCAAGCAAGCAAAGCGAGCTAGAGCTTCCAGGTTTTTCCTTATGTTTTCTTACTTCTTTTCCATTTCTTCCCGTTTTTCTTCCCCCCCCCCCCTTTTAATGAAATTCAAATTCAAATTCATGTTCATTCATTTCAAACAGAAAAAAAGGAAAATATAATGATATTGCTATAATTATACAAACGATATGAAATTAAGATATATACATAATTGATTTTTTTACATGAATTAACATATAAAAATCATTGAAATGATTTATTAAGATAAATAATTAAATTCTGGAAATGAGGGATCCACTAAAAATCAATTGCTTGTAGTTTGTGAACCCCCCGGGGTGCACCCTGTAATCTTTAACGGCAACTTACTGGGAGAGGCCACCCCAACCTGAAGTTGGGGGATATATCCCCTGTTCCCCCCCCCCCCCCCTCCCACCTCCGATTGACACCCATGAGCCGAGGCGATAACCTATAGTTGTATTTGCATATGCGTTTAAAGTTGAATAAAAATACGTTCTTAAAAATATTTAACAATATAGTTCTAGAAAAATAAAAATCACTGCATTTTTAAAGGCCAGGGGGCAAATCATGGTGCGCTTGCCATGCTCGCCCTGCACTCTGTTTATGCTCATGGGAAACTCACGTAGATCGATGGAAACTCGCTGTAAGTCGCCGTACTCGATCTAAACTCGCGCTAATCTCGTGGGAAACTCGGCATGACTCGCAGCGCAATCGCCGTGCTCGCACTCTGCTCTCGGAAACTCGAGTAGCACTCGCGTATACTTGAAGGTGGCGAGTTATTACGAGTTATGAAGAGTTCCGCGCGAGCTCGTTACGAGTGATCCGAGTATATTACGAGTTTAAGCGAGTTTAAGTGAGTTCATCTCGAGTTACAACGAGTCAGTGAAAATTTTCAACAAGTTCAAAAATTTTGGAACTGCTCGCGACTTCTGGGAGAGTAGTGTAGAGTTGCAACGAGTTACGCCGAGCCGTGTCGAGTTGTCGCGAGTTGTTGCGAGTTATCCCGAGTTACAAGAAGTGCTTTACGCGAGTTATTGCGAGTACCCCTTTTAGGCAACTCGCCATAGCTCGCCAGAACTCGCCAGTACAACTCGGCTAAGTGGGAACCCTGCTTAATACTATAGCATCGGCAACTCTTGTGGGTAAATTTACATAATGTGAGAAATCAATTGAATTGAATGAGAGAAATAATTTGCGTAGCTAAATTCATTGTTCCTCCTTACTGACTTCCTTTTTGTGGAAATAACTGCAGGGTTTGCAAAAACTGTCTCCGCCGGGAGTCTCACACATTTTCTCACACATTGTAAATAATGAATTAATTCTAATACATGAATCCGCCATGGATCTAGCTAGGCATGCGGCTTTTCATTGTTCAATACTCCCCTGTCCCTCAAAGAAAAGGAATAAATTAACTGCGAAGGGTTGCAAGGGCTGCCTGTCGGTGTTTGTACCTGGTGTAGCCGAATACCACTCAACCCGCCTCCGTGGTCTAGTGGTTAAGGCGTTTGGCGTACAGTGCCAAAGACCCGGGTTCGACTCCTGGCGGAGACAGTTTTTGCAAACCCTGCAGTTATTTCCACAAAAAAGAAGTCAGTAAGGAGGAACAATGAGTTTGTAAATGTAAATTTACCCACAAGAGTTGCCGATGCTATAGTATTAGAACAAATTTCTCACACATTATATATATATATATATATATATATATGTGTGTGTGTGATCCAAAAAAGTGGTTTACGGAGAGGGCCGTTGCAAGACTATATATACCACAATGATTATGACCAAGCTTTCGGGCACCTGCCCTTCATCAGGATCTTCCCGATTTGGGTACAAGTATTAAGACTGTGTGTAGCTAGTGAATAGTATGTGTTTGTTAGTACAAACACATACTATTCACTAGCTACAAGTATTAAGACTGTGTGTAGCTAGTGAATAGTATGTGTTTGTTAGTACAAACACATACTATTCACTAGCTACACACAGTCTTAATACTTGTACCCAAATCGGGAAGATCCTGATGAAGGGCAGGTGCCCGAAAGCTTGGTCATAATCATTGTGGTATATATAGTCTTGCAACGGCCCTCTCCGTAAACCACTTTTTTGGATCACACATATAATATGACGGAGAACCGCAAACGTAAAACACTGAGACTGATCACAATTTTATATATATATATATATGTATGTATTAGCATCCATAGCATTATCCTCATCAAGTTGCCAGAGGTAGCTGCTATAACATGGACTCTCATATACATACTATAATTGTCTCCTCTCCCATATTATATGTACATACATGTATTCATTTGTATATATTCATTTACTCCTGAACTTGAAGAAGAGGTTATATAGGTGGGTCGAAAACATATTTTATTATTTTTGTCTATGTCTACGTCGCAAAGCCAGTACGTGAATTGTGTTTAAATACAGTGTAAATACAATATTTTTCCCCCTATAATGATCTTTATTTTGATTCCACTAAATAATTTTCATAATACACATATACACCCCCCACGCACCTTCACACAGCACCGTCTAATACAGAACAAGATTCAGTCTTTGTACTCCGAATGAAAGATATTACTACATGTAGTAGTATATATACTTCGACTACAACA
Source organism: Heliocidaris tuberculata (assembly GCA_025618425.1). Classification (NCBI taxonomy): domain Eukaryota; kingdom Metazoa; phylum Echinodermata; class Echinoidea; order Camarodonta; family Echinometridae; genus Heliocidaris; species Heliocidaris tuberculata. The sequence continues at coordinate 15,473,913 of CM046839.1, forward strand.
TGCATGGGAGGCTTGTAGCAGTAATACCATGAAGCGGTACGAAGTGCAAACGATAAGTGTTATTTGCTCATGGACGTCCAGCTAGTACACAGACTTCAGGGAAGCATGCACAATGCATGGGCCTACACTCAGCCCTATTCTGGTTTCTACCTGTCATTTATGTACATGAATCATGATAAATTATACAGGCAGGAGGTATGGTACTACAGTAATGAGTTCACCTACCTTATTGTGGTAATTAAAACAACGCAATTCCAGCAGTAGCGAATGAGAATGGGTGCGGATTGAGCATTTCAGCCGACCTTAACCTGGGTGGTACGATGATTAATTGTAATAAATTAAGGTTTACTTAAGGTTGAGTTCTGGACGCAGGTAGTGAAGCCTCTATGTCCAGATCCTAGCTGGTTGCCTGATAGGACTCCGGCTGTATCGGCACGGCTGGGGGAGCTGCTCTGTATTTGAATTTAAATTCAGTATTGTGCCAAAACCTATCTAGTTTATTTTCAAAATGTATGACACTATCAGCCTCCACAACACAGTTTGGGAGGCTGTTCCACATATTCACCACTCTCATGGAAAAAAAAATTACTTCGTATACTCTTATTGGCTCTTCTTTTGCTTAACTTAAACCTATTACCCCTCGTCCTGGAAATATTGAGCTCAAGAAGAGGCGTTACACTTGGATCATATATCTTTATCAATTTGAAGGTCTCAATCATATCGCCTCGAGCTCGCCTATAAACCGGGGTAGGCAGTTGCAGTTTACGTAGTCTTTCTTCGTAGCTTAGACCTTTCAAAGAGGGAACAAGTCGGGTGGCCCTTCTCTGCACATTTTCCAAGGCATCAATATGCTTGTATTTCCAAGGGCACCAAACAGATTGAGCGTACTCAAGATGTGGCCGAACGAGAGCTTTAAATAGTCTTAAAAATATATGCTCATCTAAATAGACAAAGGAACGTCTAATCAGACCAACAACTCTGTTTTCCTTGGTAATTATGTTCTGAATGTGGCTATCAAAAGAAAGTACATTATGTACACAGACGCCCAAGTCACGAATGCACTGGACATTTTCAAGGTCATGTCGTGAAAAGCCCTGACCTAAATAGTATTTCCGATTTGTATCTTTATCAGTTAGATTTTGTGCCAATAGTCAAGATTTTACACTTCTCAGGGTGAAAACTTAATAGCCATTTGGCAGACCAACTCTGCAGACTCATAAGGTCTTCCTGCAGACAGGAAATATCCTCTGCACACGAAATTTTACTGAGAACTTTTGTGTCATCCGCATATAACAAGGTTTTACATTTGGTGACATTAGGGAGATCATTGACATAGATGACAAATAATATTGGGCCGCGAACACTGCCTTGTGGAATACCACTGAGGACAGGGGCCCAGGGAGAAATACCAGAGTTAACAATGACCCGATGAAAACGTTCCGAGAGAAAAGACTCGATCCACTTTAAGATATGTCCTGTGATACCATAGCTCATATGCACTCGTACATTTTTTGATGATTAGTTCAGTTAAAACAAACGTTAATCAACTGTTCCTTTGTTGCTCATTGCCTTGGTTTCTTGATCCTGTCGTTTTTCCTTCTTTGAAGAGAGCGCCGGATTGACAAATTATTTCAAGGAGGTAATTAGTAGTCCTATATTCAACAATATTTTTTAACGAAACCTACAATATGAATTGTTATTTACTGCGATGATGGGCAAATGACTTTTTGATTTATCTGTCGACACCACAAGTCTCAGCTAGCAGCTGCGATATATAGTAAAGTTCCGATCGTCTTCTGAAACACGACGGCGGAGGAGGGGGATATTCAAGGAGCCCAGCCCCCCCCCCCCCCCCCCGCCCCTCCATAGGAAACGGCTACTGACATCGCCCCCAAAGCTCAGGTCACAGCCTTAACTGGGCCATGGGCATCTCATCTGCATAAAGATGAGATCAAGAGTGGGGTGAACTGGGACGCGGGAGAACTGGCCCCCTAACTCAAAAAATAATAAACCTTTTATAAATAAGTTTGAATCCTACGACAGGGATTCACAACTACATCCACAGATATACTGCGATTTTGCTTGTAGGTTTAATTTTCAATTCATTTGTGACCAATTTTTTTTTCCATTTTTCACCATTCAATTTCAAATTACAAGTATACCAATTGGCTATAGTGAACACCCCGCATACAGCACATACGTCTTATAAGACCCTATAATTTGCAATAATATTTTTAGCGATAAATACTAACACTAATATTTTGCAGGTATTTGTTGTTGTTTTTTACTATCGGGGTGAACTGGGACATGATGTCCTTCATCCAGGATACTTTTTCTGTACGTAAGGAAAATTAGCTTTTATCAGTCATAATCCATAGACATATTACATGAAAATATCTTTGGGTCTACATGAAAACCGTAAAAAGTCATATTGGTCAGTTCGTTTTACAGATCATTCGTCCTACTTCAGACAAACTCGTTTGTAGCAAAAATATGTATAAATATTATGAACAATTATTTATTTTTGACAAAAACCGTCGAAATATAATATAGTTTGAAATTTACAAAACGCTCATCATTTCATCCAATATTATTTATATCTTTAAGTCAACTTTACAAGTGACTCTAAAGCAATTTTTTTTAAACGTGATATACCTTTAACATTCCCAGCACTTATTTTAGACAACTTCCAGAAAACAAGCGCATAAGCGATATTGTGTCTCGCCCACTCGCGAAAATAACATGAATGTACCCCAAGTGCACCTATCACCCAAGTTTGGTTGCCATTGCAGCAACATGTGCAGAGTTATGTGTCGTAAGAGAGTCTTGCAGGTAAACTTTAACATATGACCTCAAATGACCTTTGACCATATCACGTGACCTCTGATGGCACCATAACATGCAGGTCCCCTTAGTGCATCTACACTGAACACAAGTTTGGTTGAAAAGTGATGACGGTTCCAAAGTTATCTGTCATAAGAGAGTCTTGCAGGTAAACTTTAACGTTTGACCTGAAATGACCTTTAACCTTACCATGTGACCTCAGAAGGCACCATAACATGAATGTACCCTAAGTGCACCTATCACCCAAGTTTGGTTGCCATTGCAGCAACATGTGCAGAGTTATCTGTCATAAGAGAGTCTTGCAGGTAAACTTTAACGTTTGACCTGAAATGACATTTGACCTTACCATGTGACCTCCGAAGGCACCATAACATGAATGTACCCCAAGTGCACCTATCACCCAAGTTTGGTTGAAATTGCAGCAACATGTGCAGAGTCATGTGTCATAAGAGTCTTGCAGGTAAACTTTAACATATGACCTCAAATGACCTTTGATCTTATCACGTGACCTCCGACGGCACCATAACATGCAGGTCCCCTTAGTGCATCTACCACCCAAGTTTGATTGCCATTGCAGCAACATGTGCCGAGTTATGTGTCATAAGAGAGTCTTGCATGTAAACTTTAAACGTATGACCTCAAATGACCTTTGACCTTATCACGTGACCTCTGACGGCACCATAACATGACATGTCAATAAGTTTCGCGCAATTTGTTGCATCTGCGCGTAGCCTGAATGTCATCAGAATGACACGTGCGCGCCACTGATCTCTGTAGAGATCAGTGGTGCGCGCGCACAGGATCAGTCTAAAAACACAAAATATTTCATAACTAATTCATAAAAAGGCCAGAATTCTACAAAACCAGTAGAAGTCAAAATAAGACAGGTCAAACCTAGAACTCTTACTCTTTTAAGAAACCTTTTAACTGGTTAATTCCCACCATTAACAGCACTGCTAACCAATTAACAAAATTACCTTGTCACTGCGAGTCGATTACTTTCCCTATAGAAACACGTGTAATTTGGGTGTTCTACGTTTTTGTGAGGCAACATAAAAAGGCTGTTTTTAAACAAAATTGGCCAGAATTCTACATATGAGATGATTACATTTTTATGCTCAGCAGCTTCTTTGTTTCTTCAATATTCATATTCCTTTTTAACTGAATTAAATTGTTAAAAAGTGAAAAAGATATAAGTATTTCTAAAAGTTGAAATTTACGTTTTTCATGATTAATATACAGGGTTCTATGGAGGGAATCGCAGAGGGAAAGTGATATGCGCGCGCGCATGGTTGAGAATGCAACACACTTTTTGGTATGGGTAGCCCCAAACATCTATGACCCAAGTTAGGTTGTAATCCAAGCAACTGATGTGAAGTTATTTGTCAAAAGAGAGTTTTGCAGGTAAACTTTAACATATGAAAAGAGAGTATTGCAGGTACTCTTTAATATATGACCTCAAATGACCTTTGACGTCATCATGTGACCTCCGACAACACCATAACGAAGATACCCCTAATGCTTCTATCACCCAAGGTCGGTTGCCATTGCAGCAACAGTTGCCAAGTTATGCGTCCTAAGAGAGTCTTGCATTTAAACTTTAACATTTGTGACGGACGACGGACGACGGACGGACGCCATTTGGATCCCTTAAGCCCCGTCTTAACAGACACTTTTTAAAACGCCTCGACCGGGTGATACCGGGTTAGATTTCTTTACCCCTTCCTGTTAAGCCGCTCCTACTGAGGTGTTGACCGGAATCTACCCGGTATAATTTTGCCAAAATTTGACTAGGTCCAACGAGGGTAAAATCACGACTCTACCCCTGCTAATTCCGGACAGCCGTTCTGTTAAGCCGCTCTTGGGGTAGCCTCTTGTCGAGGCCCTGGCGCTGTTGAAATCCTTGGCGATATGGAGGCAAAAAACCGAGGCGCTTGCGCCGAGGGCCTCTTGACACCCGATCTGAATTTCTTTTGTATTTCATTGTTTTGACGAATATTCCGACCAAATTTTGGTCGGTGAAAATCATCCAATAAGCGCGAGCTACCATGACGTAATGTTAAATATTCATGACTCGACTGCACGCTATTTCTTACATGGCGTTCAACGTTTCTTCCACGACGAGTGATGACGATATTTGTAAGAGCTTAGAATATGCCGCTAGAATGTTGAAGATTGACAGATTCAAAGATTTGCAAGTTGATGCAATCAAATCTGCACTTAAAGGACAAGATGTTTTTGTGAATCTGCCTATACTGGCTATGGAAAAAGTGTTATTTTTCACGCGCTACCGCTCTGTGCTGATTACCTCCGTGGGCCAGGGATGGAGAGTGAGACTGCTGCTTCGCGAGAGCCAGGCGGATCCCCCGGGGCCTTGCCGGGCAGTGAAGTTGCTGGTAACTCCTTGGTTACATCATCTTCTAGTCTATCATCTTCACGAAGCATTTTGTTGATTATTTCCCCTTTGGTGTCTCTGATGAGAGACCAGGTGAAGTCGCTCAAGAAACGTGGACTTCAAGCCATCTATCTTGGGGACGCTTCGTCACAAGATGTGACTTTTGAAGGTATAATTTTGAATTTGACTCGGTCAAGATCTAAAAACTAACTGTGTTAGTGTTATTTTTTAATAACACTGTAACAGTGCAGTGTAATTAAGACTAAGTCAACTTTTCAGAATTGATGGAGATGCATCTATTGTTGAACGGTGACTTTTATTGCCCATTCTTCATTATTTGTAAATATATGATGATCTCTTGAGAAAAACATTTGTCTTATTTCAAATTACCATGGTTTGTAAGCTAGAGATCGAATTCTTCATAATGTGCTTGTCTGTGAATGAATTTTGAGCAAGAGATTTACGTAATCCCCCCCAAAAAATAATAGACTAGTCCAGAACTGAAGTAAGAAATCCTTGAGATTTCATTGGCCAATTTGCTGGGCGATCGCCGCGGTAATCTAACTGTTCACGTTTTCATGCATAATTCAGTAGGAAATCGTGCCTCATGAATATATAATTCAGGTCGGGTGTCAAGAGGCCCTCGGCGCAAGCGCCTCGGTTTTTCTGGCTCGCTTCGCTCGCCACCGCACCAGAAATTTTGCCTCCGTATCGCCAAGGATTCCAACAGCGCCAGGGCCTCGACAAGAGGCTACTCTTGGGGTAGTTTCTGACCGGACAGCTCGACATTGCGCAATGACTCGAACTCGATTCTCATGAAATATCACAAGAGTCCCCGCGTTTTGAATCTCCCGCGCGCGCGACAGGAAGTCATGCAGTTCTATACGTTACTATGGGAATCTACCCGGTTAGGTTTTCAGCGAATGTCTGTTAAGACGGCCCGCCGGGGTGGACCACCCGTGGTTTTATTACCTGCTGCCCCGCTTTTTTAACCCGGCATCAGTCCCGACTCGTACTCCGGCCGGACGCGGTCTATTAAAACGGGGCTTTAGTCTCGCCTTCACCTTCGGTGGGCGAGACAAAAAGGGTGATTTTAGCATTTTCAAGAGTTTTGTGCCATTTCTATCCCATTATCCCACTTCACCCCCAGTTCACCTTCATGGTGTCCCACTTCACCCATTTCAAGTACCTCATTTTTAATGATTATTTGCATAAAAAATGAAAATAAAGGGATTGTGTCAAATACCTTGTTTTGTAGCCTACAAAAGTATTTATATCATTCACTATGTGGAGAGGCTACAATGAATATTATAGAAGTTACAGAGCAAAGAGTGCCAAATCACGATTCTTGTCCCACTTCACCCCGCTCTCCCCCTGCATATTCGAGAGGGGCGGGCGGGATGGGGCCACAGAACTCCTAAAGACGTCTTTAGGAGTTTTGTGGATGGGGCCCGGGGCGCCGGCACTTAACTAGAAGCAGCGCTACAGCCAGAGGCGGCGGAACGACGGGCTCGGACAATGGAAGTGGAGGGGGGGGGGGGGATCCTTTGTCCGCCAAAAAAACTTAGTGCCCCCCCCCCTCCCCCTTCCATTTTACGAGCCCGTCGTTCTGCCGCCTCTGGCTACAGCTGCCACCTCCAGCCCGCCAAAATGAAAATGAAAATCGTGATGAAATAGGCCTAATTTTTCACTTTTCAGGGTGGGCTTGCTGGTTGGAAAAAAATGAAAACCCGGGCTGGGGGAAAAATCGCTAGGGCCGGCCGCGCCGGGGTCACGTTGAAGGCGTTGTACTTCCGGGGCAAACTAGGCTTGTGCACGTTTTCAATTTGTTGTATGGGAAAAAGCCCATAATACATATATTTTACTCGTTCTAAATTTAGTTTGGGAAATAATTATGTGGTTTGCAGAGGCCGAGGAGGTTGTTGAAGTAGTAAGGGGACACTTCCCTTGGACATGTCTTCTTTTAGTTCCGATTTTGATCGCAATTTCACCCGTGCATGGGGCTCATGACTTCACCGCCTATCGAATGCAGCAGTTCGACCTGCATGGGACGCAGTACGGTAAGGCTAGGGAGACTTTCGGGGAGCTTCCCGCTTGCCCTTGCTCGAGCTCCAGACCCAGCTCAGCTTGGCTTGGCTGGCTCGGCCATGGCCAGGCATGTTGTTGACCGTTGCTGTTTGGGGGAATTGGGGCGACTGGCAAGCGCACTTTGTGAAAGAGTAATGCTGGCCAGGAGTGCAAAATATATTGTATATTGTATAATTGTGTATGTACGTAGTCTAACACAATTACAAGTAACAACAGTGGTGCTACTGCTGGTTATCTCCAATAACCTCGCGCTCGCATAAGTGTGAGTGACTGCGTATACTTAGATTCTGTTTCATTTTCAGTTTTATCTAACCTTGCCCCACTCACACTTCTGCGAGGTTATTGGAGATAACCTTGCCCTTGGTTTTTTTTTAACTTGAATTGGCAATTTAGATCGAGGCCTAGATCTAGATAAGGCTCTGGTGTGCGGCCGCTTAAAGGGAATTTGCTGATTTATCAATCAAAGACTCGCACATAATTCAATACAATCAATTCATAGTCCAAATACTTGCTTACTAAAGTAAATAGAAGGCAAAATCAAAATTATTGACCAATAACGTGGTCAGTAGTGTCCATTTTTCAAAATGGTGCTAGGGGTCCTGTGTGCGGCCGCCTCTACCCCTGTGAGCAGCCGCCCATGATATGTCGGGCATTCAGCATCATATTTGTGACTAAGTGAAAGAAAATTAATATCACATTTCATACATTACATTCCAATACTTTATAAAAATTAATAATATTCTGTTGAAACCCATAAAATCTGTCAAACATGATGATCTATCAAACGCCATGACCAAAAAATGAAAGCAGACTACAATTTCCTACAAAAACCTGCATTTTGTACACGTTTTACACAGGGTGGCTGCTCACCAGACCCACTCAGAAAAATGGCACTGGTGAGCGGCCACCCCCATGCAGCTTTCCCTGTGGTAGTGTAAATAAAAATTTCTGAAGCAAAACATGGACCATCAACTTCATTCTCTTAAATAAACATCAAATTACACATCAAATTGAACAAATAAAGTTTAAGTATTGGTTTAAGTATGTCATAGTCTCTTAACTTAAAAGTTAAGAAACTGCAATTTTTTTGTCGATGACTGGTGGCGTACATTTCTCATAATGTTGAGCGAGATTCAGGATACTTACTGCTTTGGCCGAGTATGTTTTTTGGTGCAATAGAACCTACCTGAGACTGTCCAGGGTAATTTTTGAAGGGATATCAACATTTTTTTTTTTTTTTTCATTTTTTATTCACCGCCGGCTGCTCACAGGGGACCGGCCGCCCACAGGAGCACATACTCTAGTCTAGACCTATATCATTTTTAATTCATTTTGCCATGTTTCCATTCTTTTCTAATTAGTATAGTCAAGGATTGTAATTCCGAACAGATTGTATTACCGAACGTGTACAGTTAAGCGCCTAAAATGGGTTTTCATACGCGTGGGATTACGCGTATGAAAACCACACTATTGAAACAAAGGTTGTGTCTTTTTCCCATAGGTTTCACACGTTCGGAAATACAGTACCTTTTTCAAGGGACCAAAACGCCGCGTCGTTGGGAAGGGGTTCACTCGGAAGGGAATATCGTATTAAATCTACGTTGTCTTTTTAAAATTCCATCAACTTCTTTTTCTGTAGGACTTTGAGCATTCATTATGTAAGTTTGACAAATATTCGTTTGATATTTTATTTGCTATCGTTGATTTTCTGAAAAGTGTTCGGACACTGGATCCACCACCATACTAGCCAGACTAGCTGGAGCTGTTGAATTGTGATTGTCGTCGCCACCAGGCGTCATGGTTGTGTGTCTGGTCTCTGGACACATAACAAAAATTAACCTATCAATTTTAGACGTTAACCTGACATTTGTGACAACCTATCTTTCATGACTTTTGAAAGATTTATGATGATTTGTATGAAAAGTTTTTCAATTTATGATGTGTGGGTGTATATGGCAAGGGGTCCTACAGACCAAAAATTCTGTCTCTCGTTCGTACGGCTCGTTAACCTCTTATTTGGGTAGGGTCGGCTGTTCACTTACATGTAGACCCCGTTCTCACTCACTTTTGAAAGTGGTCTTAGTTAGACCGCTCCAGAGGAACGGGTCTTGAGGAACGGTTTGCTAGCGTTCACACTCCGAGCAGTTTTTCTCGCTCAAACCGCTCCACGATTCAAAGTGGCCTTGTTGCTATGGCAGCTCAGCCTCAGGTCAGCGGGTCAAATTTTTCGCGCGGAATACAAACTGATGTACCGTAGCGTGCCTGCCGGCTGCCCGATCGATTGCTTTTGCTTTGTTTTGTGCGCGGAACGTCACTAGCTCACTTCCGGTTGAAGTACGCTTTCGTTCACATTGCACGTTTAGAGCGGTCCATACCGCTCTTAATAAGACCCGTTCCTCAAGACCACCTCCCCGAGGTGGTCTTCTGGAGCGGTCCAGAAGACCACTTCCTGGACCACTTTGACCGTTCACACTCACCTAAGAACCGTTCCTGAGGAACGGGTCTTAGATAGACCGCTCCAAAAGTCCACTTTCAAAGTGAGTGAGAACGGGGTCTTAGAGACAGAAACGGGCCTATATCACTCTCCTGTGCAGACTTACTGATCGCCGACAAACAGTCGGCATGTAGTTGGAAAAATCTGTATATTTTTATTTTTTTATATATTTTTGTTGGAAAAATCTGTATATTTTTATTTTTTTATATATTTTTATGAATTAAATAGATTAGGCCAAGGCTCTATACGTTAACGAATCTGTTCACCTTACTGATTTGACTGTTTTATTTCTTTTAATGCACCTTTTTCAGGTTTAAAAAAAAAAAAAAAAATAGAAGGATGTTCAGATAAATAAGGAGGGGTATATGCATTCCTGCACTAAAAAAAAAAAGTTTTAGCTGAGATCTTCAATTGATGTAGAGGTCATCTGAAGTCAATTTCATCAGAAGTGTCCTTAAAAATTATAACATTTCATGTTCCTGTACAAATGATCAAAACAAGTTTTAAGATGCAATTTATATTATTTTTTTGTAAATCTCATCGTCTCGATTGTCCCCAGCTTTTTCTGTGTTAATTTTTTTTTATAGAAAGGAAGAAAGAAATTTTCAAAAAGTGAAGTGGGCAGAAAGAAGAATCAACAATTCTTGTACAAAACAACTTTTTTTTAATTGTTTTTTTTTATTGTAAAGAACACAATTTCAAGCATATCAAAGCATGTACAACCAGCAGAAATTAAACAATACATACATGTATCTGGTGTTACACATGTAACAACGATGTAGAGATCTGTCTATGAACATTTTATGCAACAGAAATATGTATATAGGATAAGCAACAAAGAAAAAAAAAGTATCTTTTTGATATTTTGAGAAAAATCTGGAGAAAAAGTATGTATGACCTGTAGCCTGTAGGCATATATTGCCATGTGGAGTTGGAAATCGGGAGCGTTTCATCAAGCGTTTTGTCAGTGATTTTTACCGACAACTGTTGTAAGCTACTGAAATCCTTGCATCTGATTGGCCGAGAGCAAATTTGTCAGTAAAAATCACGGACAAAACGCTTAATGAAACGCTCCATTTAATTGCAACTCTGTCGATTCATTGATGTAAGTGTACTTTCATATTATTTTGTGGATTTAACAATGACAGTTCTCTCCAGGAACAAAATTATTTCCCGAACAGAAAGATGACAAGGGAAATTGACCATTTACTCTGTAGATATTTCCAACCACTGATCATGATCTTTTGTGAAAGTTTACACTACTTCACAATTCAGTTATGACACTGAACATTTTGCTCAAGTTGACAGTACATTGACCATTTCCTGATATGAGAAATAAAGCTGATTTTTTTTTTTTAATGTTGACTTACAGGTTGCCGCAACACCCTGGTCAACCTGGAAGCTCGTCCCATCTCAGCCAAGATGGTGACCAGAAGGTGCATCCTTGCCAAGCTGTCTGAGGTGACCGCTGACCGCTACAAGGAGCTCATAGAGCAAGGAGCGGGAGCACTGGTCATCCTGCTTCCAGAGTCCCTGACCTCTTCACCTCAGGATGTACTCATTGTAAGTTCTCAGTGCCAGAGTGTGCTAAAAAATAACACATTATATAAGTGATAAAAAAACAAGTGCTTGATTGGTAGAGTTTTCCTTGATATGCCTGGTGCTCCAATTTTGGAAGCTTCTCTGATATTTCAACTCTGATTTTTCTCCCTCAATAATCAAGTCCTCAAGTTCAGCCTGTGAAACCAGACAAGTTGGTTTTATAGGTTTTCTTATTGTACACAGATTCCCTTTAATTACAAGTTTTGATGAGAAGCACCTCAAATGAAATGAAAATATGGTCTTTAATTATACTACAGATGGGTGCTAATAAGGTTTGACTGCATTGTAAAGTGTTTTGGCATAGAATTTCGTCCCAGGCTTTCCTAGGTAAATAAGGTTAATATTACATTAATGTTATTATGCAGACCTTTTTTTTTTTTTTTTTTTAATGAGGGGCTAAAAAGTTGGGGGAAAAAAAATCAAAATGTAACCTTTCTTGCAACCTTTCTTGCTTGCAGCAATGGATGGAGTTAGAACCCCTGATGCTGGAGCAGGAGACTAACATGCCAGTCTATTTTGCATCAGAGGATGAGGAGCTGTTGTCCATCCACAGTGACATTCAGCAAGCGGTCAGTGGTGACCAAGCTCCTTCAGCTGCACAGGGTAAGCCTATTGCAAGAGACAAGTCAATCTGCAACTACAGGAATTTTGTAGTTTATTCATATGCTTTTATAATAGTAAGTTCTTGTCACACAATACCTGTGAGAAATACAAAAGGTTTAGTTACAAATTGAAATATCCTTTAACAGATAACTACATGTGCTGAAGCATGATTTTCCGTAATGATTTTAAAGGAATCCAGTATTTTCAGGCAAATGTGGCTGTCTGTTCAAAATATCACAGCTTCTCAATAGTTTTGTCACAATTTGTCTTGGGCTTAGTTTTCAGTGGCTAAATGTCAGTCAATGAGACATCTGTATTCGGCACCTAAGAATGCTAATTATTTATTGAGCTGAAAGTGTAAAAATAGGTAAACATAGGTTACATGTGATGAGAAAACCTGCCTATTTAATTGATATTTGAGCCTGATCGGTTAAGAGTAGGCATTTTGTCCATCCGTGACATTGAATATTTTATGGATTATTATTTTCGTAGACAACCATGGCAACCAAATTTTATCAAATTTCAACTCCTTCAGTGATGCCCTTCACAATGAAACATAAAATAGCTCTCTGCAATTAAATACTTATTTTCTACAGGCCTTCAAACTCTCAAGATTTGTAAAATGTCAGTCCGTGACTAACCAATCAGGCTCATTTGTGAACTTTTCCTTTCTGCCATACAGCTCTTCTGAGTGCAGTGTATGCTAATGGATTCCAGATGGTTGTGTCTGGATCAATGGCTAAACCGGTCAAGGATGGCCATATCATCAGCTTTCAGGTATGCATAGAGTGTAATCTCAAATCATTGAAGATGTCTGAACAGTGGTCGGGACTTGAGAAATGGTTGTAAAGTAGACTGCAGTCAGTTTTGAATATCAAACTTGATATGATAGAGGTGTATAATCTCAGGATAGTTACGTCTTAACATGCACAATAGAAACAAATGATGTATTCTGTGTATGTTGCCTGGTGCGCCATCAAAAGCAATTGACATATAAGGCCTTACCTAATCTGGAGAATGGCAGAGTTGTGGTGGGTCTATGCTTCTACGACACATGCTCTGGGGACTGTTGCTTCACGGTCAATTTTCTACACTAACTGAATTCCTGAATTCAAATCTGGACCAAACACTTTACCTAACCCAGCCTAAAACCCAATCGCAACCCTAACTTGAACCCTATGTCTTTGACAAAATGATGCCCAGAGCAAATGTCGGATCACCTTAATTCTCATAAAAATCTACATGTTCTGAAGATCTAGAAGAAGGTCATTGAAGCCGGAATAAGCAGTTGCAAGCTCAGACATAATGGTAAAGATTTTGAAGAACTTGCTAGTATTCTAAATCTGGCTGTGGTACTGTAAATGTCAACTTCTCCTTCCTAGGGTGAGACTGCTTTGTAGATTTCTTGTAGCAGCATGGTTATGGTGATGTAATTTTGTATGTTTACACAGGGCCAGCTGACAGGGAAGGGTGTAGAGGACCAGCTACCCACCTTAGCTGTAGTGGCTCACTATGATGCCTTTGGTGCTGCACCTGTAAGTAACATTCTCCATTCAAGGAGGGGATTAGGACCATTTGATTTAGTACATGTAGCTCAAAATCATTATTAAGTCTAGAGATTCTTTTTTTTTTTTTCTTTCTGTTTTCTTTTTGTTGTTGTTGTTGTGTTTGTTTTGTGTAATTTCTAAAATATCACTTGTAGTGTACTCCAGTGGAAGCCAATTAAACATGTTGTACTAAAATCAATCGCTGATGTATTCAGGGATGTGAGAGTTCAGATTTTAATCTGATTTCCGATTTTTTGCTCTTCTGAAACTCCATTTTCAGATTTTTTGTAAAGCACATCTTTCAGACATTTCTGATTATTTCAGACTTTTTTGTACCGACGGTCTCACGGGGTAACCTCGCTAGTCATAAGGACCATAAGGACCACTTATTCATAAGGACCGCTATCCTTAATGTGTGACTAAATGAATAGTGGTTTTCTATGAATAGTGGTCCTTCTAAATAGCGAGTGAACCATAGACAAATTACCTCACTATTCATAAGGACCTCTATTCATAAGGACCACTATTCATAAGGACTGCTTTTCATAACGCATGTTAAATGAATAGCAATTTTCTCTGAATAGCGGTCCGTATGAATAGCGAGCAGACCCGACGGTCTCACACCTCTGTGTATTGTCTGAAAAAAATCACCCCCTTCTTCATTTGCTTGTTTGTCATACTAGCCAGTTATTTTTGAGGATTTACTGTTGGTTTTGAGCCATCAGGCCACATTTATTCATTTGGTATGCAACTGATAAAAGAATGTATTATTCTTTGTGTTATCATTCATGGTTTGTTTTTGTTTTTGTTTTTGTTTTTGTTTTTTTTTGGGGGGGGAGACTTTACTTTAATCTAGAAGGCCATTCCTGAGATTTTTGTTTGTTTTTAACTGAAGATGATTTAAAGTTGGTGCAGTTTTATTTGCAGATGCTCTACTTGAAATAATAATTTAGTTTGCTAAGCTGTTCTCTTCATTCTAGCATATAACTTAATTAACGAGGTTTTAAAGAGTTCAACATACAATCGATATCTTATTAAATTGTATTGGGCTATTGATGATTTTTGAAGGTAAGGTTCACTAATGTGACCCTGTCTTGTATGCTTGAATCTTTGTTTTTACAAGATCCTTGATAATACATTTTAGCATCAGTGTATACATCCAAATCGATCCTGAATTTACCCTTGAAATTGTCATTCTGTGACAGAAAATATATTGTAAAAAGGTTCAAATTGATTATTTTTTATTGCAGCATTTGTCTCATGGTGCAGACTCTAATGGAAGTGGGGTAGTTGCCTTGCTGGAGCTAGCTAAGCTCTTCAGTAAGCTGTATACCAGCTCAAGAACACATGCCAAGTAAGTAGTCCTCATCAGTTGTAATTTGCACAGTGCCAAGAGCCAATTTGACTATACCCAGATGATGCAATTTCTTCAGCCCAACAGAAGACAATTTAAAGGGTACCAATCACCAAAAAAAATATTTAGCTCTGTGTGTTAGAGATTCCAAGTCATTATACTATATTCAAAATATGGGCTTCAAATATTACTTCTTTAAAGAGACATTGCAAGTTTTAATTACACTCTCTATAAGTGTAAAAGCGACACGTGAGTAGACTACTCGAGGCACCCATATGCGCTCGCCAACATAAGGGCTAACACGGAACCCTAATCAAAATTGGGTTCCGTGCGCCTGCACCTTCATGTTATCTTTATTTCATTCATACTCCGTAACTGTTGACCTATAGAATGTCAGATAAAGTTCTTTGAGGTTGATTTTACACTTTCTAGCTGTACACAAATTATTTTTTTCAGGTGATTGGTACACTTAAGACATCTAAAGATTTATGTCAACTTCCTCTCACAACAACTCACTTCCTCAACAATGAGAAAAGAGAGTTCAAAGGAAGCACCAGTAGGTCGTCCTTTCATAGCTATGTCCTTATTCTGCTACATAAGTTGCCATTTCCCAACATATGAAATGCTCATCATATTCTCTGAAAGGTCACTTGAGGTAAGGTTCATACGAACAAAAGTAACTGTTCTTATTGATTGTGATATGTTTGTGTATTCAGGTATAACCTGCTGTTCTTCCTGTCTGGAGGTGGCAAGTTCAACTATCATGGCACAAAGAGGTGGATAGAAGATCAGCTAGAGAGCCAAGGTGAGTGTCTGTTGTCTGGCAGATTCTCATCTTTGTAACTGATCAATACTGCACAAAGTCCCTGTTCTGCTGTCTAGAAACAAACATCAGGGCATAGTAGATTAAAGTTTGGGCTTCATTTTAAGTTTCCTATTCAAAGTAATTGGACATTATTGGGTGATGTTTAATAATGATTTTTAGCTGATGTTTGGCCCAAGCTAGATTTGTTTTCCCTCATTAATTTATCTAATATAATAATGATAATAATAATAATAATAATAATAATGATGATGATGATGATGATGATGATGATGATGATGATGATAATGATGATAATAATAATAATAATAATAATAATAATAATAATGATCATAATAATAATGATAATAATAATAATAATAATAATCATAATCATAATGATAATGATAATGATAATGATAATAATAATAATGATAATAATAATAATAATAATAATAATAATAATAATAATAATAATGATAATTTATATAGCGCCTATAACAAAATGTTTCACTAACAAATCAACATTACCAATGAACTTAACATTACTTACATTACTAAAGAAATTGAACATTACTTACATTACTGGGGAAATTAACATTACATATAAATTACAAGGAAAATTTAACATAGTTATCAGAGAACGATTTAACCCCTTCCGACTGCACAAGCCATTTGAGTAATTTAAGTCACGACAGTGCATATACCCCCCCCCCCCAGGACAATGCCTTCCTCTGTGCACGTACGCATGACGCGTGCACACAATCATCCTCTTTACGAGCAGCCTCAGACAAGCTTTGACATGTTGCTGGGCAAGGAATGGGGTAGGAGGGTGGGACATAGGTAGGTACATAGATTTATCTAGCAAATAATAAAATCAGTTCTGATTTTACTGATTACTACAATAAATTACTGTACCTACCTATTTTGCTAGACAAGCATAGATTCAACTGGGGGGCGTGTCACACGAGGATGGTTAACGGGGACCAAAGGAGGACGTTACAGCTTGCAACGTCTTGATAGAAAAAGACTCTTCACCTGTCAGAATGTCCTTTAAATAAAAGGATGTGAAAGAAGTGGAGGAGCGCCAGTAACCCGCCCTCATAATATACACTAGGGGCACCCCCTGGAAAAGAGCCCATGAGGCACTGATGCCCCTGGTATCGTGAGCATGGGGCTTCCCATCAGACACTAGGGCCTCCGGCTCAGCTGCCTGGATCGCTTCGACTATCCATCTAGAGATGGATTCTCTGGAAGCGGGGTAAAAGGGCTCTCGAGTGATGAAAAAGACCTGATCACTCTTACGGTGAGTCTTAGTTCTATCTAAATAGCATTTCAGGGCCCTCACCGGACACCAGACCTTGTCCTCCTGTACTGAGGAATGGTCCAAAAGCGGTCTAAGACAAATCTCAACTGGTCCAGAGGAAGCAGTCTGATTTTTGGCAATAAAGGAGGGCTTGGGTATAAGTCGCACACCACGGTTCTCCCAACGGATGTGACCCGGGGTGATACAAAGAGCATGGAGAGTACTCCTCCTCTGCCCGGAAGCAATAGCGACTAAAAACAGCATCTTGACCGTCAAATGATGAAGGGATTTGAAAAAATTGTGATGATATGAAATTATGCAATATTTTTAGTAATGATTTGTTTTTTTCAGTGTCTGAAAAGGTTTAATGATCCCTGATTAAAGGTAATAAACAGTAGTGGTAGCAAAATGAAAGTTGGCATGAAACTGCTCAAAATCAGTCTCATATTGTTCGGCTTGCATAAAAAGATACATGAGTGAGATAATCCGGTATTCTATTCATGATTTCCGGTGATTTTCAGTAAAATAATTCAAATGATCGAATATCAACGGTTACCTTATACCCTCGCTAAGGACCACCTACCCCGACGCTCCCGGCTCAACGGCGCACAGCATTTCGCACACACTGTTTACACGTGTGTGAACTGTCAACGCGGTACCGCGCTTGTAATTCGATGTTTATTTTTTTGGATATTTTAGCCATTTCTAAACCATTTTTCTTCAAACAAACGTCACCTACGTTCGAAATGAATCATTTCACAACAGTATATGTAGTAATTTCCATTCCAGCTGACAAAGTAGTTAAATATCCAAAGCGCCACCTTTCCCACTACTGTACGATACCTTTAAGATTGAGATTTTCTGAATTATTACCAGGCCTATAGGGAATACAACATCTGATACAGTTATTTCAGAACAATATAGAAGGTGCAGTGCAGAAGGTACAATGCAGGAGGTATACTGTCTTCCATGCACAGTAGAAATGTCTTAGCTTCAGATAAATTTTGGAGCATTTTTAGAGTTTGGTTCTTCCCTCCCTGTTGGTAACCGTGATAACCTTCATGGTCTCTCATTGTCTTTTGGCCTCTTTTATACTGAAATCTGTTTTTGGTTTTGTTTATTGGAGTCTTCAGTGATGTATCATATATATTGTGTCAGGATACAGTTAATGCTGGCTGTGAGCTCTTATCGCCACATCTCATGGCCTTTTTTTTTAAATGTAAATATTTCTTTTCTTTGTTTCTCAGAGTTGTCTCTGCTGAGTGATGTATCCTACGTGTTGTGCCTGTATACAATTGGTGCTGGTTATGAGTTGTATCTCCACATTCACTGGGCCTCTTATATGTAAAATGTTTCTTTCCTTTGGTTTTTTTTTTCAGAGTCGTCTCTCTTGACTGATGTGTCCTATGTATTATGTCTGGATACGATTGGTGCTGGTGATGAGTTGTATCTTCATGTCTCTAAACCTCCCAAGGAGGGCTCCGAATCTCACCAACTATTGCAGGTATGATGTACAAAAATGCAAAAGCAGCTAAAGAATAATATATATTAAACATCTAAATGAATTCTTGTGTGCCATTTTATAGACATTGGGCTTTTATGTCACAAAGTCTTGCCAAAATTTATGGGGTTTTTTGTGCAAAAAATAATAGAGATAAAAGTGATTTCAGAGTCATTTGTCATAGGAAATGTTTACTAATGAATGCATTTCAAATAATCAAAGTTAAGAATTATTTGTTACTGGATTAGTGCATGAAATAGGAATACATATATAGTTAAAGGCATAATGATGAACTTATTGTATTTTAGGCGATCAAGGCAGTTTAAAAAAAACACTTACCTTTGAGGATTTATTGTTAGTGGTTCATTATTGGGTTGATGCCACATCCATATTCTTGTTATGTGTCCATTTAAGTTAAGTCAGAGATGAATATATCATACAATTTTTGAGGCAGTCCTTTCAGTGTTGTGGATATTATTGATTTAATGTCTTAAAGATAAAGTTGAGTTCTGGTCATGTGATTACATTGTGAAAGAACTGTCTCAAAGCTATTGGGAAAGGTTGATTACATCTTACATAAAAAATGGTGTATGCTGTAAGGTTTTTGAATTACCAAAATGAGAAGAAATTGACACATTCCTGCTGAGAGTGGCATGCACTGCACACAGAAATGAGTTTATGGGACTGCCCACACACATTTGGCCTGAACATTTCAGCTGTTTCTTGTCATATTTTGAATGTGAGGGCATTTGAAGAGCAATCCTTTTCAGGGGACATGTCTACTCTGATAATCTTCCAAATTGAAATAAAGAGAATGAGAAAGCTATCAAATTATTTTTTACCTTTCCCAGAACTCAAGCTTCCCTTTAACCAGTTTTCTATTCAATGACCCAGGAGCTGGAAGCTATCACCAAGTCCCTGAACCCATCAATGAAGTTCAGCATGGTCCACAAGCGCATCAACTTAGCTGATGATTGGTTGGCATGGGAGCATGAAAGATTCAGCATGCAGCGACTTCCAGCAGGGACACTCTCCCATCTTCCTGCCTTTGACAGTGCCTCTAGATCTACCATTACCGATGACAGGTGTGTATCAAGCATGTTATTATGAGATTCTAATAGATCTAAGTAAAAGGAAACGGTTGGAGAGAGGTTCAGTGTTACGGGTCCTGCTCACACCAACATCACCATCATCCAGCCGATGAACAAGGTACAAAAGAACGAGGCGAAATCGTGGTCGTAGGTTTAGAAAAACTCTATTCTCCCTCTTCGACGTCCATTTTACAACTCGTCCAACATCAACTCGTCCCTCGTCACACTCCCCTCCATAAAAACATACTTATGAGTGTAACGAAAGAAGTATGTACATAATTAAATCATCCCTATCGATATCGTACATGCAAAATAAAATGCCTTCTTTCATAATACATATACAGTAATACTGTCATACTGCGAAAAACTAGTATCGATCGATTTGTTGGTACCTAAAAATAGCACAAGCTCATTATAAATGCACGAATTGTGTTCTTGTAAAACATAGTATAAACACAATTTCTTGGCTTACAAGTAATATAAAAACATGTTCATTTGCAAGGAGACATAAACAAGCAATCAATTTGATATGCAACTGCAGTAAAATGCTCATAATTCTCTGTGATGCAAACAAACATCTTAAACATCTTCACATGTAAATACTCTACACAAAGGAGTACATCAGTGTCTCACAAAAATGACAAAGGATGAATTTTGTCCAACAAAATATATCATCACAAAACATGAAGTATTTTATGCAGTTGGCTATGCTGCACTGCTTTTAGCTGCACTGTCACTTTTGTTTCTGACACTGTCAAAAATACATCAATCATCAAATGCTGATAAATATGGAAACTATCTGTACCCTCAGATAAGTTTAGAATTCTGAGAAAATAATTTAACTCACGAAAATCTGGGTAGTACCAACATGCAGATGGCATCACAGCTTGTATACTGAACTCAAGTTTGTCTAGTGGTTATGGTATTCATATGTAATATGAAAATAATAACTTTCATAAGTTTCAACACAAAAATTCTTCCAATATCCTGCACCTTTACATTTATCACTTAATGTGTGCATAAATCAGAAGTTGTATTTATCCAATTTCTTCTATTTAAATTTACTTAAGAAATTGTTTCTCAACAAACAACAAAACATGTTAAAATCACTGACATGTTATAATACATGAAATGAGTCATCTCTGTCATGTAATTGCTTCTTGGCAATTCAACAAAAATAGCTTTCGCAAAGATGTACATTTTTTTCTTCCAATGAAATTAATAAACAACTTTCAGCAATAACATATCTGTCTCAAAGATAAAACAACATATCTTCAAAATATAAAGATGTGGTAATTTTTTTCACTGTTAATGCAATCTTATGCATTTTCATAACAATGACATTTATCTTTCATCTTCAAGGGACCAATATACAAGAGAATACCTTTTCTCTTTGGTTCCAATAATACAATTGTCAACAAACATTTTTCAATGAAACATGAAACATCAAATCTTATTTCCTGTTTTGAAAGTGACACACATGCATAACCAAACGAGAACTAACTTTTCTCTTTTTTTTTTTTTTCTTAATTCTTTTGTAAAATCGAAAAGGGAATTTAACACCAGAATATTGTCATGCATGTTAAACTCTTCACAACAGAAAATACTAATCATTTCACTTTCAGAAATACATAAAGATGTGCAATATATCAAAAAGCTCAGAAAAAAGCAAACACAAGAAGAAAATTGCTTCACTGAGTCCAATCAGTCTCTGATTATCAAGTTCAAAGTTCTGTTTTTCTTCTCCACATGGAATTCCAGTTCATATCAATAAACTGCTCAAATGTTCACGAAGTATCTCACATAAGGTAAGTCCACTTTCCATGTAATTTCACAGAGATTAAGTTCAAGTTCACACACGAGATAGAGCATCTGCAATAACATTGTTCTTTCCTGCAATGTGCTCAATGTTCAAGTTATACTCTTGCAGCAACAAGCTCCAACGTGTCAATCTCTGGTTTTTGTGTTTCATTTTACTAAGAAACGTCAGTGGGTTATGATCCGTCAATACTCTGACTGGGTACTGCGATCCATGAACATACACGCTGAAATGTTCAAGTGCTAGGATCATTGATAGAGTCTCTTTCTCAACAGTCGAATAGTTCTTCTGACTAGGGGAAAACTTCTTAGAAAAGAAGGATATAGGTCTGTCGACTCCTTCTGCGTCCTTCTGAGTTAGCACAGCACCAGCGCCAACATCACTAGCATCCACCATCAGGCTGAACGGCTGGTTGAAGTCTGGAGCCATCAACACAGGATTGGTAGATAAGAGAGCTTTCACCTGGTCGAAAGCACTCTTACAGTCACTGGACCAGACGAACTTCACTTCTTTGCGTAGTAGATTGGTTAGCGGAGCCACGACATCAGAGAAGTTATGGCAGAACCGTCTGTAGTAGCCTGCCATGCCCAGAAACCGCATCAGTTCCTTCCGGTTGGTTGGAGTCGGGAAAGCCAGAATTGCTTCTACCTTCGCCGAGAGTGGTCGAACGTGACCAGAGCCAACAACATGACCCAGGAAACTAACACTAGCACCTCCAAACTCACTCTTTGCCAGATTCACTGTCATTTTGGCAGCAGCCAACCTTCTGAACAACTCTCTGATTCTCTGTACATGAACATCCCAATCTTCACTATACACAACTAAGTCATCAATATAAGCTTCACAGCCTTCAAGACTTGAAACAAGACTATTCACGAGTCTTTGGAATGTAGCCGGCGCGTTTTTCATGCCGAAAGGCATCACGGTGTAATGAAATAGGCCTTGCGGTGTAGCAAATGCGGAAATCTCTTGCGCTCTCTTGGTCAAGGGGATCTGCCAATAACCTTTCAGCAGATCGAATTTGCTCACATACTTTGCTTTGCCTATACGGTCAATACAATCATCTACGCGCGGAATGGGGAATGAATCTGTTTTTGTACACGCATTGACTTTTCTGTAGTCGGTACAGAAACGATATGATCTATCTGGTTTCGGAACCAGGATACATGGAGAAGACCATGCACTACTACTTGGCTCAATAATGCCATTCTGTAGCATATACTCTATTTCTTTCTCAAGACTTTTCATCTTTGTTGGGTTGGCCCGATATGGTGCCTGTTTGATTGGGGTAGTATCTCCCACATCAACATCATGCTCAACAGCATCTGTTCGAGAGGGGACATCTGTAAACAATTGCGGATACTCATTCAACAACTCTTTCACATCCTTCCTCTCCTTCTCAGACAAGTGGGTTAGTTTGTCATCAATATGTGCTAGAACCTCTGAATTTTTCAATTTCACACATGGTTCCTCTCTTTCAATCTTGCACATTTCTTCTTCTTCACTCTTTGGATTAGATTCTACAGCACTCAACACTGGTTGTGCTTTCTCTTCATCATCTCTCCGAATGTACGGCTTCAGCATATTCACATGACATACACGTCTTTTCTTCTGCCTATCTGGAGTTTTTACGACATAGTTAACATCACCAATTCTCTTAGCAATGACATACGGTCCAGAAAATCTAGCCTGCAGAGAATGACCAACTAAGGGCAACAACACCAAGACTTCATCACCTTCCTTGAAGTTCCTTTCCTTGGATTTTCTGTCATACCAGGACTTCATCCTCTCCTGAGAGTCAGACAGATTCTGTCTAGCAGCCTCACAAGCGCGATTCAATCTTTCGCGGAAAGAAGAAACATAGTCCAACAAATTCATGTCCTCATCTTCCGACAACAACCTTTCTTTCAACAACTTGAGGGGTCCACGGACTTCATGTCCATACACTAACTCAAAAGGGCTGAACCCTAAAGACTCTTGAACAAACTCCCTCATAGCAAAGAGTAACAATGGGACTCCCTCATCCCAGTCCTTCTCTGTCTCAAGACAATAAGTCTTCAGCATGTTCTTGAGGGATTGGTGAAACCTCTCCAATGCTCCCTGAGACTCTGGATGATATGCACTCGAAGTTACATGCTCAATCCCTAACTGCTGTGACACCTGTTTGAACACCTTAGACATAAAGTTTGATCCTTGATCAGACTGTACAGTCGTTGGTAGTCCTACAGTAGTGAAGAATTTCACTAATGACTTAGTTACATTTTTCGCTGTAATGCGCGTAAGTGGTATCGCTTCGGTATATCTTGTCGCAGCGCACATGACTGTCAATAAGTATTCATTGCCTGCCTTTGTCCTTGAAAGAGGACCTACGCAATCCACTATAATCCTAGAAAACGGCTCATCGAAGGCCGGTATTGGCTTCAGCGGTGCTGCCGGTATTTTCTGGTTTGGTTTGCCTACAACCTGACACACATGGCAGCTTCTGCAAAAATTCGCAACATCCTTTTGCAGACCAGGCCAGAAGAAATGAGAAAGAATTTTCTCCTGAGTTTTGTGAACTCCTAAGTGACCTGCAAGTGGAGCTTCATGAGCAAGGCTAATTATGTCCTGCCTGTATGTAAAAGGGACTACAATCTGGTGGACTTCTTTCCACACTTCATCTGCAGGAACATCTGGTGGCCTCCACTTTCTCATGAGCACACCTGCTTTCTTGTAATAACAAACAGGCACAGTCAATGCCTCCTCCTCAGAAACAGCTCTCTCATCCAAAGAAATCAACTGAGGATCTTTTTGTTGCTTCTCTTGCAACTTTCTCTTAGACAAAATTGGGTCAGACTTCTGATTACTTCCTTCACTATGCGTCTCTCGTGCACTCTCATCCTCATTTGATTTAGACTCACCCTCAACCAAACGACAAAAGAAAGAATCTCCCAAGTCAACATCTATCTCACTAGACTCCTTCTCAGACTCTACTCTCTTTGCCATTGAACGAGTTACAGCACACGACGGGAACACAGAGGGAAATTCTGCAACCAACTGATCTGTCTCACTACTGTCACAAGGACGTGAACTCACTACTGGACATGACCTGACTCTCTCACCAGCAAGATCATTGCCTAATATGATGGACACATCCTCGATAGGAAGTGATGGTCTAACGGCCATCTTCACAACACCAGAAACAAGACCTGAATTCAAGTCTACCTCATGAAGGGGGGCTTCCACAAAACCATCTCCAATGCCCTTGAGCAACACACTTGCACCAACAGAAGAACTCTCACCAAAGGGTAAAACACTTTCCAAAATCATGGACTGAGAAGAACCAGTATCTCTCAACACTTTCACTCTCCTAGCCTCATCACTCTCAGACAAGGACACAAATCCTACAGATACAAATGGCTCGTACTGCTTTTTCACTTTCTCTAAGTCTACCGGTTCAATCCTACTCTGTGAATCTGACAAATTTTTCACAAATGCATTCGGATGTGCACTAGCTTCACTTGACTTCGCTTGAAGTGTAGGACACTTCGCCTTAAAATGCCCAACCTTTTTACATGCAAAGCATTTTTTTTCACTAGCTTTTCCCTGTTCTTCCTTAGACTGTGAGTTGACTCCATCATTGACATGTGCTGAACCATTTTTCTTGTTTTTGTTCCACTTTCCAGTTTTCTTTGTTTCACTAGAAACTTTGTTTGTGGTTCTGTGTGTCAGCACAAAATCATCAGCAACACGGGCTGCTTCACTAAGTGTTCCTATTCGCTGCGCTTCTAAATGCAATCGAACATCAATGTGAACACTTCTTTTGAACTCTTCAAGAAGTATGATTTCTCGAAGATCCGCAAAGTTCTTGACATGGAGCGAAGAACTCCATCTATCAAACAACTGTTCTTTGCGCCTAGCAAATTCTAGATGTGTCTGTGACTCATCTTTTCGCGATTTCCGAAATTGTTGTCGGTACGCTTCTGGTACTAGCTCATAAGCATGCAATACAACATCTTTTACTGTGTCATACTGACCCGCTTCTTCAACGGACAAAGCCGAATAAGCATCTCGAGCTTTACCCTTCAATTGAGATTGTAGCAGGTGGGACCATTTCTCCCGTGGCCAATTCAAACTAACAGCCACCTTCTCAAAGTGCAGAAAATATTTCTCTACTTCATCCTCCTCAAACGCCGGAACCATCCGTACGTGCCTAGCTACATCGAAATCAGACTGAGCCTGCCTAATCTCTTCTCTCTCTTCAGCACTCGCTCTTTCTCTCCTTAGAACTACTTGCTCTCTCTCTAGTTCGACTTTTGCTATCTCTAGCTCCAGCTCTTTTAACCGCAATTTCTCTTCTGCGTTTTCCTTTCCCTGGGATGCACCAGGCATGCTATTCAAAGCATCAAGTGGGAGAACATCTGCCTCCTCCACCAACCACTGAATAATAGCTTTCACTATCTCAACTTTACACCAGTTGCTCTTTACCTCAGCAACCTGGTAATGATTGGCTACCTGCAATAGATCAGCCTTCTTCAAGACCAGCAATTCCTCCACCGTGGGAGATTCCACAAATTTTTCCAATGAAAAATCCGCCATGGCCAATACAGACCCCTAATCTTCAATGCTGAAAAGATTAGAAACAGCTAAAGAAACTCTAAAAATTCTTAGCCAAACAAAATCAGATAACCTGACTCGGTTACCCCAGTTGAAACAATCAACCGTAAAATCCTACAACCTGATCCGGTTGATCCAGCCGATTTAACCTCGACCTACAAAGCTGGTAATCTGACTCGATTACCCCAGTTGAATAAACCTTCAACCTAAATTCCTGTCAACCTAACTCTGGTCAACACCGTTGGTAAACCTCAACCAACAAACACGGCAACCTGATACGGTTAACCCAGTTGAAATACCTTCAACCAACAAAATTCACTCAATCAAGCGAACTAAAATCTCATAGCGAGATGCCCTGGAATTCTGCCCCAATCACAGCCTGCACAGACGGCAACATACACTCTCGTATAGACCGCACTGCACACAACACAACGTGCTATACCACACGTCAACTGAATGCCTATGAGACAACCCCCACGTTGAGCTCATACCCCGTCTCAACGTTTATCACCATAAAGCACCAGCAAAAGGCAAGAACACCAGCATTCACAGACTAAAAGTCCAACATAAAGTTTTAACAATTGTAAAACACCGAAACATAATCAGCAAGACTCTGTTTCAAACACAGTAAACCTGTGTAAACTCGTGCAACCGCACGACCTGGTCAGCGACCACCAACAATCAACATCCGCAAACTCCGCGGTGTCTTCGCACATGCTTCGACGACAAGCGTACACTACAACGCAATGCATGCATGCATATGACTCGAAACACGAGCGCGCGCTATCACCTTAGCGTTTCAGGGAGACCAACATTCCCTAATTTTTCACCTTTTTCTATTCACCTGAGGCCTTCATAGTGATTCCAGACATTCCCCCATTTTGTTACGGGTCCTGCTCACACCAACATCACCATCATCCAGCCGATGAACAAGGTACAAAAGAACGAGGCGAAATCGTGGTCGTAGGTTTAGAAAAACTCTATTCTCCCTCTTCGACGTCCATTTTACAACTCGTCCAACATCAACTCGTCCCTCGTCACATTCAGCCAGCAGAGACTACCTGCAAGGACCCTATCCCATTTCCATACCTGTTACAGCATCTCTAGGTGTACCACTAATGATGACGGGTGCGTGTCAAACAAGTAGAGGTATCAAAGGCAGGTGGTTTGAACACTTTCCTGGAGATGAGAAGGTTGAGGGTCTTGGCCTTGACAAAGCACTAGTGTCTATTGTCAAAACATTGACATATATTTGCCTCTTTTGTTTCAGATGTAGTAAGTGAGTACCCAGCAGAATTTATTCTTGGAAATGCCCTGTGCACTCATACCAGTTGCAGTTGCCATAGTTAAGCCAGAGTAATATTTTCCAGGGCATTTCCATGGCAAGTGCTATTCGGAAACAATGTTATTTTGTAATACGGGGTTGTAACAGCAACGTGTACAGGAAACCATTGTAAGAGAGACTAGTGCAATTCAGTGAGAAGTGGAGTCTCTTCAGGTTATGAAATTGTAATTGGTAAACAAGTCCTTCATCAGATTTTAAACAGTTTCTACATGAATAGAGTTTATTATTGATGTACGATATTAATGTAGGAAAGGTTTAATCTCTGCATTTATTCTACTGTTTCAAGCAGTAAATAATGTTCTAAGAATATTAGTTATTTTAGATATTAAGCTGATTCGGACTATTGTGTTAATGTCGACAGCATATTTTTTAAGAAGCAAAGACATTTAATTGTATATATATTTTGTGTTTTATTGTAAAATTTATTGTACAGAAAGTTAGAATAAACTTCTCCATACAAATATTTCTCCAACTGTACATGTGCATGTTGTTGCAAGTTTATAAAGGATTACTCATTTCCACCAAGTGTGCAATAAACATAAAAAACAACAGATATTGGGCCATTCTCAGTCACGTGTGTGACCAAAATCCTGAAAAATAGTTCATTTAAACCTAATCTTCTAATATTTGTTGTCCCCGCCGAACGAAGTTCGCGAGGGGACTATGAAACGGGCTCCGTACGTGTGTGCGTGTGTGTGTGTGTCCGTCCGTCCGTCCGTCCGTCCGTCCGTCCGTCCGTCCGTCCGTCTGTCCGTGTGTGCTCAAATGTTAGAAAATGCTACTTCTCCGTCATTTCTTGGCCGATTTTGATTCCGATTGTTTTATCTGATAGGGCTCAGTCAGACCGCAGGTCGTATGCAAATGAGCAAAAAGGGCTGATTTTATTTCCAGTGCCTGAAATTGCACACTCTTCTTGTTGCCAGTGGGCTGTTTTGCATGGTCATATTCAAAGTTAATTAAATCAAGAAATATTAATGCTATGCTCATCAAATTTTCTGGAAAGATTAATGGATAGTTTATCAATGCAGACATACCCTGTTTCAGTTATAATTCAAAGAATAAGTAGTTGAAAATAAGTGATAAAATAGTGACACAAAATACTTTTCTTTGTAAGATTTCAAGTCAATAAAAGACATATAAAAAGTATATGAGCCACTATTAAAATGCATATGTATGGAAGCGTTGAAGTTTCATCTTTTACATTATCATATTCAAAACATCCATACATTTATGACAGGGTCAGGATCCAGCAATATTCAACCCAAGTACATAATTTATCCTTGAAATTGTCAAGACCATAGAATCCTAGCACTGTGATTGGCTGGCAAGGCTACCCTGCAAGATTATGGCGCGATATTTGAAACCACATGCCACCTGTTGGGTGAACTCTTGACCTCTTGTGCAAACATGGTCCTGGCTGTGACAAACATGTTGATCTATTTTGGGGAAAGGGCTTGTGAAGTAACCAATCAGAGAGCTGGAATCAACTGTTTGAAGGATACAATGTGTACTTTGGTTACATTTTGCTGGATCCTGACCCTGTCATTAAGTGTACATACATATTATTTCAATATCTGTAAATTATAGATATTGCCCTTTACACTCATGTCAAATTCAGCCTGGCTCATAATAAAACTATGTGAGTTTTTTACAGGTTTACTTTTCATTTCATTTCCATTTTTTGCTCATAAAATAACATTATTTTTCACCAATTTTGTCACATTTTTTTCATAGACAAATAGAGTATGTCATGAATCTTTAATTCCTCCTCTTTTATTTGATGTATAAATCATGAGAATCAGTAAATGTTAACCAGTCCATTCAATCATTTGGAAATCAGATGTTCCCGGGATTCCTGCTCATTATGTATTCAGAGACTGACCCAGTCAAGCAAAACTGGAAATAAAATAGAGCACTTTTTGGGGACCTGCGGTTTGACTGGGCTGGGTGGGGGCTACCAAACTTCTACACAGAATTTTGAAATTCATTAATTATGCAAATTTATGCAAATTTATTCAAAATCGACGAAAAATGCTACTTCTCCTCTATTTCACATCGGATTTTGATTCCGATTGTTTTATTTGATAGGGCAGGGTGGGGGCTTCCAAACTTCTACACAGAATTTTGAAATTCATTAATTATGCAAATTTATGCAAATTTATTCAAAATTGACGAAAAATGCTACTTCTCCTCTATTTCACATCGGATTTTGATTCCGATTGTTTTATCTGATAGGGCTGGGTGGGGGCTTCCAAACTTCTACACAGAATTTTGAAATTCATTAATTATGCAAATTTATGCAAATTTATTCAAAATTGACGAAAAATGCTACTTCTCCTCTATTTCACATAGGATTTTGATTCCGATTGTTTTATCTGATAGGGCTGGGTGGGGGCTTCCAAACTTCTACACAGAATTTTGAAATTCATTATTCATGCAAATTTATGCAAATTTATGCAAATTTATTCAAAATGGCTGAAGGTTCATAATGTTTTCATGTTTTATATTTCAGTTGTATACATGCATTGTTGGTATTCTCTTCTTTTGCATGCAGTAACATTATTATTTTATTCACTAAAGTTTTTCACTGAAGTTTTAAGGTTCAGGCTAGTTAATTTCCACAGATCTGCACTTCCGGCGGGGACATTTATTACGCATTGCGTAATTTACTCATTCACTTGTTGTATAGTAGAAGTCTCTAATTTTGGATATTTGAATAACAATCTTACCCCCAACAGATGAAGGGTAATCATTTTAAATGAGAGTCCAGCATTTTATTTCAGAGGTCAACATCAGGTCGGTCACGTGTGTGACCTCGCACAAAAAAGGGTCTTACTTGTTGGTATTCAAACCTACTTTTTTCGTATTTCCCTTGGAGTGCAAGTTTCCACTTTTCATTACTGTATGGTGGGATTTCTCTGAACATATTGAAAGCAAATTTCCATAAATTAGTGATCATTCTTTTCTTTTAGAGGTGAAAATTTGGTCGGTCACGTGTGTGACCACTCAAAAAAGGGCGTTTTTAAATGTCTCTGTAAAAATATTATGGTTGGGTAATGACTTTTTCTTGTCAAGGAAAATGAAATCTTTCATGTAAGAAACTGGTAATATAAAAAAAATTAATAAAATGTAGTCTGATTTTCCGGCAATGAGGCAAAATTCGATGGTCACATGTGTGACCAAAAGTTTCACTTTACAAAGAATGGCCCTGTTGCCCTTGCTCTTTATATTTTTTCGGAGTATATTTTGAATAGAGATAATATATCTAACACTAATGTATGTAAAATATCATCTTAGTTCCAGGGTAGATTCCACTAAGCTTGCAAGGAATGTGAAGATCATTGCTGAAACCCTTGCTCATCATATATTTGGCCTAGGATCCTCAGAAATGGAGGTCTTTGTTGATGGCTATGTAAGTACACAATCATTTCTTATGCTAAATGTATGTATGAGCATGAATAGATTACCTGAGAATAGTTTTGGTCCTTGAGGTCAGGTGTTGAAGGTCACAGAATCATTAATTAATTGAACAAAGGAGGAAGCATATTTGAGATGCAGTGGCATTCATCTAGTTAGGAGGAAAGCTTTTAGGGCCAACTCATAAGCAAAGTATAAGGGCAGTTAACTGTGTGATTAAAAATCATGGACTCTTTCTATTGAGCAGCCATTCAGAAAGGAACCATTTGGTCATGAGACCTGTCCATAATTAACAGCCTTCGCTGGAAGGTTTCTAGTAATTTTGCTGAAGACAATCAGAATATATCAACCCTAAAAGCTTTTGCTCAAGATCTCCTTGCCGTACAAACTGAACCACCCAAATTAGTTTGTTTATCAGTTTAAGGTCAGTATAATGAAAACAGACCCCCATATAGGTGTGTCAAATAATTTTAATGTAAAACTGCTCAGGTATGTACAGTGGCCAATGTTTATTCTGAATGTACTATGAGGCTAACGATCAGGTTAGCTAGCTCCCTAAAGCTCCCTAAGGGGGATGTATTCAGGCTTACATCCTGAAGGGTTGTGAAGGAGAGGAAACCCTTTATCATCCCTAGGAGTAAGTGGCTAATGCAGGGTTCCCACTTAGCTGAGTTGTAGTCGCAAGTTGTGGCGAGTGTCACATGAGATATAACTGGTGTGCAACTCCTGAAAACTCAGAAATTTCTTGTTGTATGAGTACTGTATGAATGTTCTACGAGCCAACACTGATTTTACAATTATGTTTTTGTGAGTTAACCGAGTGTGATAAGAGTTCAATCGAGAGTGTTCCGAGTTATGATGATCTGCTTACGACTTGTATTGATCTTCCCGCATAAGTTGCGCTGAGTTGCACTGAGTTACGCCGAGTCGCGCCAAGTTGGCAAGTGTTCTCCCAAGTTACATGAAGCGTTCCGCACAAGTTATCGCTAGTGCTGTAATGAGTCAACTCGTTACAACTCGCCATAACCCACGGCTACAACTCGGCTATGTGAGAACGGTCCTTAAGGCCCCTGGTACTATGTGGCTTGGGTCAGCTGCCCAAGTCATTTCTTGAATTTATGAAAGAGGTCTTCACTCGTTTGGCATAACTATTAATTCCCTACTCTATCTTCCCACTACTGCTTGTCTTTTGCTGCATATTATACATATTATGTGTGCATGAAATCATCCCCATTTCTGTTTGTTTATTTGAAATGGCTAGGATGTTAACAAGGACTCGATAGATGCCTGGATCAAGTATTTATCCTCAGAGCCCAGGTCAGCCCAGCTGCTCACCAAGGACCAACCATTACTACAGACGCTACAGAGCGCCCTCTCTAGGTATCTCAAAGATGTCAAGCGGCTAACTATCAAAGCAGACAAGAGGTAGGATCATGTTCTTTTGAACTTGGAATGAGATGGGAATTTCAACTTGCCAGGATACTTTGGCCCATTTTAACCCAGGGCTGCATTCTGAAAACTGTTCTTTTTCTTGACTGAAAAATATTTTGATTGTCTTGACAAATTGAAATTGTGCAAAACAAAGGCTTATAATTGTTGCTTGCCCAGATATCTCTTACTTTTGTGCATACACAGCCAGCTATTTGTGCATGCATCATCCCTTCTCTAGATTTGTGGTATACTTTCACTAACATTAAAAGATAACATAGTTTTCAGTATACTATTTAATTGAGAATTTAATTGTTGATGCCAATTGCAGTGGAAACTCCCTATAACGAGGACCTTGGGACCAGCAAAATTGCCTTGTTATATCAGAAATCTTGTTATATCGAAGCTCTTTATAACGGGTTTCCACTGTACTATTTGTTGAAAAACAAGTATGTATCAGATGGAATGGGATTGCAATGAAATTCACTAAGCAAATCAGGGGTGGATCCAGGATTTTGTAAAAGGGGGGCACACAAATGTGGGCAAATTTTCTGACAAGCAAAAAAGAGAGAAAAAAAAGGTTAATAGATTTTTTTTGTCCAGCTTTCCTCAAGAATTCTCTGACAAGCAAAAAAAAAAAAGAAGGGTTGTCAGTTCTAAGGGGGGGGGGGCACAATGTATACTTTTCTTTCAAAAGGGGGCATGGGTCAGAATTGTCCCCCCCCCCTAAATCGGCCACTGAAGCAAATGCCTATGTGGAAGGTATTGATTCTCGATTAGGTCATCCCTTTGGATAGGATCTAAAACTAAAGGTCGACTACAGCATCTCTCTTATAGCGCAGAGGTTAAGTATGAAAGGAAATCAAACGTACTCATATCATGTACATATCGAGAAGGAAGATTTGTTTTCCAACAGTTATAGCTGATGAAGGAAGGAAACGTTAGAATTTGCTGCAGGGTTTTTTTTTGAAAGGCGATTTACTGCCGCGTTTCTGAGTGGGGCTTAAGAGATTACATGCTATTTAATAATGCTTGTGTAAGCATTGGGTGTGTCTCATTGATATGTGATAAGTATAGTTATTAATTTGTTTGTACCTATTTCATATTTTACAGAGAGCCTGAATATGCCTTCTATGATGGTCTCAAGTTTACTATGCATGCTTACAAGTAAGTATACTTACTCAAGCATTTACATGACTACTCATCAGTGTCCTGGGCATTTCTAATATGAATGAAAGTTCAAGTGCAAGTCATAATAAAGCCCACTGCACACTATACGATCGGTCTACGATCCGATTTTGAAAGAAAGTGTTATAGCATTAGATATAAACAGTTAAACACGTACAATATGTTTGATTGAGATTCTGAATAGTTACATAGATAGTAAAATCAAAATTACGGCCTATTACGAGCCTTCTAGTTGGAAGAAAGGCCAAATAATGATGTCAGAGCAGTCCTGCGATTGTCTACGATTTGAAACTGATTTGGCCCTTATTCTGGATATAAGGCTGACATCACACCAAATTCTTATGTTGAGTATTCTCACTATTGTTCAGAAGCTGAATCAGGTAGCTTTCATTTGTTAAAATGCCTATATTTTAGGCTATTGCAATTTTTTTCCAAAATCGGATCATAGTCGATCGTATAGTGTGCGGTGGACTTAAGGCACTTCTTAAGCTTGGCACAGCAACCTGCTTATAACAAACATGTTTATTACATCATTCCTCTTACTACAGCATCTCAGAGCCTTGCTAAAATATATAAAGCAAGGTTTTTGTGTGCTTAAGGTGCCTATGAAACCTTATTCTGTTAGCGGGAAAGGTATCTCATTAAGAAAATGGGCTGCTGGGGAGAAAGCTGTATGGGCTGCTATATGTAGTTGATATAATTATTCTGTATTATACAGATCATGCATTAGACTTATCCCTAAACCCCCCCCCCCCCCTGAATATTTTCTGTTGTTTTATTTCAGTGTAAAACCAGCTGTGTTTGACCTGTTCCTCGCTGCAGGCATTGCTGGCTATCTTGGGCTTATCTATCTAGCAGTGCAAGTAAGTTGTGTTGGGTTCTCTCTCATAAAGATAATACATGTATTAATGTAGAATGTGTGCCCCCCCCCCCCCACCTCCACCTTATTTTTCACCTATAGGTTCTGATAGCTTCTCCTTACAATTGAACACTGTAATGGGTATAGGAGGTTTTGATAGAATCACAGAAATGGATACAGTATCATAGAGCATGTATGATTACATGAACCCCCATTATCTTGGAGTATTGCGATTGGATTGTATAAGGTGACTTCTAGTCAGTATATATACAGGTAATTCGTGTCATAATAACCTTATTTTTTCTTTCGTTCTTCACATGAATAAATTTAAATAAATTTGTAGGTTATAGCTATTATCCATGAAGAGTTAGTCCTGTGTAACTGATGTAGATGACAGTAACTATTGATTAGTTCCCAGTTCTCTCGTCTTTAATGACGATAACTGGGGGAACTATTGTAGCGCTCATCTCATCAGTCAATGCTAATGAGCCTTTTTATAGGCTGGCATCGCTTGCAGGATAATTTTCTCACGACAGACTGAACCAATGATATATGTGAGCCAATTATTTTACTCCTTTTGTATGACATCCATCTCAGCAGGTGATATGTGGGCATTGCCTATTGTTTTTGATTAACAGAATCCAGCCAATTTTATTGTTCCCAAATCGATGAGGTGGGACCCCTCATATTGTTATTGTTAACGTTGATGTGAGTCCAGCCCTTTATGTCATTAACATTAATCTTTTGATTTCCCTTTCTCTTTGCCCGATAGAATTTCAGCATGCTGAAGGACACTGTGAGGAGCTACGTTGCCAAGAAACCAAAGATACACTAGTCAACGGTGGTGCTCTCAAGCTTTCTCTGCCAGTACACTTCTCTTTTTCTATATTTGTTTGATATTTGTTTCAAATTAATGAACTGTACTGCACATGATATTGATGAAGTATTGCCATTGTTCATAGGAGGTTGAATGTATCTGTGCAAGGGTTTTTGGTAACGAAATGATTACAGAGCTTTCTTGTATTTTGTATAAAGAGAGAAGAATGGTTGAATCAATTGTATTGTGAATAATAAGTTTGGCCATGTGTGAGAATATGATTCAGGAGAGTGCATGTAAGAAATTAAATCTTGCAAAGGAAATAATCTTGATTAATGAATTCGAATTTGAGTATGACGTCCTTTAAAAATTTCAGGGTATTGGATTAATGTGCAATTCATTAGAATATAAGACTTATCAGCAAGTGCTGTTTTTTCAGTGATTTTTTCATAAGTGCGAGTATTGGTTGAAAATTTTAGGTCCTGGAAGGTTTCAATTTGCACTGTTTCTAAGTTGGGAAACATATTCAAGGGTTAACTTTGAATGGTGGTATATCTAGTACTAAACATTGTTTTTGCATTATTGGACTGAAATTGACAATTATTCAAGAGACTTCAAAATGACAAATTTGTCATCTTGATTACAATTATTTAATCAGTCAAGCATCGTTTATGTTATGTACTGAGTATAGCACCCTTCCTGTTTCAGTTTACGTCCATTGCACGCTCTATCAGATTTGAATTCATAGTGCTATTATCACGCACTCTAAAAAAGAAATCCAAAAATGGCCACACCAGCCAGTATTTCCTGTATCTTTGTAGCCTTTTACATCTACCATGCATGCAGAAATCATGAATTTGTGAGACTTTTGTTATCAAATTTGCCATAAATTGAAGGGCGAAATATATAAGAATGGGGTTCAAGTATGGAGGTGAATTAACTTACCAAATGGGGATTCTCCAGAATTCGTATTTCACGGATGCTACTTATGCATGGTATCCAAAGAAATTTGAAA
This sequence comes from Heliocidaris tuberculata, assembly GCA_025618425.1. NCBI lineage: Eukaryota > Metazoa > Echinodermata > Echinoidea > Camarodonta > Echinometridae > Heliocidaris > Heliocidaris tuberculata. The sequence goes on from CM046839.1 coordinate 15,510,024, forward strand.
TGCAATTTTTTCTTAAAAGGTCTTAAAGAGAAGACGTAGTTCTGGGGAAGGTCAAAAATAATTTGTGAACTTCCTTGTTCCTTATATGTCAATTTGGAAGAACATCATAGTAGAAATCGCAGCTGAAAAGGATTGCTCTTCAAACGTTCTCATATTCAAAATATGACGAGAAAAAGCTGAAGTGTTTGTGCCAAACATTCATGCCACTTGTGTGTGCAGTCCCATATACCCATTTCTGTGTGCAGTGCACGTGCTTTTCAGCAATTTCTTATAATTTTGATGATTCCAAAGCCTCACAGTATCCCCCAATTCTTATGTAGGCACAATCAGCCTTTTCCTTTTGCTCTGAGACAGTTTCTTTCACAATGTAATTACATGACCAGAACTCAACTTTATCTTTGAAGGTTGAAGTTACGTTTTCCCTTATGCAACCCTTTTGTCTGACTTGACTTGTCCTTCCCTAAATTGACATAATAGCCCATTGCATGCTGGAACCGGATCGTCCCTCTATTAAGCCTATGGGAATAAGACAATCCAGTAGTCAAAGGGTTAATTCTGAATATGATGCAAGGATGATTTCATGCATGTATTAAACATCTGGGCACAGTTTCACAAAATCATCCTAAGTACAAGTTTGCTGACATCCCATTGAAAAACGTATACATGATGTATGAAGATTTAAACACGCTTCTATGGGATGTCTGCAAAACTTGTACTTATGACAATTTTGTGAAACAATCCCAAGTGCTAAGTGGTGTCCTTGCTTTTTGGTGATTATTTTCTACCGTTTCTAAGCCTTTCGCTTTGAACAAAAGAGAACATGTTTGCAATTGATGTACAGTTCATTATTATTGTGTAATGCACTTGATGCACAATATCATTCATGATGAAAATGCAGTTAATGCCATATTTGAGTTTACCAAAGAAGTATACCCGGTACCACAAATGATGAACGGTCGTGATCATCTTTAAAATATTGGTGAGCTATTTATGATGTATTTTCCCTTTTCAGTGCGAGTGAAACAAACTTTTCTCTTTGATATACGTTTTAATATGAGTGTGAAGAGTGTAAAAAAATCATTTTGTAGAACAGATGATCTGTGGTCTTTTTTTCACATGTGAAAGCAATATTTGTAATTGGAATTGTTGATCAATAAACTCATTGAAAAGACTGATTCATGAAAATATTAGCGACTTCTATCTGACCATGTATGTTCTTCTATCAAATAGTGCATGAGAGTGCGTGTGTGAGTGTTATCAGTGTTACAAACCCTGTCACACCCTCAGACCGTAATCTTGGTCAATCGGGGTACTGTGATATTAAGTTCAGTCTATTGTCTTTCTAGTGTTGAGCTTGTCGGTGTGGAGGGTGTATTGTTGAATGCAAGAGTTTAAAGGTAGCCTTTACTTCATGTAATCATAACCAGGAGGGGTTAGAGTTGATTCTAGGACAACTACCCCCTGGAAAACTACCCCGAGACAACTACCCCCAAAGACAACTACCCCCAAAGACAACTACCCCAGGACAATTACCCCCCCCCCCCCCCCCCCCCGGACAATTACCCCCAGGAAAAATACCCCCCATAAATTGACGATCATTCCGATACCTCCCCCTCCCCGGAATAAAATCTTAGCTCCCCCTCAGACAATTACCCCCCCCCCCCCCCCCCCGGACAAACTACCCCAGAATCCGGGGGGTAGTTGTCCTGGGGGGTTATTGTCCGGGGGGGGGGGGGGTAGTTGTCCAGGGGTAGTTGTTCGGGGGGTAATTGTTCGGGGGGTAATTGTCTAGGGGGCAGTTGTCCGGATATGTTTTAGAGTTATGTGCCCTCCCCCCCTCAAATGGAGCAAAAGGACGAGAAAAGAAGATAATAGGACCCCTTTCGGTATGGTGTGAGGTCCAGGGTTGGAGTGGGGATTAAGGTTGGTGGTTAAGAATGTAACCTCCCGAGCAATTGTCGCCAGAGCACGTGTCGTACAACCAGCAAAGAATATCAGGAAACGAATGCATTGGTGTGATCAATACTGCTAATATTCTGATTTGTTCATAGCCGGTTTGGTGACTGGTGACTTTCAGTAGGTATTCATAGTTTTTCTTGCATAGTTTTTCTTGCATAATCTGCTACTGCAAACAATAATTCTTGTAAGATAATAAATACTGAATTACTTTTGGACAATTTGAAATTAATTTCCCTTTAAAAGAATCCAAGGTGACATGAAATTTCCGCTCAGTACAGTAATGAAATGAGCTGTATCAAATTAATGCTTTGGGGATGGTTAAGTGCTTCGTAATGTATAGTCTGTTTAATTTTTTAATTAAAATCTGTATTAAAGCTTTTGATGTGAGATAAGAGAATGGAATTCACTCAACTGTATTCAATTGTATATGAAGAACAATAGGGAGCTTCCTATTAATATCACAGATGTTTGCCTTTGCCTGGGATAAAACAAAAAAGAAAAAAAAAAGAACTTGAACATCGTGTCACTGGGTTTCCTTGTACATGTATCATCATTATCTGTGTCTCTTTCGTACTGACCTTGATTGCATTGTTTGTAGGCATGCATTGTTAATCGCCGCCCACGAGTTCGTGTGAGCCCTTGAAAACCTTTCAGTTGTGGAACCAGTCGCCAAGACGCAGTTCCATCTACTCGCTTATTGGTATCGCAGTGAGCGGCGAATGCTTGCGAATGATGCGATTTTTTGATTCGCTAACTTTTCTGACGAATGTTGGCGAAAATCAGGTCGCCTCTGTCATTAGCGACATGGTCACGTGGTCGCTGTAGCATTGGCGAATCAAAAACTTTAGCGAGTAATAGCGACACGTCTTACAACCGTTTGCAAGGCTTACGACTGTTATGCAAACGCTTGCAACTGTTTGCGGAAAAATTAATTCGCAAAGAAATTTTGTAACATGTTCAAAATTTCTTTGCGACAAGAAAAACTGCGAACTTCTCTGCAACCTTTTACGAACCCTGACGAAACCCTAAATTTTCTACATTCGCCGCTCAGTGAGATACCCCCTTTATAATAGGTATTACTTACACTGTGTTGACGACAAAAAAAAAATAATAATAAATTTCCCAGCCCTCCAAAATTCACACGGCGGGGGGCGGTGTTATGGGCAGTGGCGGCACCAAGGGGGGGGGGGGGGGGCATGGGGGGCATTTGCCCCCCCCAGTCAGAAGCTTTGCCCCCCCAGTTGCCCCCCCCCCAATAATTTTCGGAGTGAAAAAAATAAAAGGGTGGAAAATGAAAAAGAAAAGAAAAGGAAAGAAAAAAGTGAAAAAGGAATGGATAAAAGAAGGAAAAAGAAAGAAAACGGAAACTTGGAAAGCAGTGGCGGCATCAAGGTGGGGGTGGGGGAGGGGGCATGGGGCAAATTTGTTCGCTCAGCTCGTGTAAATATCCTCATATTTGGGTAGTTTTATAGCCGAATAATTTCTGTACATTTCCACTATAATAGTGTCAAAATTTTTGCTCGCTCGCTTCGCTCGCCCGCAATACAGGCCTATAACTCCCACCACATAATCAGGCCGCGAGATGATCAAATGTCCTCATATTGGGGTAGTTTTATAGCCAAATAATCATTTCTGTACACTTTCACCACAAAAAGTTTCAAAATTTTTGCCCGTTCGCAATGTATAACTACCACCTTATTATCGGGCAGCAAGATGCTCAAATGTCCTCATATCTGGGTAGTTTCATAGCCGAATATAATTTCTGTACATTTTCACGACAAAAAGTGTTCGCAATAAATAACTACCACCTCATAATCGGGCAGCAAGATGCTAAAATGTCCTCATGCATATTGGGGTAGTTTTATAGCCGAATATGTAATTTCTGTACATTTTTACTACGAAAAATGTCAAAATTTTTGCTCGCTCGCAGTATATAACTAACACCTCTTTATAATCGGGCAGTTCAGCTAGATGCTCAAAATGTCTTCATATCTGGGTAGGTTTATAGCCGAATATTCTGTACATTTTCACTACAAAAAGTGTCAAATTTTTTTTTGTCCGCCCTTGCCCCCCATTTGCCCCCCCCCCCCCCACTTTAAAAATCCTGGTGCCGCCACTGGTTATGGGGTCCAGTGTCCATCCATAATTCTCTGACAAGCAAAAAACAAAAAACAAAAACCGACTTCCAATCGAGGACCCGGAGCTCGTACTCTCTGGATAAAAAAAAACCAACAAAAACCAACAACAACAACAACAAAAAAAACGTTTTGGGTTCTAAAGGGGGGGGGGCACAATCTCAAGAAGGGAGGGCACAATGCATACTTTTCTTCAAAAAAGGGGGGGGGCGGGCCCGATGTGCCCCTCCTAAATCCGCCACTGTGTGGAAGTATGACAGAAAATGGAACCCGTTTACTATCCTAAAAAAGAGGGAAAAGAAGCGATCGATCGCTATAGCGCAAGTCGTTCAGCTTCTTCGCCGCTCTGCAGCGCGCTGCAGTCACAAAAACCAAGCACCAGCGCTTGGCGATTTCAGAGGGGGTTTCCAGCCCGTGAAGAAATAGGGATTCGTTCATTGTACGGTATTCTGTGATAGAAACGTATAAGAGTTCTTTAGGGTTCGGTGGTACTCGATCCCTACATCAATGTTCAATCGTAAATACCCTGATATATAAACGACCGATCAGCTTATAAAACTCAGGCGATTCCTGTCTGACCTAAAGGTTTGCAATTATGATTACAGCATTAACTGGAACAGTGATTTTTGTTTAATCCTGGGCAAAGTTAATCAAAAGAGACAACTTTGTTTCCTTAATGATGCATTGTTCTCATTTATATTTTTAAAGCATCTTAAATATTTAAAAACTGATGCACAAATCAACCAGTTTTCATTTTCACTCAAACAAAAAAAGAGTTGATTATTGGTGGAACTATAATAGGTAGAATATTATCGGATGTGTAGGACCGGGCTTGACCTGTTACAATATTATTCGTGTGATTATATTGACGCTGGTGGTAACGATGACGGCTACTGGTAAGACCAATATTTTGAAATCGCGATGAAAATTACGATGTGAAAGAAAGTCAAAATCAACACAAATGTAATTCTGATTCGCATGACACACGTCAACTTCAAGGAAATGGAAAGGAGAAGAAAGAAAAGAAACTAGATCCCGATCAAACAAAATAAAAATAAATGGCAGAGAGTGAGAAGAGGCAAACTTCTGTTCTCCATGAAGATGAATGTCGATGTCACTTTCTATTCCCAAACCCTGATCCACTAGTGAACGGGGGCCTTTTGAAGACACTGCAGACAATACACCATTCTGTTCAATTTTGCTCTCTACTATTTTCATATACTGATTAGTTAGTTTACCATTTCATTACAGCAAGCCAGCCGCGAAACAAGCTTTCGTCGCGCAATGGAAACCGCGGTACGGTGACTTTCTCCTTCATTAACTGTAACTGCTTGATAATACTTCTCATTTATTTATATCATAAAAGGTCAATTGCACTAAATAGATGAGCTACGTTACACTCAGCCTGTGAAGCATATGATTGTTAATCAGTCGATAGAATTAAAAATCGACAACCTTGAACCCCAATCGACCGAGAAATTGTGACCCCTCTCTTCAATGTAGGCGATCAACCAGGAGCTAGGGCTAAAATAATTTTGCATACTAACTATAATCAGGGAAAGGTAACTAGACCTGCTATAATAGTCTTTCAATTTTCTAAAAATCAAATAAAATTCTCCTGAATGCAAATAACGGGGATTTTCAGGCATTTTATATATTTTTTTCAAGATTCATATATAGTTATGGTCAAACGGAATTTTTTACCACTCAATCAAAAACTGTAATCATGGTCATGTGGTTTACATAGAATGTGCAGTCATGATTTTCATTTTTTTTTTAAATACGAAATAACTTATAATTCCTTTTTGGATTGCAATAATATCCTTTTATACAATTGAAATTTTACATTAAATTTTATGATATTTTCCTTGGTTTGTTTGCAAGTACAATGACATAATTTGCATATTGTTAAACAAACGCTTATAACTCACTTATTGTTTCTGAAACTATAATTCCTTACAACGAATTTACTCTAGCTAGAAGAAACTGAAGATACTCTTGAATGTTTTGGCTTTGCCTTTTGAAGATTTTTTTTTTTTTTTTTTTTACAAATTCGTTATTCAAATTTCATCTTTCAAATGTGTTTCCTTGCTAAGATGATATAATTTTCTATGTTACTTTTGTTTCTTGATGTTTTCATTGTGATGTGATTAATTTTGCACAAACGTTGTAAAAAAAAACAACCAAAACATTATCAGCTTTTTAGCTGCAAGTCTTGTTTTTTAATAAACCATTGCAATTCAATTCAATTTAATTCAATACATAAACAGAACATTTTTTTACTGTTTGAAACATCACTATGCTTGACGATTCATTCATCCATCGCACACGGTTGGCTTTCTCTCTTTTATACCGATTCCCTTTTAGTTTCTTCTTGTATCTTATCTTATCATACTCATTCGTCACCTCACTTTTACAACAGTTTATTCAACACATGTTGCTTCTGTTGCCTAGAAAACGAAGGACATATTCCACGTGGCATTCATTTGTTTTATAATATGCGCATTTCTTTGTATACATTTATTGAATAAAGAGCCACATCAAGTTACCCCCATCGAATTATAAAAAAAGAGAAATATCGTAAAACAACGTTATCCATGCATTAACAAAAGGATTATCGCCTTCGCATAATGATTTCGATCAATTCCTTTGTGATGGAATGATTCTGATCAATTACCACTATCGATTTCCCTGTGTTTGCATATCGCTTTGCCTTTGTGTATCTTGTTAAACGCGACAGGTTTTGTTACATAGTATTGATTACCACGTTTTCATGGTAATGAGCGACGGTGGGCGTGGAAATTATTTCGAGAGTGGACTCCTTTCTCGGTAGGTATATCGTCACTCGCTCGCATGCTCCCCAGTGAGTCGGGTGTCCGGAAGAGTGATTCCTTTCTGATATTGGGACGCATGACTGGAGTGGAAGCTGTTCCGCTTGGGTGGTTTATCTATTGTAATTATAATATCAAGTGGTGGCTGCTAGGGACAACAGGGATCGGCGTCTGTGAACTGGCGAAATTATACCGGTAGCCTCCAAAGGTGACGAGCAGAGAGGTATTTTACTTTTCGCCGCTAGCGGGAACCCATTCAGCTCCGAGCGAGCATTGACGAGTCGAGTCTCCGCCAGAGTGCGGTGCAAAAACAGAGACAAGCTTCGCTGTCGACTCTCAGCACTTTAAAGTAACTGTTAAATATAATTTGATTGATTTTCGCTCGAAATTAAGTCATACGAAAATGTAGATATTGTTTATTTTCTGTTATCTTTGGAACGAGTGTAAAAACTTCAAGTAAAATAAGTACAGTGACAAAGAAAATACCAAATATAGGGGAAAGTGGAATCGACAGATCGGTGAGGTGACAAACAACTTTTTTCTAACAACTCGTGAAGATGTCAAGACAACTTTTAGGCGTTCTCCCCGGACCAATTTGCAATGGACGGGCTAACAATCCTCATCCAAGAGCGGTAAGTTATCATTTTTTATCAATTGATTATTTATCATTTTATTCATTCGTCAAGTAATTTTCAAGAGTAATAGGGCCTATTCTCAATTTTATGCATTTTTATTCCTTTTTGAAAAGTACAGCGAATATATTTTGTGTAATCCCCACTTTTTCGTTCAGATTTTTATACAAAAGCAAGGAATGATTATATATATTTTTTTACTTTTAATTCATTTTACAGTATTTTTTTTAGACGGGCATGGCATGTTGAATGACCATACCTCAGTAATCAAAACGGTCGATTAATTATGAATACTTCCGATCATTTAAGGATACAATAGGCCTATTAAACAAAATATCTATCAGAAGAAGGGACCCTTTCACAAAACACATTTTTCCAAAACACAGAAAACTAAACATAAACCATTTCAGTTTCCTCTTTTAACTCACCCAACAATTATCTTTTTGTCTGAATTTTCCCAGTATGCTTTTTTTGGTTTTTTTTGAGCAGTTTAAGATAGGACTGATAACTGCTTTTGAAATTCAAATTAGATATCAAATTGCAACCTTTCTTTAATTGAGAGATATCCAACATGGGAGGTAAATTAAAACAGTATTGGTCGTGTGCGTGGAGAAATGTGATTCAGAATGGACGGTGTTGCCATGGAAACTGACTTTAACTCCTTCGAAAGTCAATGCGAAAAGTATACCCCTGTCAAACTGTTAATGACAAAAGCATAATGATACTTCACATGCTGACGAGGATGAGCGCTTTTGAGGACTTTACAGCTGCATGGACAGGGAAGTTTTTTTGTTTTTTTTAAATCTGGAACGTCAAACATGTCAAAATGTGATCTTGTGTCTATTGTTATAAAGATTGTAATAGCCCTTTTGAGGTTTGGTTTAAGAGGGCTGAGGAAGCTTTACCCGTCCTTGAAGTATACCACTTCTGTTTCTCATCCTTAGTCTCAAGCTTTGCACCTATTGTTGATGAGGATGGAGAAAAGAATGGTCTAATGATTAGGCTAATTACAAAACACGAAAGACAGACCCTTTATGAAACCCATAACGCCTTAGGGATCATCGCTTGTCAATGACCTTAACCAAAGATTACGCTTTCACATTTCTTGAATCAACACATCTTGTGGTCGATATTCTCAATGGTACTTGAGGAAACCAGGTGAAACCAATTCAATCATGTTCTCTTTCACCATGTTCAGAGAGATTGTAAGTAAGAATCAATAAACAGGATCGTTCCCAAAACATCGTGTTATTATAACCGTTTCTTCTATCCATACACTTCTAAGAAGTATCTTATGGGGCCACTTGGTATTAGAAAGGGTCTGTATTGGCAAGATAAAATTATCGCCTGTTTGAAGACGACAGAAAATCTGGCAGGGGCTAAAGATGCGGCGCTCAAATTTACTATTTATTGGAAAACATTTGTGTGATCATGGTTATGGCACGAAATGATAATCATAATTATGAGGAGCCCTTGCGTCGATTCTGGAATGGAGGGGGTGGTGCACTGTAAGAAAAATTGCCGTTTTTTCACGGGAATTTCCTGGCAGTCAGAATGCTGGGAATGTCTTTTTTTCCACAGATTGTTTTTTAACCGGAAATCAGCATAATTATATTTACAATGAAATTATGTAAATTTACAATACAATTATGTAAATATATGCTGATTTCCGGTAAACCAACAAACTTGCTGTTGTTTTACAGGAAAAGACTGTAAAATTGAAATAACGGCAATAACTTGTAATTTCAAGGGCTAAAAAACCCTGTAGTTTTACAGTTATTTTTTACAGTGTGGTAATGAGGTGGCAGTCACCCCTAACAATTTTAATAAATGTAGATTTTCATTTTACGTAATTCGTTTGCCCCTCCCCACTGCCCTAGTCCTGAAGATGGGATTGACATACTTTATTTCTATAGGACTGATATTGTATCCTCAAGGTTTTTCTGGTTCAGTTTGTTGCAAACTGAACTGTCTCTGTTCAAGCAAGTTCTTTTCTCATTTAACCCTTTCCCTTTTTCTGCAGCCGCCATTTTTATTACCAGGATTGAAGATCTATAATGCTGGCTATTTATGAAAGAACAGGTTCCATGACATTTGCTCCTGCGACAATTGTTCCGGTCTAACTTTGCCATGTAAATCCTAAACCTAAATCTAACCTTAATCCTAACCCTTATCATAATCTTCACATTGTCCTTGACAAAAAAAAAAAAAAATCATGAACTTTACCTTAATCTTTGACCTTTCGAAATATGGACGGAGGAGCAAATGTCGCAGGAGCAAATGTCGTGTCACCGAAAGAACAACCATTATCACAGAAAACTGATGACAGCTCAGATGAAATCGCTTCCCACTTATCATGCTTATTGCCACACCTTGTGCAGTTATGGGAGACCGCATTTACAGTTTCTGTTCCTGTGACTCTTAAGATAAATCTGCTTATTTTGATTTGCTCATTTCCAAAGGTTCACAACAAAAGCCAGAAATTTTAACGGCAGTACTCTACGTCTTTCTATAAGTACATGACGCAAATGGTTATGGTAAGGATTAAAAACGTTGTTTTTCTATTATACCTTTCGGTTTACAATGTAGCTTACAGACCGGATCCCGCAGTATCCGTGCTAAAATTCTCGTTTTGGAGTGGACTTAATAATCTTAGTTTGGATACTGAAAAAGGTTACGTCATTGTTTGCGACAGAAAATAATAGATTGAGCTGAAACGAAGCTTGCACTCGAACACTTTACAACGTTTACCACCAACCTAAACAATCAGAGAATTATTCCAAGCCTCAGCTTACTAAGGACTTTCTTTCAATTTTGTTGCCTTAATGATATTTATAAGATCCTTTTGAAGATGTGAAATTGCTAGCTGTGATTACAAGTCATCGTAAAATGATAAATAGTTTGAGTGATGACGAATTGTTTAGTGATTATTCTTTGTAACTTTCTCAGTACGGATATCGCAAGTTTGCATGGCAACAAAAAAAAAACTAAAATTGTGAAAGGATTATGTTTGTGAAAGGTATAGGCTATTAAGGACATCCTCTCTAACGTCAACAACTTCGAATGTCTTGATTTAATGTTTTTAATATAGGAATGGATATCTGTTAGGCCTTCTAAATTGGTATATTTTTCACATCCCTAAATGAAAGACTGCATGTATAACTTTCGTCATTTTAGATGTTCCGCTCCTAAAGGGGAGCACTGGTTTCATGTGCCCCCTCTCCCCCATAGAATGAAGACAAATAGAAGAAACAGCTTGAGAAAAAAGAGAGATGAGGAAAGGAATGTGAAAAGAAGATGAAGCGACCCCTCCCACACCCCAAAACTATTCGATAATCTTGCCCTTCCTGATTTTATTTACTTGATGAGACTGGTGCCCTCTCACCCCTCTACGGCTGGATATATACAGCACTTCCCAGTCACCTCCCACCACTATCATTATAGCCATTCACTTACTTTGCAAATGAAAACACCATAAACAACTAATCTTAAAACCGAAGCGTATCCAAATTATGTTAAGAGGCATTACAATGCTGGATGTACCAACACACTTTTTTAGTTTCATGTTTTCATCAGAAGCTCTTGTTTTGATTCCATCCAAATCACATCGTGCTTCTTATAAAGAACTTAAAATGCCTTTTCTGGTTGGAATTTCGTGGTTGACTTACTATGAAGAGACCCTCTTCTCAAGACTGACAACTGTCGTAAGGTATCTGGGTTTTAGATGACTTCATGACAAGCAACTATAACGTAGGATTACAAGGGGATGACCCAAAAGTGTGGCAGAGAAAAACAAATCGTTGTGATAGAAAACCTAGATGATTGCACAGCTAGGGATGGGTGAGAAAACACGAACTACTTGACTGACTCTTTACAAATACTGTCAAATCAATGATTAAAATTTCTATCAACAGACTGAGAAAGAAAAAAAAACGATGTGAGAATGAATTGAGTGGTGAAGAAAACAGACCTTGTTACTTAGTGACGAGCTGTGGTCATGGTTGTAGGATGGGCACACAGCAGGAAATGAATTTCAGTTAATTTTTTATGGAACTAATTTAGTAATGCGAGGGGAAAACGTGAAATCGGGATAAGACACTTTATACGTCACTGCTGAACTTCTTCCTAACACCGGATTTTGAAAATCGTCTTGTTAAAGATGACTGCTGAATTAGCGTTATGTCTAAGCCAACTGACGAACAATTTTATGAATTCCGTTGCAATTTTAGAAGAATATCACCAGAGTCTTCCAGTTCTTAACCCTCGCCAGGCCACTCGCTCACACAGGCCTGTGACGCATGTAAGTATTACAACACGTTAATATTGAATTTGTCCCTTCAAGTGTCCACTTTCCATGAAACAGACAACAAAAGGTTTAAAGGTCACAAATGGTGCAAAATCTATCAAATCGATAAAAGTTCACAAAATCGGAAGTTTGAGAGGTGACGGGAAGCGATCGATTAGATGGTTCGGAAGGCTGGAGAATAGAGATATTGCCCTTTGCTCCGCATACTTACTGAAGTATTACTATGGTAAGTCGATTGCCGGAGTGATAAATATTTAATCTTAATATGTCGAGGGATTGTATTAATCGAATAACTAATCAGTTTTAAGATACACCGTGTAAGACAGAAAGATGATGTCACTATTAGAGATTGTAGAATAATCTTTGCTGAAAATGAGTGAAAATTATTTAATTAAATAATTCAAAATCTAGACAAAAAGAACCAAAATAGGATATACATATTGATAATATAACAAGCGGAGGGGGAAGGGTGGAATAAAGTGAGACAGATAGGCGGTGAGTGGAGGGAGGGAGTGAGTGGGCGCGATATGCGGTAGGAAAATAAAGTGGTTTGGCCATGCACGGCGATTTCTTGTCACGGCCGGGGGGGGGGGGGGGGGCAACTAGCCTTTACCATTAGTTGCTGTACAATCTTCAAAATTTCTCGGGGGGGGGGGGGGGACGTGTCCCCCTGAGATCGCCGCCCGTTGGTTTGGCTATTGTTGAAAATTATAATTTAAAATAGGATACTAGTGTTGTTCATTACACGTAAGAAGTTTATAGCAGGTGCAATTCTATCAAGATAATAGATAATTAATTCCAAAAGAAATCAACATAATTATTAGCGATTTAATGTATGTTTACCCTTTCTTGCTACTGTGCAACCATCTATCACAGTCGATGAGTGTGTTACCAAGGACGCCGTAACCCATAGCAACAGCCTGACTCGCTGATAGTTTTCGTGGCTAGTCACTAATGTTCAGCACGATGTCGAGACATCTTGAAACAGTTTTTATTTGTAGACGGAAGGCTTTTCAAAGGCAAGTCAAGTATCTAGGTGACATAAAGTAAAACACATATTTACTTTTGACCAGACTATGGTTATGTTGTCACAGGGCCCCTACCCGTTCAAATAAAACGGCCGTGTACACCAAACTGCAACTTTGACAAGTTAGTTTCAGACTTGATCCCTATTGGTCCGGCCTTTGTTTCTTCAAAAATACATTTCTGTGTGCCATGCTTGTGCTTTTCGGTGAGATGGTGTCAATTTATTATCATTTCTATGATTCCAAAACCTCACAGTATACACCAATTCTTATGTAGACATGATCAACCTTTCCCAACTGCTTTGGAGACAGCTTCTTTCACAATGCAATCGCATGACCAGAACTCAATTTTATCTTTATAAGGCTTTGGCTGAAACTGAGTTTTAGATCAGGTTTATGGTTAGGGTTAGGCTTAGAGTTAGGAATATGGTCTAAGGGTTTCAGTTCGGAATTCGGATAGTGAGAGATATTGAGGGTGGGGGCAATTGTCACCAGAGCATGTGTTGCACAATCATTCCACCAAATAAAATTAATATCATGATCTTGTTTCCAAGACGACTTCCGAATTCTGTACATGTATAGGGAGGATTGTAGACCTACCTTGGTCCCATCTCCTTTGACATAGATTATTTTGGAATATTTCCAATCATGATTGTTCTCATGAGAGTTGAGGTGGTTTATGAAAAAGATCTCATCTCCCCTGGAGACTAAACCTGAACCAAGCTTGTATCATAAAACAGTGTTTCATCATGCTCATTAAAATTTCACGCCTCCGCCCTACCAGCGCTATTTACATGGGTACACCGAAACAATGAATGGGCTATAAATATACATCCATGATAACATTGCAAGTGACCTTCTCTACAAACATAATTATATTAATGGACTAATACTGCATGGGTATGTGCTTGCCAAGGCCACTCATCGACTGATTAATTACTTGAAATTGCCTCCTCAATGTCATTCTGTTCAGTTTGCCAACGTGTCCATGGCTGTCGATATATCAGAGATGAAGGTTGCAGGAATCATGTTGTAGCGACGGAAATGCTTGCTCCGTGGCAATATTTGATTTTTAGTCATGGAAGTCAATAACATGGATTTCTTGAAAACGTTATTAAAAGATGTGAAGTGAGCAATTCCTTTTCTCTCTCATGGTGTGTGCACGGAAATGAATTCTTTTATATATAGTTTTCGCTCATATACATCGATTTGAATCCAGATATTGGGGATGGATCTCATTATCATAAAGAAGATTTACCTGCGATTTTATATTATCTTGTGGGTGCTTTCTGACATCTAATTTTGTGCATCACCTTTCCTCTTTGGTGGAAAGCTTCATCATGCATTAAGAATAAGTCAGTTATATTTAATCAATAACTTCAGTTTTATCCTAGATATTCAATAGGCCTTCCACATTAAGCATATATTTCCAGAGGTCAAGATATCACAATTTGCACTGGTTTAAAGGAAAGCTTGAGTTCTGGGAAAGTTAAAAATAATTTGCGAGCTTTCTCATTCTATTTATGTCAGTTTGGAAGATATCATAGCAGAAATATCCCCTGAAAAGGATTGCTCTTCAAATTCCCTCACGTTCAAAATATGACAAGAAACATCTGAAATGTTGGGCCGAACATTTGTATGTAGTCCCATTCTGTGTGCGGTGCATGTGACTCTCAACAGGATTGAGTCAATTTCTTATCATTTTGGTGATTCTAAGACCTTACGGCATGCATACACCAATGCTTATGTGCTGTATAATCAACTTTTCCCAATTGTTTTGAGAGTTTCTTTCACAATTCATTCTCATGACCAGAACTCGACTTTATCTTTAAAGACAGTGGCAATTAATAAGATGTCTGAAAATGTTTTGCATTAATGCGTTATTATACAACAACAACAAATAACCTTTATGATTTTATTACTTCATTATGGTAAACGACTACCCTTTCTTGCATTTATAGGCCAATATAGATTTTTAAACAAAATAATCTTCAAGATAAAGATACCGAGAATACTTGCACTAAATACAATTTAATCATTTAGCATAATGGTGGTCCATTCATGGTTTGTCATTTTATTCAAGGTTATATCCGGTAGACTTAAAGGTCACAAGACTAGCGGCGGATGTGGGGGAGGGGGGGGGGGGGGACGAATCCGACTTGTGCCTCCCCTTTCGAAACCCAAGTGGCACACAACTTCAAGATTGTGCCTCCCTTTTTGGGGTGATAAACGCTTTTTTTTTTCTTTCTTTCTTTTTTAATGGCACCCAAAAATGTGATGACCTTTCTTTTCCTTGTCTTAAAATGTTCTCAGTATGTGCCCATTTTTTTTTTAAATCCTGGATCCGCCCCTGCAATAGACTATTATTTGTATTCTCTCAGCAGTTACCACCTACCTGGTCCTATTCTAACCGGAATATATCTGAAAGACTTTGTAGAATCATAAACTGTAAAAAAAAAATTGCCGTTTTCACGGGAATTTCCTGGCAGTCAGGATGCCGGGAATACCCTTTTTTCCACATTTTTTTTTATACCGGAAATCAGCATAATATTTAGAATAAAATTATGTAAATTTACAATAAAATTATGTAAATATATGCTGATTTCCGGTAAACCAACAAACTTGCTGTTGTTTTACAGGAAAGGGCTGTAAAATTGAAATAACGGCAATATCTTGTAATTTCAAGGGCTAAAAAACCTGTAGTTTTACAGTTATTTAATTTTTTTTTTTTACAGTGTACTACCCTAATAATGATAATAATAGATTGTTTTTATTCATTCAAAGGCGACCCCACCATACCACAAGCCTTTCCTGGGACCCTCGTCTCCTTCCATTATGTTTTTCTTTTTGTGAATGTAGGCCTACATTTCATTTAGTATTCATTTGATTATGAGAAGGAAATAGATGTATTTTGAATCTGAATCTGAATCTAAATCTTTCAATCGAGTTGCCACTATACCGCTCTCAATGTTTCAATTTACCTTCACTCAAAGCAGAGCGAACACGAAAGAGATGTGTTCCATATGATCAAAAATCAATTCTAACATTGAATTCTATCGATCGATCTCTCTCGATCACATCGGGGTCAGTTGGGCTTATTCACACAACACGCATCTGATCTATTTTACTGGTTGTATGTCTATCGCGATATCACCTCCATTGGCATGTATACTGAGAAATATTTTACGCGCCAAAACAGGATGCAGAATCCAAACAGAAATTATTCGATGTAAGGAAAAATAACGCTCTATCTTGTCTATAGGCTGATGGGAATACGTACATCGTCACAGCCCATAACTCTTTGAAAACATCTGCCTCAGGTTTAGTTCTGACGCAGAATGCTTTATGAATTATTCGTGTATCATCATTTCTCCACCTCTTGCTATCGGTCCGTCTGCTCTCCAGCTAGAGAGCCGATATTCAACCTATTTCTCCACCGCGATTCAAGTGTTGTCGTTTCCTGTTTGACACCCACCTCGTCATGATATCTTTCTTTGAGGCCGATGGCTGATGGTATGCAGCTTGGAGTGGGATGATTAAAATGATCGTTTATACAAAATTATACGACAAGCAGTTAAAAGCCAACAGAAGCAAGCTCAATCAAGGCGAATATTGTTTTACTCTGGTATGGCATCTCTTTCACAGGGAATGCACAGGATACGCGTCTGTGCAGTTTCAACCCTTTCATAACCTATTGCATTATCATTCGCCATTGACCGTCAGAGTAGTTTTAAAGAGAAGTAGTGCCTATGTCCAGGCCCCTGGGAACGATTTTGTTACTGGGGGTGTTGTGAGCAGATTTTTTTTTGGGGGGGGGGTGGGGGGTATGCAGTTGCTTGACAAGCAAAAAAACAAAAAAAAAAAAAAAAAAAAAAAAAAAACCCAAAACGGTCCTCAGCGTTTTGGGGTCTCTTTTTAACGCCGAAAATCTCTGACAAGCAAAAAATAAATAAATCAATTTTTAAAAAAAGGTCATCAGCATTTTGCTGGCTACAGCACCCCCAGCACCCCCGGCTCCCAGGGGCCTGCCTAAGTCAAAATGTTCTAAAGCATTTAAAGGGGAAATGGCAAATTTAGTCCGACTTTGTATGCACGAAGATCTCATACTCCTTTCACAAACACTTGGCCGCACAAAACTAACTTAGACAAACACTTGAGCGGTATTCTCAAGGCGGTGATGACCTGTTTGAACTCTCAAACAGAGCTCGATTACAACTATACAGAATTAATGATAATTTAAAAAAAATTGGGTCTTATTTACCCAGGGTCTATCCACGTCAGTATTAATATTGCTCTTTCTGCGAGCCCTGCAATTAGTATTACCCTATCATTGCCAGGGCTGTACCATGTGTGCACATTTACATCCGGGTCAAGAGGGACAAACATGGGGGACAACACCATGTCCAAGGATAAGCACCAAGCGAGGATCAAACCAAGTACCTCTTGGACGAGAGTCAAGAGCCTTCACCAATATACCACAGTGCCACAGTGCGAAGAAGACTAGTTCACACGCAAAACCTCCCCCCCCCCCCCCCCCTTCTTCTCCTATTCTTCATCCTCTACATTCCATCATTCCATGTTCAGGACACGAGGGTTGATTATATCAGAAACATCCCAGTTTAAAAGGAAACATGAGAAGCTAATTATCGACTCCCATCAATAAATGAATTCAGTTATCACAAAAGCTTACGACCGTGCTTATCAATAATTACGTGATTAGATCGCCATAGAGCTATATTTTTAATGGCATTTGAAGATGTCCTTTGATGAAATGAAGTTGCTACAGACTCCTTCAATTATCATGATTATTATTAGCAGCTTCATTATACTGACGGATGAATAACTAAAGATAGTACTATAATGGTCTCTACAAGGACGGATACACGATTTTGAAAGGGGGGTATAATGATAATATTACGTAGAGGGGGTACCGAGTCGAAGAAAGAATGAGTAAAAGAAAACATGTTATATGGAGAGAAATTGCAAGTTGATAGAGTCGCATGCACAGCCCGCGGAATGGAGGGGGGGGGGGGGGTCATGAAGGCTTGAGCACCCATCACATTCACGTAACGACATCCACCTTTGGGCATTTCACTCGATTCAATATGCTCACCCCCCCCCCCCCCCCATCATTTAAATGAAGTCTACGGCGCCTGAGAGGTGACACATACAAAGTATGAACTTAGAAATGTGGTAATGAATAATGGGCATGATGGGTACCGGTTCATTTTCTGATACCCAATACCCAATGGCTATAATATTCGGTACTTCAAGAAGAAAAGAAAAAGAAAAGCGTGAAAATGTTATGAGCCGTAGCACCTTTTTAGTCTAGGTGGAGGTCATGAGGACGAGGATCCACTCTATCAATATAGGCATCTAGAATGCAGGCTGAGATGTATTTCATTTGAATAAGTAAGTTTGAAATGAAATGAACCTTTTCAAGTTTTTACTTATAACACGATACATCAGCAATTTTTATCTGCTTTAATAAAAGTCATAAATGCAAATTAAAAGTTTTGTAAAAGTCTAAATCTAACTGGAGGATGCCATATTGTACACGGAGGATGCAGAATAGATTATTCTCTCCATTTTATAATCACGTTAAAACGTCTTTCTATCCAGCGTCTGGAAAACTGCTGCGAGTAAGTAATCAATTTTATTTTGGGATCATTATCACTTTCACCTTTCTCCTGGAATAGGCTAAAAATATACGTTTTAACAAAAATAAAAATTACCTCTGATAGGCTCAAAGATTCCATTATTACATACTAGTACCCGCTACATTTTCGGACGATCGATCATTTTCATTGTCCCTACTCAATCAAGAGATGCATCATCTTAATACGGATACTAAATTGATCATGGCTAAAAGACCTTCCAAACGCTCATCTTTTCTATAGGCAGTTGTTTTCATATTTAAAAAAAAATAATTTTGAAGAAAAAGAGAAGGGTTCATTAATTTTGTATTGCTGCACGGATGGGATAATCATTCTTGGAAAAATATAATGAATCCAATAAAACACTGAGCTGTCTTTTCAACCGCGTCGTCTCTGAACGTTGCCAATTATGAAAATTAATGCTGGAATAGAGAGGAACGTGTATGGGGAGAGAAAGGTGCAAGCAATGAATTTAATTAATTTGTGTGTGAATGAGAGGGATATGGGGAGAGAGACAGACAGAAAAAAAATGTTACTTGTTCGCAAATGACGAGATAACATTTTTGTATGTTAAGCTGAGCCACGTGAACCCCCTTCCCTCCTCACCCCCCCTAAAAAATAATCCTCTTATTATCAGGTCCATCCCTAGAAGGGGTGTGAAGTTATATCACACCCCTCCCCCTTCCCCTTGAAAACTGATTCTCTTTATATTATGCTTGTTGGGAATTTGGTCTGACACCCCCCCCCCTCACCCCCGTCCCCTCTCTATCTTATTCAAAATCATCTACTGATGCTCAATTATTATCTTCAAAGCTCCACCTCCTAGCCCATACCAGAGGATGAAGTTCATATTCCACCGAACAGGGGCGGATCCAGGATTTTTTTATAAGGGGGGGGGGGGCACACAAATACAGGTTTGTCAATTTTGCTTGGAGGGAGACCCGTATTTTTTTTTTGGTCTCGCCAGCTCTCGAAAAGTCGCTCAGTGGGGCCCAGTGGGGGGAGGGATGGCGAAAAAAAATTTCCCCAGCCCTCCAAAATTCACTCGGGGGGGGGGGGGGTGGTGGTGGTGTTATGGGGGTCCAGTGTCCATCCATAATTCTCTGACAAGCAAGCAAAAAAAAAAAAAGTTTTGGGTTCTAAAAGGGGGGGGGGCACAATAAAAAAAGGGAGGGCACAATGCATACTTTTCTTCCAAAATGGTGGCACGGGCCGGATGTGCCACCCCCCCCCCCCTGAATCCGCCACTGCCACTGAAGACAACATTTAAACCTCAACTCTACCCCCCTCTACCCTCTCACTTTTGTCAAATACATGCCAAAGGTTACGTCACACTCGAGTTGGCGGCATAAGAATTGATTGATACGGAGAGTGAAGTCGGATAATAGAGCAACAAAATGAGGAGGGGTTATTGTTAAACATTCCTATTCGGGACGATAACAATGGGGTCTGCCCGGCTGCCCTAGCAACGGACGCGGTATAACCGCTATAGCCCCATACATGTGCTGCGGTGTGTTGGTGGGTTTCTGATTTCACTTCGTCAAATCAATGTCTTCTGCGTGCAGTGGTAGGGGGTCAGGATAGACCCTTCCCTGGACATTTTCACCCTTGTCTGGCCTTAAATACGCTTATAGACTTGGAAACCTGCTCAACACGGACCAGATGGCATGGGACCTCAGTGGGATTTCAAGTAATATTTGGACTATATCACATTTAGTTCTACATATACCTTGCGGAGGGGAATTACTACCAGTTGATCCCATGCTGGATACCATGTACTCCTAGCACCTAATCAGTTTGCAGCTTGGTCTATTTATATCGTGAGATATTTGAGAGAAGGAGTCTTACCTGTGGCACTTACCAACCGGCATCGCCATGCCTATTTTAGCGAAGAAGAAACTCTTTACCACCCAGTATTACGATGATTATCATAAAGGAAAGAGAAAGTTTGTTCAATCGGGTATGAGACCCACCTCTGGTCATCGCCGGAACAACCCCCACCCTCAGTCGGTAGGACAACATTACCCCCTTACTCTATGTTTCCAAACACCTTTATCCAAAAATGTTTACTAACATCGTTTCATGTGTGTCTCTTGATTGAGCTAACACCTTGTTCAACTGTCACAAAATTTCAGGGACCCCGGTGTTTACGTCTGTTATCGGGCAAGTCTATAAGGTATTTGGTCTTTTAGCGTCCCATTCGTTGCTAAACATTATGGTATTATGAATGTAGTTTGATATTAAAAAAAAAAATACTCCATGATATCCGATCCCAGCTCTAGTAGGGCTTCCCTATTAATACAATCAATTATCAGATACACTGAAATTCTAAATGTGGTCGGTAATGGAACAAAGTAGCTTGGACTTGCCCTGTTGTCAACTTTTTGTTTTGGTGGAATTGGAGAACATGCTTTGTAGCAAGTTTTTGTTAACGCTATTTTTAACTTTTGTTTTCTTTTCTTCTGCAAAGGTATATGTACATGTAGTGTATTCCCAAAATCATGATGTGTATTATGAGATAAACCAGTCATAATGATAATATCGTCTGTTCGGAGTCAGAAGGGCGTTAAACCCCTATGCTTTTACACACAGAGTTAGGGCCCTTCTGGCTCTCAACAGACGATATATTCATACAGCTTCGCATAAGAGGCACTCTTTGAAATTCATTATACAGTATTAATCATCTCATTCATTTCTCTCTCGCTGTATCGTCAAAAACAGAACCAATTTGTGAGCGAGAATTGAGCATGTAAGTGTAAACATACGCATGCTTCTAATCATGTTTCTACCCCCCCCCCCCCCCCAGTATGCTGCTTCATTAGTCATTCGTTTCCATCAGCATATCATGATTTCTTTTTTAATGTATGTATCCCCAAATGATTATTATCATGATGCTGCGGATTATTAGCAATTGCGGGGACAGACCTGCATGTATTATTCAGCAAATGACAACAACGACAACAGCATAACCAATGCCGAACTGAATTGCAGCTAAACCGATCAACAGGAGAATAATGGGTATAATGTTATTGACGAATGATGGGGATAGGTCCGCCCCTATGTTACAAAAAAAAATGTATGAAAAAAGATATGGTGTTCTGTTTTATAAGTACATAGGCAAAATATGGCAGATACACTGTCTAAATATAATGTCAAATTGTATTGCAGCCAAACCGATTAACAGGAACATAATGAATATAATTATTGAATGGTAAGGATAGGTCTGCCCCCTATGTAAACAAAAATACATATTGAAAGAGGTGTGGGTACATTTGAGATGATTTGTTTTTTCCATTGTGTCACTGTACTCTCCTGGGAAAATTGCCTTTGTCACTATTCACTTTTAATGTACATTGTCTGAAAGAAATTTTCTTTCATTAAATGGGGACACTACTAATAATGTATATAATATTAGTAGTGTCCCAATTTCAGTGTTATAGCACTACCACTGCAGCCCATCATGTGATAAAGTTACGACTGCACATAGATCATGTTTTAGTGAAATCTGTCAAAGAGTATTATATGAATGCATTCATGTATTCTTTGACTGGACAATGGTCCAATCCGCAGTGAGAGGAATTAACCATTTTATAACCATGCGTGTAAAGCCGTCATTTAAATTGGTCCATTTTTGGGATTTAACTGATCGAGTGCCAATTATAAATTTCCCCTCTGACGTTGAATTGAAAATGTCATATCTGCTAAATTGCCCAATTCACCTTGCCAGCTTTTCACAATATGCTGCAACTCAGTGTATGGTCATCAGGTAATACTAAACATTTCAGAAGAATCTCTAAATATCTTTCATTAATATCGGAATACGTGTAGGTATATTTGAAAGTCTCAAGGAAACTTGAGGAGCAGTGGAGGACTCGGATGACAGAAAAAATGATATTCACAGTGCAAAAGCCAGACACCCCCCCCCCCCCCCTCTCTCCCTCACCGAACGTGCGTGCCTGCAAACGACAAAATAAATCCTATAGTTATTTCAACCAACTCTTCAGCCAACTACATGTAGTGCATGGAATGATTTTACGTGATGTTGTTGATCAATTTCGTTATAATTTTCATGAACTAAATGTGATGGTTAACCACAAGCAGTTAAAAAATTATAGACAAGATTCATACGTATGTCCTGATTCAAAGACAATAACATTACACAAGGTCTACAGAATAAAAGCAGCTTTTCTTTCAGTTTTATTGTTAACTATACCGCCCACACGGAGATTTATCTTTCATTTCAGCTGCCAGCCCACTAACATGTGTAAAAGCTTTTAATGGATCCGAGGGAGATATAAAACAAAGTAAAGATTCAACTGAAATTGGCAATGAATAACGGCCTTGTTGGAAATGACACTCGGGTCTAAATGGCATATATAAATTATGTAGTTGGTATTCGATATAAATGTTAAAATTAATGGACTTGTAACGAGGATGGATGGAAAGCGAGAATGGATGAAAAGCATTTTTTACTTGTAACGTCAGTGACTGGTACAACGTATTTTAATCTGTAACTTTACTGCTAAGCTAATTTTTATAATCAGTTATACTCTGGACAATTTCAACCAAGAGGTGTAATAGAAGTGATAGAAGAAATATTTTAATCTGAAGCGTTATTTCTAAGCAGTTATACAATCAGATATACTCTTGACAATTTCACCCAGAAGAAAATGGTAGAAGAGGAATTTCCCTGAAGAAGACCTTTTGTCTTCCACGAATAGTTAACGTGATGACGGACGTTGTCTTTGTGCCTCACCCATTGTTGATTTGAACACAGACCGTTTGATTTACCTGTCCAAATATAATCAGTCGTCAATAAGAGAATAAGGTTATCGACACAATTTTTATTGCTCCGAAAAAAAATTCCTGATGATATAGGACAATTTACCCTCGTGTAACCAAGACACTGTAATCAAGAATCATAAAATATTAACCGCATTGTTTGACAAGTGCTTGAGAAAAAATGGCAAATCGTGTTCGCTTGGTTACGAAACCAACAAACAAAGTCATGCACAAGATAATTATGATGTCGATTATATGAATTGTTGAAAAATATAAAAAGGCTGTATATTATGCTGTCATTGTTTACTTTTGAATCATTTGTTGAATAATACTGATGTTTTTGACCAAATTAAGTAATAATGCCACAGGTTCCCTAACAGGTGGGAGGGGATCCATGGTTGTCAGAAGGGGGAAGGGGTAGAAAATTTTGCTCGACATAATTTTCCTCAGAATATGATTTTCAAGAGTCCCGTCAGCCCTCCCAGAGTCGCCCAGCAGAGGAGCACAGGAGGGGGGGGGGGACCGTTTCCCAAAACGATTTTTTTTTTTACTCAAGTGGGAGGGGCGGTCCTTTCGCCCTCTAGCTGTCGTGTATGCCTTAATTCCATTGATATATTGTAAAGGTATATGCAGTTGCATACTTCTCTACCCGTGCATTCGTTAATAAAGGGACCAATCAACTCTTTTGTAGCATTGACATATTACTGCGACACATCACATTTAGTTCAATCGAGATGTCAAATTCATTGATACATGTATATGTATAACTGTCGACCTGTCAGAACTTAGAGTGCATTATCAACGAATGTATGAGAGCCGGTCAATAGGTATGCTTTACAATATCTGAAATCCATTGTCAAGCATTACACAAAGCATGGAGATGTGGAAGTATATTCCAATCGAACCAAGGTCAGCCACTATATTTGGTTAAAACCAGACGTGAAAATCGATGGAAATTAATCAAATTAATCAAGTCGCTTTAGGTCTCGGTATACATGAGATGCAAATTGGATGAGGCTTGAAACTAATTTTCTCCCCTCTCTTCAAATTGCTTTCTCCGTATTTCAATAGCTCGGATCTCCCGCCTTACACAATGATCAATTTCAATTTAACAGTGCAAACACCCCAAGTACAATGCAATATCGATACCTTGTTGCTCATTGTTGGAATTATATCGGTCGGGTGGATGAACCGAGGCTCGGAAACGTTGCTTAGCAACAGGTGATGCCTCTCTGATCTCGAAGCCACTTGAGTGTCTAAACGCCTCTCGAAATTTTAATCATCTGATGATCTTTCGGCAGGGTTTCGATTTCGTGTCTACTATACCAATATGAATGCACCCGTAGCATGAAATATTAATTCATTTCAAAAGAATACTCATGTTTCTGCCTGTTTTTAAAAATTCAAATTATATTAGATGGGGCTTGTTATAAATATCAATATGACACTAGTTTAACTTCTCTGAAAATCGATGAAAGCAAACATACCCTCCTTTAGGAGAAAGAAGACCATTCCAACTTACATGATGAAATTGGCAGTTGATAATTTATATTATTTTGTTAATTTTCTGTTGTTGTTTTTTTTTCTCATTTCGTAGGACTTTTTGGAGCCTAAGAACATAAAGGAACAGGATGCTCAGATGGCCTTACAGCACCGAGTCCAGAGAGCGGTCCAGGACTACGTTCTCAAGTCCATAGGGGAGGGAAAGCTCACCAATATCAAGAGGATCATGGAACATCGGGAGTACCCACAACTCACGCAGTCTCTCCCAGCTAGACCTGGTCAAGGGCCTGGGATCAGCATTCATCCAAATCAAACAAAAAGTAAGGCCCAGCATACCCTCTTTGAGTGATACCAGCATGTCAAACCTGGGGGTAGATGTCTCTTGGGGTTTGAAGAATTTCCATTTTTAGTAATTCTCGACATCATACTTACTGAAAATGAGATCATTGACTATTATATTCCTGACCGTTATAGACATTCTATAGGCCTATACTTGACAATTACTTTTATCTGAAATACATGTATGAATAATCAATCATGAACGTTTACTATAACCACTCGACTACCATCCTCGGACAACTGCCCTTCATGACAAGTACAGCAGGAAAACTACCCAAGACAACTCATCTCAGACATCTTCTTCAAACAGTTATCCCGACTGCTCCCACCCGCCCTTGGATTTCTATGATAACGAAGTATCAAAAAAATACATCGACAATTTACAATACCAACATGAAGAATGTGACTTCAAATAAATGTAAGAGAAAGACGGATCATAGCCATGTTTCATAAAACTTGTTATCAATAACAACTTACAATAATTGTTATAAGCTACTGAAATCATGGCATTTGATTGGCTCAGAGCAAATTTGTCATAGATCTGTGGAAATTGTTATTGATGATAAGTTTTATGAAACAGGGCCCTGGAATGGACATTGGGAAGATGAGACTCGACGGTACTTCATTATTTGAACAGTTCGGGACATTATCTTCTTTATATGGAAGACAAGCTGTATGGAACTGAAATTGTCACAGAACATATTTATATTTGCATGATTTGCGTTATTTTTCTCGTAAGAAACTTTCAAATATTGGATTTTGAGGACCAACAGAAGAGCACGTGGTAAGACAAATATTGTGGCACTGCCTGTGTTTTTTAAGAGAGCAAATCTGATATTTCCTTCACTCTGGAAGACTGATTCATCAAGTTTACAATGCAGTGCAAAGCGGTTTTTGAAAAAAAAATTGCATGCTGTCATTAAGATTGTATGTAGGGCAGTGAGTGATGCTGTGATGGGACACGATGGAACAAGCATATAATATCTGCACCACTTTTGTTCATGAAGTTTGGGTGGTAGTAGGAATATATAAATCTTTCCAAATATAAGGCATATGAATTTCATTCATTCCATCTTCAGATGTGAAGTCTAGTTCCATTTTTTTTTAAACTCTCACGATCTGTTGATATGCTTGGGTGAAAATATCAGAGTACGAGAATCTTATTGCTTTCATCAAAATAATTTTTATTGAATATTGTGTATTTCATGATAATTTCAAGCTTAGGGATTTATTGCACCGACTATATAATTTGAGATTAGAATTTTAATGAAAGAGGAGCTTATTACGTACTTGTTTGTATACACTCGAAGGTTGTTTTTTTTTTCTTTGTTTGTTGTTGATGGGGGTTTTGTTCTGTTTTGTTTTGTTTTGTTGTTTGTTTGTTTTTGTTTTTGTTTTTTTGTTTTTTTTTTTTTTTTTGGGGGGGGGGGTTAGTATAAGACTTACATTTTATAATGTGATAAAGCTCCAGGTACCAACAGTGAAGGTCTTTTTTTCCGAGGGCAGTCGCCTTGCTTCTCTATACCGCTCGATTGCGGTAATCAATTGCAAAATTTCCTGGGTAAAATGCACAAGAAGGGTTAAAAATTGACAAATTTGCCGCTTGGTCGCTTTGCTCCGTCGCTTGTACAACAACGTAGATAAGTTTGGGCACTCGGGGGGGGGGGGGGGCGTAACTTTATTGTTTGACCCGGGCTCCATAATTCCTAGATACACAACTGTCATCAGGCAATGGTTAAAACGTGATACGTTAATTGGTATTAAATCATTTAAAGGGTGACTAAAATAAAAAAATTAATTGCCCATTTTTCGTAGGAAGGAGTCATCAGGAGCCAAAAAATATCTATCACACACTTTTTTATGCATTCAGTCGTATTTCATAATCATTTGAAAAGTACATTTTTGCTGATTTACACAGTCATAAGCCCCGTCCCTAAAAAAAACAATCGAAGCGACATCATGATCACGTGATCTGTGACGTACGAGAAGTAAGGGAAAATATTCCACCAACCGTGGTGCGCGCCCGCTGGCCCCGGCAGGCCCAGCCCGGTGCCGAGCATGACATTCACCGCATCGACCATTTGCATCGCATATTTTCGTGTGTTTAATTACTCACAATAACTTTGATTTTGGGACACAATTTCATCAATAATGCCAAATCGGTGTATAGTTGCGGGCTGTAGCAAGACCCCTAAAGATGATGTAAGCCTACGTACATCATTTTCCTAAAGCTGAAAATCTACGGAAATTGTGGGTCGCAAAGGTATGCTCACGCGGGCAGAGTGGCAAGGGCCAAGTGAGTGGAGTACAATTTGCAGTGATCACTTTTCTTCTCCAGCAGCTGCAGCAGCTTCACCCGCGACCCCTTCGCCATGCCCTGGCGGGTCTTCTGCGAGGGGTTCAAACCTATGGTTCAAAACATAATGGTCGAATTCCCCTTGCCACTGCACTTGAGCTTCTTCTCTTTCGGGATCGATAAATCATCTGATAAATAAGAGTTCGTATCTGGCTCAAAAAAGTCCTCCAAATCGGACTCGCGATCACTATCCATCTCTCTAAGTTACTCGAAGAATTCAGCCAGGAATCTAAGTCAGTACTACCGTAGTACATGTAAAGCGAAGTAAAAAAACGAGAGAGTAAAAACAAACCAAACAAAAGCGTTCACCAGTCGCTTGGTAAGAGGGGGGAACATAGTTGCCGTACTAAAGATGTGTAGTACATTGCACAGACGCATAAAACGGCTGTGTACGCGTTTATGACCAATGCAAAACTATCGTTCGGCAAGTTCAGATGGATGAGAACATTGTTCAAAGAGAAGTTTAAAAAACAAAACAAGAGTTGTATATTTGGGCAAAAGTGTTCACTGATCTTAAAGAAAATATATTGATAATGATTATTCACTCCTTAGACTGTATTGATTAATTTCCCTTTTTCATAAATTGTCCGTTGAACAGAGGGGTCAAATACTGCATTATGTGTACAATGTTACATTGCCGCAGCCTGCAGATCTTGTGCCTCTTACTCACTTGGGGTGTGACGTCAATTAGCCAATCAGCTCACGAGTTTTAAGGAACGGTCCCCAAACCTCTACTTTTCCCCCTTTTTCGCCAAAACGAGACATAATTTTGACAATCAATTGCCAGATTCGTGATTTGAATGCAAAAATACATGGAAACAGCACCTTTTCTCTCTCTAATTTAGTCACCCTTTAAAGTGGGTAGTACTGAGAGAATTTATGGGTTTTCCCACTAACCTGCTAAATCATCTTAAATAACATTATTGTGATGTTTTTCTCTGTTTTCTCTACTTTCTCAGATGTAGACCTTGATGGATTCATCTCGTCATCTTTGAATATTCTTGAAGAGAGTCAGCGCGTCGACAAAAAAGAACTGAAACGAGAAAGTAAGTTTACTTAGATATCTAAGAAACGGGTCTCGATCCATTTTCAGGTGGTGCGAGAGGGGTGCAAAGTGCAAACACATACAAAAGAATATCTTGCATAATTGCAAAGTTTATCCCGTGATTAGGAAGTGGCGAACTGTCTCAATGCGCCGACGATCGACGCCCTTTCTCCATATCATGATTTTATGCAACTATGGAGCCTCCCCATTTCCGCAAAATAGAGGGAATAGATAGTCGTTTTTCCAATTCACCTTTTTAAAAAAAAATTGATCATTAAACCAATTAAAAGCAATATATGCACACGCTACTATCTTATCAATCTCTAAATATTTAACAGGAGGAAACCACTATAAAGCTGCTGCCAAAACCTACGGTCAGATACCTGCTACACCCCGCCCTCCGTCGGTCAAGTTCCAGACCCCAGTCCGCAAGCCCCTCCTAGACATCAGTACCCAGTCCATGACAGGCAAGACAAAACGGACCCATACCCCACCCACCCCACCCCCACAAGCAAGACGGCCCAAGTCAGCTGCGTATGAGGCCCAGGCGGCTGCTTTAGCTGGATCTGCTGGATCGACCCGGCAGAGGCCAGTGTTGTACAGATCCAAGACTGCTCCTGGTCAAGTAAGTTACTTGAGACAATATACACTGTAGTAAAATTCAAATGATAATGTTGTGATTAATTTAAACCTTTGCCGTGGCCAAAATTTGACCTTAATGGCGTATAGCCCATTAAATGATTAACAAAATATCAGGGTTTTTTTTTTGGTTTTGTTTGTTTGTTTGTTTGTTTTTTTTTTGCACTGGTTCGAAACTGGAAAGGAACCTTACTCCCAAGTGTACTGATATTTTTCGTCATTACCGGCAGACAAATGAGTTTCAAAAATGAATAGTACGTAAAACAAGTTTTAAGGTCCCTTTCATTACATTATATACCACAACGCAAAGTATTGTAACATCATCATTGACTCCTGTGGAAAAATATCTGTTTTCTTTCTTTGCTGTGATTTTATAGACATGGTGACATAAAATACTAATTATGATAACGCTAGATTAATGGATAAACTAAACATCGCCAATAAGAACCCCCTTTCCTATGGCACCATTTTTTGTCTGAGATATATTTTCCACTTAACATCCTAAGAATGTGTATCCAAAATGGTGATGGACATAATTCACTTTCTAAGAAACATCCGACACAGTCAGAAGATTCTTTTGTGTTCCCTGTATATCAGTCAGACCCAACTCCGGAAAACCGAGCACAGGTATATACTCCGAAAACGACGTATGGAGCAAGATGAATATAGAGCCCTCATCGTTCAGTGCGAGACAGTGTGTACAAAAGACATGAGGAAAATCGTGCAATGTCGACCTGCTGTTGACGATATATTATTCAAAAATAATGCTGCGGATATATTTATTTCAAACGTTTGTCATATGAAAGTCATTTCATATGACGAATCATTCGAGGATTTTGAAGATAATTGACACGCAGCATTATTTTTAAAAATTTATATATCGTTTGCTGGTGGACTTTGCAAGATTTTCCCCATGTCTTTTGTACACACTGCCTCGCACTGAATGATGAGGGCTCTATATTCATACGCCGTTTCCGGAGTATATACCTCTGCTCGGTTTTCCGAAGTTGGGTCTGACTGTATATCGTGTAAAGGAATTGGTATCTATCTCGTGTTTTAACATTCTTTGTTTGTGTGTCTAACCTTGCACCTACTAACAGGATGAAATGAAGGGTGATGGGAAATGTAATGGAACTGGTGACGAGAAGGAAATCGAAGAATCGGTGAGTCAGAAGGTAGGCGGCGAATTCATTGAGAGAAAAAAAAACACACATTAAAAACATCTTTACAGCTGAAATGTTATATTCCGGGGAAAAATCTCCCTTCCCTTCTTTCGGGGTTTGGTAAACGGGGGGGGGGGGGGGGGGGGGGGGGTGAGGGGCAGCGGGGCTCCCAAAATCATATTCCCTGTTCACAGGAAGGATACAAATCAAGCAATTTTACTCTTGGTAATGACCAAAAATCAACTGATGTTTGGCCTGACCGAGTCCGGTAGTCCCATAGATAAAAGGGTAAAAATCCACCAGTTTTAAAATTGGGGATAAGGCCCTAAAAACCCGGGTCTATTTAATATTTGAAAGGGCATCCGAGCGTGCCCCCATTCCTTTACATTTTCGCCAATATGTATTGGTCATACTTCGCGGTGTATAAAATCAATAATGTCAAGCGTGGTGCTTTGGTGCCGCTCGAGATAATATAACAAATTGTATTACTTTCGTTTGTAAAGCAATCTGTTTTTTTTTTTTCTTCTTCTTCTTCTTCTTCTTCTTCTTGAACGTACTTGTTGTTGAGAATATAATAACAACTTGGCAGTAAATATAAGCTGTTATTCACTTATTAGCAATTAATATTTAGCAGTGGCGTATGTACAGGGGCTAGGCCGGGGGCACCCGAATCAAGTGGAAGAGAGAGAGAGGGGGGGGGGAGAAAATAAAGGACCCCTTCATGCACTCTGGCCTTGTTCGCACCCATTTTATCCATTTGTGTGGCCCTCCACCCTTGATGACACCAGTGTCCTCTTAGTAGCTGGACCCATACTACGCCACTGCTTTCTAAGATATTTTGTTCTGCAAATCTATTTTCCAAAAAATGCGTTCAATCTATATTTTCCAAATCAAGATTAGATACACAGTATATTTCGTTTTCTCCTACCACAGCATCCGGCTCCAAAAGCATCATCATCGGATAACCTAGCACCGAGGTTGAAGGCATGGGTCGAAGGGGCAACAGATTTCGGTAAGCTCCATCTTACTTATTAAGCAAGAATCTTGATACATTTTTATGATTTGAAGGGGAAACTCTCTAATCCTAATTAATCGCTCCATGGTATACACAGTTAATTCCGGAATTATTGGGGCAACTGAGCCCATCCCCCTCCCCGCCTCCCCGCCTCCGAACGACGACCCTTGTCATTCAGCAGGGACATTGTTCCATCTTCGGGAATGAGAGAGGCAGACACATTAATTGTATTTAAACGCGCCATGTGATACACAGTTAATTCTGAAGATATTGAGGGCAATTAAACCCATGCCCCTTCCAGAATCAACACCCCTAGTCTTCATTCCTCTTTTCACCCATATCAAGGGATTTATGATATCGATGGGTGACAAAATGAAACTAAATTACTAGTAGATGAGATTGGGGTTGATCCAAGAGGGCGCTAACCTTGCGGAAGGTTTATCGACGTTGCGTCCTTGTTAGTCTGGCCTGACATTCATGCATCTGCGGTGACTTGTAGAAGTTTGAATAGACCAGCCACCATCGCTTCACCGCAGTTGACATGACAATGACGGTCTCCTTTTGTCCAAAGTTGTTAGTCGATAACACCCCGTAGTTGGTATGCCCCTTGTTCAGATCATGTTAGTGTTGCTTAGGAGTTATTACCGTACCAACTGTCTAGGAGTCAACAGTCTTGTATCTGGTAGGTCTGGGAATGTCCAAAAATGCCGTTTCAACGCGTCAAAGTTATTCCTATTAAAGGTAGGTTTCAATGCTAAATGCGAGAAAAAAAAGCATCGATCTATGAAGTGACGTCTCTTGCATTCACAATAGGTCATTGTTGATGTTACAGTATCTCTGTCCACTAGGATTAATGATTTTGATAGCTCCCAGGTCGACTAGTGATCGGGTCAATAAACAGCATCTGTTTTCTTAAAATTTATATCAGAAATGCATTTATAATCTTTAACGTTTAATTCCGTTCATTTTTTGCCATCTACAGAGAAAGACGTGGCATACAACATGCTGCAGTCCCTGAACGGCACCCAACCAGTACCTCGACCCCAGGCTCCTGCAAATGCCATGATGAGTCCTCGTCGAATGGCCCCACCCTCCCGACAGAACGGCAGAGTCCCAGCAGCCACTCACATGTACGTTCCGCCGTCCCCAGCCCCTAGACAAGCAGTACCGAACAGGAATGGAAGAGATGATGCCCAAGTGCAGACGTGGATGAAGCAGCTAAGAGAGAAGCTGGAGCTGTAAGCATTCCTTTCTTATCTATTTTCTCATCTTTGAAATGTAGAGTTTTGTAATGACGCTCACAGGTGATGCAGATGACGAAGTCGACCCTATTTTCTCGTCAAATCGTCTTCCGCAATGGGGTTGTGGAGACGAGGTAAGATGTTGTCCAGTCGATCGACTTCCTAAAGTAAAGAATGTACTATTCATGAACTTTTTGTTACGAAGAAAAAAATCCATGAAGACTTCTTGATTTTTCGTCTCACTGAAAGTATTCGATCAAATGAGACTTACGATGTGTTCACGTTGTCGTCTCGTCATCATAAAGTCGGTTTGACGAGTACCTTGTTCAGGGTTCTCAATCTGTTTAAGAATTGACAGTTTGAAAATCGTAATATCTATTCTTTTTGCAATTTCTTCCAAACTGTGGTCGGAGTCGGATCGTAAGATGTGCGGTGGCACTTATGGCGACATAAGCCTCAATCTCGTCAACCTGTCTTTTACAATCTTTTCACCATCTTTTCACCGTCTGTTGTATGAATTATATATAAAGGAGGTCTGCGCCATCAAATTTCAAAAAAAAAAAAAAAATCCGAACCCAGAAAAAAAAATCAAAAAGAAGTAGAAAATTTTAACATAAAGACATAAGCTTCTTATGTTTAAAAGAGAGCGAGAGAGAGAGAGAAAAAATAACGTTCCGATACCAAGTACTATAGCAGAAAACAATTTGTAGAAATAAAGCTTAGTATCTTGTTTACTGTTCGCTAGACAATCGATATCGGGCTGAGACTATCATGATTGATGTAAATTATTGATTTAGTGCTTTGTTTGACTCGCTTTTGTACCCGAATGCTTCTAAACTTATTGTTCATGGTTGATTGGCGACTATGCTGCAATCTTCGACAACTTGCGCGTTTGTATGGGTTTTTTTGTCCTGAAAGCTTCTTGCATTATCATTGTCTTTGAGATATCTTTCCCTGCTCGTCTATGTTCAAGATCTATTATTGGTAATGTAACGCTATTGCGCCATTCTTCAGGTAACACACTATGGTCGAGTTATTTTTTTGGTACAGAACGATGCAAATGTTAATTTGAAGACCTCTTTTCCTGCTTATTGCATTGTTTTTTTCGGCAAATTAGAAAGGGACCCTTTTATGGGGGGGGGGGGGTACCAATTTTCGGCGAATTTGAAAGTGTGAGGTCTTTAACAAAAAAATTTGGTTAACTTGTTGATAATTTTTTTCCGACACTTTGCCATCCCCATTCAAAACATTTTAGCGAGGCCTCTTTCCAAAATACCAAACATCTGTGTTATGCCCTACTTTTACCACCTTTGAATTTCAGCCAACAACCAGCAGTGCTGGACGTCCGACAACTGCCCAAGTCGATGTCCCACCCCAACGCCCAGGCACAACGTAAGAAGAGGGTCACCATCCCCGAGGAGTACCGCCATGAGAACAGCCATTTTATGATGACCAAGCCCACCTACCGACGCCATTTCATCATCGCACCGGACTGGGTGTCGGAGAGGACCTCTCATCGTCGACTTCAACAGCAGGGCTGGGCTAGGAAGAACAGGATCGGTAGCAAGGGTGTAGGATATTGAACCATGCAAGGTTCACCATGTTATACTTATCTTTGCATATTATTGTCCTGAGCTATGCCCCTAGAAATTCAAACTCGGAAATCAGATAAGTGAGTCGTATTTCCAAAGTAAGGTGACTTTGCGTTTCAGAGGTCATGTATTTAAAAAAAGGCCTTTATCTTTTGTTTTGTGCTGCATAATAATAAAATCTTGTCCAGGCTTTCAGTTTATTTGTGCACAATGTGCCTTAAATCTATGTCAGGGGCGTAGCGAGAGTCAAGTCATTTAGGGGGTTCTAGACATCATCATGGGGGGCCGGGTGTGGCACGGGCCTTACATGTGGATGGAATGCGAGGGCGCAATGCCGCAGCGACCGATTGGGGTGGGGTGTGGGATGGGGTTGTAACAAAGTTCTCCCTTCTCCCTTTATTTATGTATTTCTCCCTCTTAACTCTTCCCCCTTTTTAGTCATTTTAGGGGCGAATCCCCCATGCCCCCCTTAACCACGCTACTGCCCTAGGTTACACTTTATCAGACCTTCGCTAACATTTGTTAATGTTAACAATACCATACATTATTTTGAAGTGTGTCTTGCCGTCATAGCATACTCTGATGAGAAGTAATGATGATGATGATGCTGCCATTGCATAATCATGATCAAAGCAATCTATCTATACATAGGGGTTTTGCCAACTCGGCTCCAGTATAGGTAACAATATGGCGCATGTTGCTTTGTTGGGCAATCATATAACAAAAAGATATGCACCATAATTGTGTCCAACTGAACTGAGTTGGCCAAACTCTTTGTATAGATGGCTTTGATCATGGTAATGAAGCAACTGATATATATTTTGTGCCCCATGGTGGGATACACCCCCCCCCCCCCCCCCCCCCCATGAGTGAAGTAATATCTATTTAAATGAAATCGGGAGGGACTGTAGATTTTTTAAATGTTAGATAAGGCATGATTTAGATGTCAACAAAAAAAAAATTATAAAGAGGGGATGATACGGGGATATATACCAATTAAAAATCATAAACTACATTATCATAACATATCAAATAAATTGAGTGCAATTTGTAATCTCCAATTTATATGAATGATTGTAAATTATAATTATTCCGCCTCATCTATTAGCTACTAATTATGAATGACAATTTTCAAACATTCTTTTAATGCTATTGTATTATCTTATTGCTGTATTGCATTTCAAATATTTTAGCGATGTACTATCGAACTCCGTCCTATATTGTATATCATACGCAATCTGAACCCGATCTTTCATTATTTTTCATTATAATTCACTTGAAATAAAGTATAAATCAGGCATTAGAAGTTAAATAGTAAGATCGTTATGACTCTTAATAGTAAGAGCAAATATCTAGTGTGTGAACGTTAATTTCAGTCTATTTCATTTGAATATGTATTACGGTTTTCGTGACTTTTCTATCTGGGCTGTTTATCTTCAACAAGTTAGAGTGAAAAAAAATCTCCTGTGATGGATTTAAAATGAATATATATGTATTTTAAAAAAAAAACGATGTACATGAAAATTTGTCATTTTAAGATACGACAGAGTAATTGTTTTATTTTTCTTGTACATATCATGTTCCATTGCGTACATGTCAATTCTATTTTTATACGATTCTAATCATTCAAAGGAAATTGCTAAGCATTCTGCTATTAGTTCTTGTGAACATGCAGAAAATCACTTGAGAATAGTCTATGCAATAAAAGGTAGTGGTTTAGAAAATAATAATATTGGGGTGAATTCTTCTATAATCACGGTAGTGTCACACTTTCCGAAAAGTTGTTGTTCTTATAATCTATTCCAAATTATGTTGCTAGATGGAGCTAAATGGTTATCATATGAACGCTATACTCTTTGAAAGATACATATTGATAACTGGCGTTATCTATCGTTAGCCGATAAGGTTTCATACAATTCTATGAGGCTAGATTTTACAATTATGAAAATGAAATAATTCATTCACATTTGTGTATTCTAACCGGTTGTGAAATAGATTTTAAATGTATCATATTGTGTATAGTGATCATTGTTTATTTCTATTTTATATTTTTGTTAAGAATTTTGGTTATTGGACCCCAATAAGTTTTTTGTATCAAACAGACATTTTTTCTATTCAGTTCATATTAGACAAAAATACGCTAAATTAGAGATTTGAGTCATAAGATATTGAATTGGTGGCGGATTTTGTAGAAGCTGGTTTCTTCTACAATACTTGCAATTATAAAGTAGATATTAAAAACCGTGCAAGTTGTAATCATTATTAATCTTAAACAAAAAGATAGATTGCACTAAACTAAAGTGAACACAAAGCGACTGAGTATTTATCGAGGTAAGTCAGTCATCAGTGTTTGAGATGAGTTATCGCGTTTGATATATCAAATATATTTCTGTTATGTTTTACACTTTTATTCTGCAATCATTTACAGATTAATGTTTTCACTAATTTTATCAATCAATTGCATGTGTATGTGTGCTGAGTACGCAATAAAAATAATGATAATCTATCATTCCTTATGTTTGATAAATATCATTTTTGTGGGGTGGATTTAGATTAGCACAGATAATAAGACCTTGAAAAAAAAGCTAAGAGAGAGAGAAAGCTAAAATTCACAAGGACTCGAAGGAGGAGGGGAATGGTAATAGAGGAGAGACAGAGAGAGAGAGAGAATGAGAGAAACGAAGAAATATGGAATGGAGATGGAAAATATAAAGATGTAGACATAAAATATGGATCTCATATTGAGAAATTAGCTTCAGCAATAGTGGAAAAGATCAGAAAGCTCCCACATCCTCTCACTCTAGGGCCTTGTTTTCTCATATTTCATCTCTGGTCTTCCCCCCCCCCCCCCTCCCCCCCCCTTCTCTCGCCTCTCTCTCTCCCCCCCCCCTCTCTTTCACACCCCCCCCCCCACACACACACACTCTCTCTTTCTCTCCCTTCTATCTCTCTCTTTCTCTCATTCTATCTCTCTCTCTCACTTTCTCTCTCTCTCTCTCTCTCTCTCTCTCTCTCTCTCTCTCTCATTCTATCTCTCTCTCTCTTCCCAGCCCACTCTCTTAACATTGCTCTGTAAATATAATACCTTCTAGAACTGTAACAAAGTTAGTTTTTATTTTTTTAAATATTCTTATTGTTTATTTATTTGTGTTTATTAGATGGGGGATTCATGATCATGTAAGGGAAAATATTATAACCTTTGATTAAAAGAGAACACAAATAAATCAAAACGATGATGAAATAAAAATAGTAATCGAATAGATAAGACTGCACAATAAAATAATCCAAGTTGTACATTGTGTTTGTTCTTTATTCTAGAGAAGGCGATTTATAATTATGTAAGGTCAAATATATTAACAGTGACAACTAAAAATAACACTAATAAATAAATAAAACGCTAAGCAAGTAAAAAAAAAATGAATAAATAAAACTTCACGCAAAAAATGAATAAGATTATATGTCTGTTGGTTAAATCATAAATTGAAGATGGCAGCAGACATGTTTGACTGTGGCACTAAATTGACACCGTCTATCTGCTCCATTCGTCATTTATTTCCATGGCCTTTCTTAGCTTTCTCTAGACTTCAGTTGAATGGAAAGTTTTCACACTCATTTTATGACAGTATCCTATCAAAGGCTCTTCAAAGTTTTTAAGAGTTCAATCAGTACACAGGCTAAATTTCAATTATAAATTTCAAATACATTCAACGTCACAATCGTCATGGTCCTTAAGCAAATACAAAGAGGCATTAGCGGTCGTACACATTAAAAATTCAAAATTCATCTGTTATTTTCATTCATACAACTATACGGTCTCGAACAAATTTCCAAGGCTCATCGAGGAGTTCATTGGGCTAATGATCCTGACCAGCCACTAATAAGGTAAGAACTATCTAAAGTTTCTTGTCGTTTGATCGGTTGTCACACAAAATGATTCAGAGTTCCTGTCATGGTGCATGTTCGTCAACACTATCGCAGATTTCTTATTGATATTATGAGAAAAGATTACCTCCAGATAATGAAATTACTTCATAATGTTATTGTTTCGAGACGCCGCTTAAACAATATCTAGAGGTGGGGTATCGACAAATTCTCGGTCAATTTAACAGAGAATTTCCAATGGGCAAAAACAAAATCTTCATACTTTGAAATCTGCTATAAAAAAAGGGTACTTCGGGTCCTTATATGTCCAAATATGCCTACCGGTATTCCAAAAATCTTCCATCAGGTAAAAATAATCTTTAAAATTTTCTAAATTGCTGACAAAGCTAAGACCATCTTCAAGTTTGCCGACGTGACCTTTGATAGGATGACGTCACCTCCAACCTCTTCTGGCGACGTCCTTTGCAAATTATACGAAGCGAGAACCGTGAAACTTACCCTTGCTCTTTGTGACGAAAACGAGAAGTAGTTTTAGCAAAATTACTCATTATCTAACGTGTTAAAAATGAAGCAATTTCTTCAGTCTCTATATATATACAATGTACTTTCTCAGTCAATGTGTTGGAAGCAACGGATTTCAAAACTGTGAGATGCAAAATTGATAATGACAAACGTCCATAGACTTCACATATCCATCGCAATAGTCAATATCTTTCACTGGCACGGCACATCGAGAAGAATTTTTCGGAACGCGTGTCTGAAGTCGAGGTTGAAGACGGTATAGATGAGGGGGTTGAGAATAGAATTGCACCACCCAAGCCAAGTCAGCGCTTGGAAAGTTAGGTTTGTCACATGACACCTGTCCTCACACACCCCTATTATGACGTAAACAATGAAAAATGGAAGCCAACAGCATATGAAGACGCCGATGACCACCGCGAGCACAGCAGCGGCGCGACGTTCTCGCGTCACTGAAATACGGTGTATCTTGGGCCTCGGGTAACTAAAGGAAAATGGCGTCAACGATCTTCTAAGCGAACGAGGGGCTTCGTTGTTGTCAGATTTTTCTTCACATGAAAATCCGTCATCAGGAGAAACTGAGGGGTTGGGTACGCTTAGGTTGAACGATGTTCGTTTGGCGTTACTGGTTGACGTGACGGACACAGGGTGTGGACTGAGAGTTTTCGAAGAGTGTCCATTATTCGACGAAGAAGCTACCGATGGAATCGCATTGGGTAGTTGCAATTCAAAGTTTTCTTTCGAAGGTTTTACTGGATTTTTGTTCTCCTCCGGTGGGGAACACAGTGGCTGAGTATGGCCATTGCCGTGTGTTTCTGAGCTGCTGGATTTGTTTTGTTTCTCATCACACATTACTGATGGTCTGCCAGAATGCATGGTGGAGATAGCTGTCCGGATCGACTTCCCACGCAGATGGCGTCTTGCTGCCAGAAAGATCTTGATATAAACCGCTACGACAATGAAACATGGGATATAAAATGTCACCGAGGAGGAAATTACAGCTATGGCGGGTTTAGGGGCTACTTGACATGAGTAGTCCGCGCTGTCAGCAAAGTTGTCCATAAGCAAGAGTAACATTACACTCAGGAGAAGTGAGAGGCCCCAAGCTGAGGATATCGCTACAGTCGCCATGACGGGTGTCCTTCTGTTGACATACCAGACTGGATTTGTGATGGCCATACAACGGTCCAGAGCAATCACACACATGTTCCAGATGGATGCCGTACAGAGCAAGACGTCGAGAGCCACCCAGATGTTGCAGATGACAGGACCAAGATGCCATTGCTTGTCGTTGGTCAGTTCTTGATAGGCAGCAAATGGCATGATGATTCCGCACACTCCCAGGTCACACACTGCCAGCGACACGATGAAAGTATTCGCGACGCATCGCAGTTTCTGGTAGCGGAAGACGGCTCGACACACCAGCCCATTGCCGAACAGTCCACAGATGATGACGACGGGTAAAAGCGACAAGGCCGCTATCTTCGTCGATAGAGATGCGCCCTGCTCGATGACGTCCGAGTCCGACGTCTCTCTAGAGCTTGTATTGAGGTGTACAATCGGATGTTCATTGGCGTAGATTGACTCTGGTATCTGCGTCGTCCATGACATTTCAACAAACTGGAAAGCAGAAAAAAAATGAAAATGAAATAAGGATTAATATGCAGGAATTTATAAGTAATTTTCATACAATTCAAATTCTAGATTCTAAATGAAAAGTATCGGGGCAATCAATTTTCTAAGAGGGGCATCTATTCATCGAAAGATGCAAATGTTATATTATATTATTTTCCCGATTTTCTGGAAATATGGCAGTGGCGCTTGGACTCACTGTCATGTCATCCTGCCAGCTAATTCCCTCACTAATTTTTATGAGGTATTTCGACACAATTACTTTGCTGAAAATGACCATGACTATTAGGCATTTTCAACATTTACATGCAGTTTTAAAGACAGTGTTGTGAATAAAATCGATTGATAGCCCTTCCTCATCCATTTTACTATCAAGTTTATCTTCTTCTTTCTTGAGAGGGCTAGGAAGAAATACATCGCAAGAAACATAGTAGTTAATTTTAGGCGTTTTGCAAGGCGAAAACCTTGTGAGTAAAGTTTTTAGGTGTAATCTACGTTATGTATTCTTTCAA
Source organism: Heliocidaris tuberculata (assembly GCA_025618425.1). Classification (NCBI taxonomy): domain Eukaryota; kingdom Metazoa; phylum Echinodermata; class Echinoidea; order Camarodonta; family Echinometridae; genus Heliocidaris; species Heliocidaris tuberculata. The sequence goes on from CM046839.1 coordinate 15,550,789, forward strand.
AGAAATAAGAGCCATGAAAAGACTGGTGTGCTTTGCTAAGAGTTATAAGCTCGTTGAGAGCTGTATTGGGTTCATGTTAAAAGCTTGGAGTTGTTGACGAGTTCTTCGCCTAACCCTCCATCCCTAAAACTTAACTTACAACAATTGATTTTATCTCCTGCTTTCTTTCATATCACCATGCTCATGTTGGGATTGACTAAGATACATTAATGAAAACCTTGAACATAAACATGTTTATCCAGACTTCACTGCATGCAGTGTATGCATAGGTATTCATGAATCGAAGAGTTAGCCTGGTTAATGCACACAAACCATTATATTTTCCATTCTCGTATCCTCTGCGGTCATAATCACAATACTTGGCTGTCTAGCCTTGGAGGGAGAAAGAGGGGGCGTGATAAAATAAACTCCTTTGGAAGAGCACCAACGCCCCCCATCTCTATATCCTCATTCACAACGGGAAATGATATTTCACGCACGCCTCCATAACATCACTTATTCTTATGATATCAAAGACGACATTATTTTGCCAGCATGTCCCTGGTATCAAGCTGTCCTATGAAGTCATTATGAGGGCCATCGGCCTACCAGGTTGATTGGATCCCAGGAAGACACCGATCGTTGCACCCGATCAGAGTGTCTGCATGGCTTGGGAGGAGGAGAGGGTCATCGAACCAAATCATTGGATGACATAAGGGAGGGGTTAAGAAAAAGAGATAGATGGATATAGAACGAGAGAGAATACAGGAAAAAAAAACGAACGAAAGAGAGAGAGAGAGAGAGAGAGAGAGAGATAGAGAGGGAGAAATGAGAGGTGGTTTAGAGAGCGGGAGGAGAGATAGAGAAAGAGAGGGAAAGATATATAATATTATATATATATATAGAGAGAGAGAGAGAGAGAGAGAGCTAGAGAAAAAGAAAGAAAAGGGTAGACAGGGTAAAGAGGGAGAGGAGGAGGAAGAACATGAAGAAGGTATGTATATATATATATATATATATATATATATATATATATATATATATATATATATAATATATATATATATATATATGTATGTATATACAAAGAGAGAGAGAGAGAGAAAAGAGAGAGATGAAGGGCTAGATATAGAACGAAAAATACAAAAAGAGATTCAAATTAATTTTATTTTCTTCCATCGTTTTTGTGGACATTTAACATTTGTTCACATAATAAAATATAACATACAGTAACATATTTCGAAGGCGCGAATCCCAGTAAGCTAACACTTGTAACGGGTACGCCTGAAAACACAAGTACAATATGAATAGAATGAAAGAAGAGAGGGACAATCAAAGAGAGAGAGAGAGAGAGAAAGGGATAGAGAACTATAGGAGGAAAGAGGAAGGAAGAGAACTGCAACGTAGTAGCAATGGAGTCGTATAGCATGCAGATAAAAGAAAGAGGTACCCAAATACCTCACCATTATTTTTAATGTAACCAGAAAAAAAATGCAACAAGAGTTTTCATGTGTGGATTGTATAATATTGCATTTTTTGTTAAAATGAAAATCATTCAGACATATTCAGCAGACGCGTTGTTTATATCCACAATATGAAGTTATATTATAATCGGAATGTAAAAGAGAATAAGAGAGAGGTAGAGGGGGGGGGGGGGGGTAAGAGAGAAAGGAAGATGGAGGTGAGAAAATTAAGACCTCATTATTTTTTTTAACCATAAACAAAAAAAAAAACATATAAGAAGAACTAGAAGTATGTATTGCCTCATCATGTTTTTGTTTTAGAATGATATGAACATAACACTTATATACCTGTTATTGTCTCGCTTTCTATATATCCATTTTTCCTTGTTTTTTCTTCAATTGAAATGTTTTGATATGCAACTGTTTTTGTTTTATATGTAATTTAACATGTGTATATAGTGGGGTTTTTTAAATGAAAATGTGAAAAAAACTTTGAACTTTGAACATGATGAATATACAATGATAAAATTAGTATTTTTATTCCAGTCGTGCGTTGTCTATTTAAATATAATATATAACATTACTTTCTAATTTAATTTCTTGAATGCTATTTGTTTGCCTCTCCAAACCGTCGCTAGTGTAATCAGATTTTTACGTAATCACACAACGAGGCAGGAGGCATTCTTGAATGTCATCTCACTGTGACAGGGTTTATTCTGTTCAAAAACACAGGAGGGCGCCTTCCACTCATCCCATAGAGTTCCTTTATACAGATACTATATATCTTCTATATAAAGGTACTCTAATCCCATAGAGAACATATCCATTCGGATATCCTACAGTATATCTCTATGACTCATCTTCACATTGTGGGAAGTCATTGTCCTTATTATCATAATTAATGATCATTTTATTCTTTAGCATCCCCCCCCCCCTGAAAAGAAATGATGAGGTCGCAATTGAGGGCACCTGATATTTATTGGGCACATGTCTCCAGCCCCCACAGCCCGGCCTCTTGACACGGCTACGCCACTGGAATGCATGAAAACATAAATATTTCGTTTTTTCACACATGAAGCAGCGATGGCCCTGTTCGTAACTATTTTGATGAAACTAACCTTTCAAGATTTCTGGTTCATCAACAATTAGGTTTGGCACTGAAATAACAGCATTCTGAATCCATCTTCCGTATGTGGAAGTCCGATTTGGGAGAGTTCATCAGAATGATCTAGAAATGTGAGACATGACATTCATACGGATTGCAAATCAGCAATCACAGAGAATGATCACGTTACGTATGGTATCACCTTTGGTATAACCATAGAACTGTAATAGTAGGCTCCATGATATTACGACTCCTCCGGCATTATCATGAATACTCTATATCCGAGAATATTATATAGGTCAAGGAGCAGAAACTATTTATGATTTCATTGCCTTATGTGTACGGGAATCACCCCCCCCCCCCCCCCCCCCGCCCCTCTCTCTCTCTCTCTCTCTCTCTCTCTCTCTCTCCCTCTCTTTCTTTCTCTCTTTCTCTCTCTATCACACGCACACAAACACACACACCCGGACACGCACACACACACGCGCACACTCTCTCTCACTCTCGCATCCTAAGATGGGGACCCTGTGAATAATTATTGCCGCTGTAGACACATCTTTACTCAATTCAGGAGAAGTCAGGTCCCAAAATTATTCGGTTTTATTTGCAAGTATAAACCTTTACAAAATAATTCACAAACCCCAAAATATTGAGATTAGGTTGTCAAAATATTGCATTTTCATAATCACTCATTTTTTAATGTATATTATATATTTTAAAATAAAATTTTCATGATTTTTACAGATAATTTCTGACTCTAATATTATTATTGTTTACATGTAAAGATATATTATATACTATAAATATAAGTTGGTTCAAGTCATGAGGAAATCATATTGGACAAAAACTTAAAATTTGTATTATGAATATAAACAAAATAATTGGTGAGTTGCGAGGCTATGACGTCAGAAACTCATGACTGATTTGCCGATTTGTCTAGTAATTTTAATTGTTTTCCCTACTTTTTAATGTCACTAAAATAATCATAACTTGCTTGTTAGTTGTCCGATTTTCTTCAAACTTTTTTGATCAGTAGGTCTGATTTTTCTGCTTCAATTAAAACCAAGTCATTTTTGGACTTTTGTGGTACTCTGTATGCCCTTTTGTCTGTAGGCGTATGCATTACCTACGTACAAGTTCTGTATTTCTGTTTCAAATAGACAAAGATCCCTACGGTCACTAGCGTACCCAAGGGGGGCGGGGGGCAGGGGGGCAGACTGCCCCCTGAAAAATTTTAAACCCCCCCCCCCAAAAAAAAAAAAAGGTTATCGGGTTCCACTGTAGGTTTTTGTTGTTGTTGTTGTTGTTGCTTGGCAGAGAATTATGGAGGAAAACTGATAACTGGCTCCTTATCTCTCATAAGCGACTTTTGGAGGGCTGGCGAAAAACAATTCGTCGTCACTGGTAACCCCCCCCCCCCCTTTTTTTTTTTTTGCCCCTCTTGAGGCCAAGGTCCAGTTACGCCACTGCTTACGGTCGATCGTGACCCAACTACAATATAACTGAAGTCATGTTCATCGATTATTTCTGTATCCGAAATTTTGGTCATGTCTACACAAGAATTTGTGTTTATGAGGTTTTGGAATCGTCCAAATGATGACAAAATGACCCAATCTTTCTGAAAAATACATGCACTGCACACAGAAATGGATATATTTTGGGACTGCACACAAATGTTGATGTTTCTGATTTTCAGCTATTTCTCGTCATATTTCGAATATGAGGGTATTTGAAGAGGAATCCTTTTCGGGGTTGGGGGGGGGGGCATTTCTTCTGTGATGTTCTTCCAAACTGACATGAAAAAAAAATAGAAAGCTCACAAATTCTTTTTCACCTTTACCAGAACTTAACCTTCTCTTTACGGAATAATTTGTATTGTATTGTATTTTATCTATTTTCCGTCAATTAAAAACAACAAATGATAATACATCCATAATTATGAAAAAAAAAATTGATTAAAAGAATAAAATTTATGGAATAAAAACAGGAAAATTACCTATAAGTACATTCATATTGTATTCTAGTTATACACCTTACCGCCCCGCCCCCAGGCGGCGTTCCAGGACGGGGGAGGGGGCAGGGGGCACAGTGCCCTCCACTTTTCCTAGTACCCCAAAAGTGCCCTTTTTTATTCTGAAAAATGCCCTCTTTCTCTCTAATAAGTGCCCTGTTTACTAACAAAAGTGCCCCCTTTCCTTTCTAATAAGTGCCCTTCCCCCTTCTGATAAGTGTCCCCTTTTCAAATCTGATAACTGGCTCCTTATCTCTCATAAGTGCCCTCTTTTCCTTCTGATAAGTGTAATTTTACTTTGGATATATACGGGTGCCTATTTTTCTTTCTTATACAAGTGCCCTTTTCCTCTTTCTTATATAAGTGCACCTTTTCAGATATAATGATTGCCCCCTTTTCTCCCTAATATGTTTCCATTTCTCCCATGATAAATGCATTTTTAATTCTAATAGGTGCTCCCTTTTCCTTCTAATAAGTACATGTACCTATTTTCCCCTTCTGATAAGTGCCCATCTTCAAATCTAATTAGTGCCCCCCCCCTCTTTACTTCTGATATATGCCATTTTCCTATTTAATATGAGCCCTTTCCCTCTTCTCATAAATACCCATTTTCACCTCTGATAACGCCCTTTCCTCTCATTCTGATAAGTGCCCCCTTTTATATTTCCCACTGTTTCTTACAAAAAGAGGCATAACTAGCTTCAAAGAATAGGTGCGGCTTTATGTAGTAACAGGTACCCATAATACATCAACTACAATGTAAGGCAGTGGAGCTGGAGGCAAGAGGGGCACAATGCCCCTCACTCGAATGTGCCCATAATTTACATCAAGTATAAGGGTAATATGTTCTGAAAATTTTTCCCCTCGCTAAGCTCGCTCGCTCTCAAAGTATATAAATGAAATCAAGCAGATCCCATAAAGCAGTGGATATCGGATCTACATAGGGGGAAACCGGCCCGTGCCCCCTCTTTTGAAACCCTACTGGCATAGCTTAAGTACACAATAAAAAAAAATTGCCCCCTTAACTGTGTTCTTTTCCGGCTCTGTGCCCCCTCTTTTACAAAATCCTGGATCCGCCCTGCCATAAAGTATGTTGATATCGATGTAATCTTAAAGAAAAATGACAGGGATAATGTACGAATTAAAAGATCATTAGACATTTCCCCCAAATTAATTTGCTGTTGTCATTTTCATTACATCGCTGTAAATAACGCACAACCCAAGGACTTACTTAACTATGTATCTTACTGGGCGTTTAACTGCGATGAATGAAATGGCCACCAGTCACCCCCCCCCCCCCCCATAGATCAACACCCCTGTTACCTGGTATATTCCTATTCGTGATTAATAAACAAGTTCAGATCTCGAGTGATAAGGCTTTTTTATAATTTGCTGCACACCTGAGTAACCATTTCGATCTTGAAGTCTGCTATATCGTATTTCAACCTTATTATTTTGTTTTTATTGCGAGGAGAGTATACCAATACATTGGTTTGTCTACAAGGAAACAAAATTGATGGAAAACTAATACCCCTTTTGTGCATGTAGGCGGGATATTTTGTCTACCACGGACTCACGAAGGATTATTGTAATTTTCCATAATGTCTGCCCAAGGAGTTGTTCTGTGATAACTCCTTGGTCTGCAGATCTCTCGTCTGAATGGATCGCCATCGAACTACAATATCGCTGAAGTCGTGTTCAGTGCTCGATAATGCTGAGCGATTAGTCATTCTCAGGGGGAAATGTGGAGAGAGAGAGAGCGAGAGAGGGAGAGAGAGAGCGAGAGAGGGAGAGAGAGAGCGAGAGAGAGAGAGAGAGAGAAAGGGGGAGAGAAAGAGAGACAGACAGCAGAGACAAACAGAGACAGACAAAGAGACGAATATAGATAGACTGACATACAGGCAGAGCAGGGGGACTAGTAGCAGCCGATGAAAATTCATGATTATAATAGACTATGAAACAGATGGAATTTAATGTGGGTGTGAACTGATCCCCTTTTGAACTGTTTTATGTATTATGACTATTTTATGAAACGAATTCAGACAAAGGACATTTTTAAGCAAACAGCCGAACCTTAGCTCAGATTATATGAATACAAATAAACGAAGTACGTTTTGACAACGTTCATGGAGACGGATATAGGACCAAGAATTTAATTGTATATTTGAAGAAAGGCACAGGTTCTCCCTCTCTCTCTCTCTCTCTCCTCCTCCTCTTTTCCAGCTATACCCGAATTCATTTTATTTATTTCGAGCATATCTAAAAATGAGAAGGGAAAAATAATAAAAAATGAAAATTTATTTTTGTATTTGAAGAAAGGCACTGTTCTTTTGTTATTCTTTTCCTGCTACCTAATCTGATTTTGAGCATTTCTAAAAATTAATGAGGTAAAGGTAATTGTCCTCTACCAATTAGTATAAAGAGTATACAATATAGACCTATGGTACAGACGATGGGGACACTGGAAATAAAATGTCAATTTAATTTGATTGAAATGATTCTAGTTTTGTAGTTGCAACTGAATGCAAATAATATAGAGCCCACTTTTCTTCAAAAACGTCTGGACATCATACTTAGCCTAAAAATACATTTCATGAACATATATTGAGGAATGATCGAAAAAAGCAAAACCCTCAGTCATTCAAGAAATTAAATAAAAACAGGGCGCTAGGAAAAAATGGTGCGCAGTGCATGCAGGCGTTACTAAATCACTTTAACCATTAGCTTTAAGAATAACTTTGATCATACTTTGTTTTAAGTATTCTTTTATTCATTTCTTTTCAGTGAAATCAATAGTCTCTACAAAAATAGAAAAATTACAATCATGAATCAAGTATAAACAGAAACATTTACAATGTACAAGTAAATCGATGTGAAAAATGTATACATTAAAGGAAGAACAACGAAGTTATACATGCATGTACTTGTAATTCTGATTTATTATCTCAAAGGAGTGAGTCCCCCCCCCCCCCCCCCCCCCCCCCCCCCCCCCCCGATCCGTCTGTGCGCACCTATCCGTGAATCAATGGATGTGTAATTGTAAACGCCTTACCTAACTCCGGGTATTCACAACTGACCGCAATGTACACACACCATGCACATCTTCATGTCTTGCGCAATGTGGACAATGCTATACTAGGGCAGGGAAATGTACTAGTAATGGCTCGGGGATTCCCTCTCCAGCTCGCTACTCTCCCGGCGCCCTCGAAATTTTAGGTGCCAATGCACACGCCATGGCCACGCATCCACGTTTGTTTGCATACTGGCCATGCACGTCCATTGTTTCTGTACTTTCGGTTTCAATAACTGATGAACGAGTTCCTTATTCGAGGAAACCATCGCGCCATGAAAATTCTCCAATAAGTGGGCGTATCCATGGAGAAGTTATTTCCACAACAATATTTTTCCAAGGAATAACCACGCTGTTCAAAACAAACCATTTCTCATCAATTGTCATTTGGCTCGTGCACCATGCTCAGTGTAGCATCGGCTAGGCTAGGCTCAGCGATTCGTGATCGTGCGTCATAGTACAGACATGACGGAGTCGAGCTAACTCTTTGGTCGAAGTAGTCGACCTTTCGATGTCCAGGTAATTATAATATATGTAATGTTTTTTGTAATATTAATGATTTATTTGTGTGGTAATGTCTTCTGTCAAAATTCTATCAAAATAGATCATAAGCGCATGATTGGGTCTGTAGAGTTTGGGCCAATGCAAATAGACATTGTTCACTGTAAGTATGGGCCAACTAGATAGGGAATAATATGAGACGGAAAGCCACTGCACTCACTTTTAAAGCGACATATACGTTATCCGATTACTAGTATTCCAATCTAAATCATATTGGCTAGTCCACTGGATAATGCCTTATGAATTCTACATGGACGTTCAGTTTCCGCATTCTTTGGATTACTAGCAGTCGTATTGTGGACATTGTCACAGGCCTTTACACATATATGTTGCGATACTCCAATCAACGATTTGGCAATGACATGTGTATCATACACACAAAGTTCAATGTCAACGTTTTGTGCATGCATGCACGGCGTACATGGTGGTACGGTGTATTCGCCGGTGTCGTGTCACCGTTCATTGGAACTGTGCCAGCTGAATGGTGTAGCTATGAAGAGGCATTTGTGTTCCCCAATTATTGATTAGCGAAAACGAAGAGAGATCATGGGGAAGGGGGAGGGGAGGAGCAAGGTAATGTGAAAAGAAGACGACTCGTCCCCTCCCACCCCTCCACTTACTCGATGACCTTGTATACTCGCATTTCTTCCAAATAAGTGAGGACCAGTGCCCCCCCCCCCCCGACCGCCAAAGCCGGTACCAATGCCCCCTCAATAGCAGGACTTATGTTGCACAATTGTAAATATCCCTATAATTTCTCTTGTAAGAATATTCAGAAGGGATAGAGTTTCTGGGGGGGGGGGGGTTCTTCTTCTTTCTGAAAGGAGGGAAATGAAGGTGAAAAGGTGATGGAACCCACCCAATTAACCATGTTCCCACATCCTCCCTCGCTTGATGACCTTATTCTCTCACATTCTTATTCTCTTTTATCCGCAGTAAAATCCAAGCCCCCCTCCCTCCCCATGACAGTACCCCCTCAGCAGTGGCATCGCTAGAACACTTTGCATGGGGGGGGGGGATGTGACACCCAAATTTGCGGACAAAAATGATGCAACCTAATCTCCCCCCCCCAAAAAAAAAAATAAATAATAATAATAATAATAATAGATTAATAAATAATCAAAGAAAATCACAGATGTAGAGATCTTGATCATACAGTCCCATTTTCGCAAGGAGGGGCTAACACCTTTTGCCCGAATATCAACTTTTCAATTTCTAACTTTTTGCGAGCGAGCAAATCTTTAAAAACTTTTCATAGTGAAAATGTACAGAAGTTACAGAAGTTACGTAATTATCTGGGAACTTTGCTACCCAAATATGTGGATATTCTGCTTCCTCGCAGCCCGAATATGACGATGACAATATCCACAAAGGCATTAGTAGACAAAAAACCACTGCCTCGATTTGGGCTGCTTGTTTATGATATCCTACATCCTACATGATATCCTAAAGTCACGCACTCGCTCTCATTTTTTACATCTAGGCCATGTTGGCTTTTTAAACTTTTTTTTAAAATCCCCATACTATCCTTAACCCCGGACTATTTAGATATCTGTTCTCACATGAGCGCTTAACCCTGCTGTTTTTCTCCGGGATGAAATAATCCCGTACTATCGTGGAGTTAGCCAACTTTCGTAAAATGCAATGTGAACAGAAAAAGCTACAACAGTATGCAAGTGTGACCCCCCCCCCCCCCCCAAAAAAAAAGATTAAGTTCATTATTATTACTGATATCGTCATCATCATCATCATCACCATCACCATGATTATCATATTATCATGTATTGGTAGATTTCATGCGTTGACCGCTTGAACCTTGTTAATGTCAGTATAGTTGGGTTGCCTCCACCCCCCCCCCCCCCGTGAAAAACTGGATACCCTAATGGATGTTGGATCACATGACGAGGTATCTTACATCCGTATATGGACTGCAATAGCGATTACTATCCAAAGGGGTTCGAAACCAATGCTATTATATATTTTCGAACAAAAGCTAGCTAGATTGATTTTTTTTTTTAAATACACTTCCTTTTTTTTTTTTTTTTTTTTCTCGTGTCTTCTTGCAGGTACCAGATGTTATCGTGCTCACAAAGGTTTTGATTCTAAGACCATTGTTCACAGTATTGCTGTTCAGTTTTGTCACGGTCATGGCTGAATCAAAGCTTATAACGGCGATAGGTGAGGAACTGGAATGCCCTGTTTGTGCTGAGTACTTCACAGATGCATGCTTTTTATCCTGCATGCATTCGTTCTGTAGAGCATGCTTGGGCAAGTGCGACAAGACATATGGACGTGGAGGCAAGTCTTCAATGACTTGCCCAATGTGCCGAAAGGTGACCATGCTAGGGAAGAACGGGGTAGCTGGACTACTGACGGACTATACAAGCAACAAGCTGGTAGCTCGTCTCAAGGATGGCATTAACGAACGAGCCGCTGGGTACTCGAACAAGGATGCCATGACATGCCAGACCTGTCGGGATGGAGTCGTTGTCTCCTACTGCCTATCATGTTGCCATTTCATATGCGCAACTTGTCATTCGGTTCACTCAAAGTTGGTTGCAATGAAAACCCATGAGGTCATTCCTCTCAAGGATCTACGCAAGGGCAACGTGACAGTGGTGCGTACAGAGAACCCTCAATTCTGCGGCCTTCACAGATTGGACACCATATGCTTCTGCTACACTTGCCAAAGATACCAATGCGACCTGTGCTGCATGTTGGACCGCAACCGTGAAGGACATAGCTGTACAGAGCCGAGCCACAATGAAGATTCAGAGTCGATCGCGAAGAAAAAGAAAGAGGTGATCGTGAAAGCAGTTGATAAATTGTCCAGGAAAAGGAGTTCTGTTGAAGAGCAGAAGGGGGAAGTGAAGCGAATAAGAGCAAGCGTCAAACGTCACTACGGCGCAATGAAAGACCAGCTGAAAACTAACCTCGACTTGAGGCTCCGTACCATCACCAGGGTCATGAAAGAAAAGCATGACGACCTTGTAAGGGTGATCGATGACGATCAAGAACTTATGCTTACCAAGATTGCATCAGTGGACGAAATCCTTGGGCACACAGAGTCACGTACATTGGAAGCAAAATCGATCGGTGATAATGCTCTCAAAGACGGGCAGCATGCAGAAATAGCTGCTGTCAATGGTTACCTCGAGAGCGTCATTTCCAGTTTAGATGAAGACACCACTGCTGATAAAACACTGAAACAAATTAAGCAATATGCTGACAGGGTCAAGTTAAATCCCATTCCAGCTGACAAAGATGTCGAATCTCTCGCTTCGCTTGGTGATATTTTTCGTCCACCTGTTTGGGAAGACATCGAAGTGTCTGGCCTTGTCCTTGATGGTGTGACATTCCAAGCGCTATGCTACAATTCTACATTAGAGTCTTTCATTGTGTCCTCCGAAGACTCAATCAGTACTATCGCTCTTGATGGAAAAGCAAGTCCCGGTTCTTTTTTTAAAAACGGGCTTAGGGTTCGAGACATGGCAGTCGGGAAAGATGGCAAAAGTTACGTGCTCTTTGAGGACAATCGTATTAGGGTCTTCCGTGACCAGTCGTGGGAGAAATACACAGGTGTGATCGAATTACCAAACAAGAGCAGGGAGTCTACGCTTTCATCCTTGGCCGTTAGTGATCAAGGTGTTGTGATAGTCGGAGACCAAGCGACACAGACAATCGTCGGGTGCTCTTCGGCTGCTTTCAAGAAGATGACGGACATTTCCACGATCAAAATGACTTTCACAAGTGGCGGAGAACTTGCAGTTGTGTGTCGCAACATAAGACAGGTAGATGCCAACAGTTCTTGTCGCTGGAACGAAGCAGGTGTCTCCGTCAAGATATTTGGCGTGAAGGATCGGAGGGAGAATGTCGTTGTCCAGAACAACTGGCAGGCTGCCGCTGTTACGTCGAGCGCAGTGGGCGATAGCAACATCGGACGGTTCTTCGCTTTTGGGATATACGTCTTGGAGGATGGACGGCAGCTCACGTCTTTGGCTGAATATGACAAGTGAGTCGTTTCTCATACTTAGTATTAAGTTACTTATAAACATCTAAGTTTCAGTGGGTTACACACCAGATGGGTAATACTGACAATGAGGCTGCCCTGAAATGTCAATGTCACAAAATTAATTCTCTTATATTTCAAACAAGTAAACATTGTATTTGAAGCCATAAATATTGTACTAACTTTACTGTTTCAGTCATGTGGTGACTCATAGTAGTAGTGTCAGCGAATGAATATGTTACTGATATTTTAGATGATAGTTCATCTCACTACCAAACTTTGTTAACTGTCACCACTTCGTTAACAATAAATTATTCTCACATTTTCAGTTTCGGGACAAGAAAATATGTAGTCTTTGAGGACAAGGCGTTGCCAGTCAACTTAGAGAGTGGTGTCTCACCCCTCATCGCAGCAGACGAAGAGGGTAACACCATTGCAGTCTACACGGGTGCAAACATGTGGCTCTTCCGAAGACGTGACTTTAGTACGATTTAATCTGGTAACCGTTGCTAGGTACAATCCATGTCCAATGAAATATAAGGTTACAGTACATGTATTTGGTAAAGAACAGTGGCATTATATGTGCTGGAAGTCTTAGGTGCACATTTAGGATATTGCTGAAAGATGTCCACAGTAGACATTCTTTAGTTGCTATTTGTTTTATCACAATATTAGACACAAGCATGATGTATTTAGAAGGTCATATGGATAAAGGCAATCAAAGTTTTGTCATTTACATTCAGGTACGATTGACCGTAGGAATGACGCTTATGATTAATCATACGAATTGCGCTTATGATGGACCATACGAATTGCGCTTATGATTAAGCATACAAATTGCGCTTATGATTAACCATGCGAATTGCGCTTATGATTTTTGCGAAGCTGCAGATAAACAGGTGGACAATTGTATGAAGAATTAATTATATTCGAATACAAGGTACATGTTCGTTTCTCTGCTTATATACCAAGTTACAAATCATTTTATCAATTCCTTGTGTGAAACTTTCGCAGGTTTGCGGTTTACAGGGTCAGCCTTAAACGGTGTAAACGGTGTGTACAAAAGTTAATATCATGTTGCTCGGTTGCACGAACAGAAAAGTAAAGTAAATAAGTGCTTATTGTCTTTGCACTTTATTGCAGATGATCTCTGGACATAATTGCTCGAAACTTTCAAATTATAATTGCTCTAGAGATGTATTCAATCAGAATCACGTTATTTTTCTCATCATAGCCTGAGGATGAAGAATAATTTGACATTTGCAAGAGAGCATTGATTTTCAAATAATGTTACAATCGACAATTTTTTTTTAAATTCCAAGCAATAATCATGTGCCTTCTCGATGATGCAGTGATTTTGTAACTATTTTAGTTTAGCATGTGTATTGTCTGCTAACGGGTGAATTTACATTGCAAAAAAATATTCAAGATAAATACTTCGTAGTTCATTCGATATATATATATATATATATATATATATATATATATATATAATATATATATATATGAATGATTTTCTAACGTTATAGCTTAAGTGTCTGGCAATGTATACCTCACATACCTATATAGATTCATAGCCAGGATTGTCAGAAAAAGTGTGTCGAACTGCTTGAAAACTGCAACAAGTTTTTGTTTTTCTCGGAAATAAGGTTTTCAAAAATGTTGCCAGCTGTCCACGAGTAGACTCAGCTGGGGAAAGGAAGGGGTATGGAAAAGTTTTCTTTTGGGCATGATTTTTTTCTTTATGTGGCGGTCCCATCTTCCCACCCCTGCATTTGACTATGCTATATACATGGAACCCTTTTTGTAGTCCTTATGAATAGAGCTGCTATAATTCCAGAAGAACTTTTTTCATCTCGAATATGAGTGAATAACACTTTTCCGTTAGCGAAAATATATAGGACCACATCACATGCAAAATTATCGTGAAAAATTGAAGGAATTTTTTTTTTTTTAATTCTGTAACGTAAGGAAAAGAGCGGAGCTTCTGTATGTCTAATATTGAAGGCGGGTGATTTCAGGAGGTGGGACAAAATGCTTGAAAACCGTAAACTCCACGATCCCTGGGAACTGTTCCGTAGAAAGCGATGGATATTTTCCTCTATGACATTGAATTCTAAGTAATGTACTAAGGACTTTGTGACGCTCGTTAATTTCAGCAAAGTCGCCCTCAATTTGCTCTTCCTTATTTTTGGCATTGGATCTTGTTTACGCATGTAAAAGTAATTACATGTATGAGGTTTGCCTCTGAAATAAAGTGAGATTCATGAAGGGTTTTTTTAAAGCAGTAAACTATAGCATTGATATCATAAATAGTTCTTTATCTTTTTATTATTTATTTGTTGATCAGTACTTGGAAATGTCTCTTCATACTTCACAAAGTATGACCCATAGGATGATGCCACTCGGTCCGTTTTTTTGTTTTTTTTTTAATTAATTAATTTATCTATTTGTTTAGTTTGGGATTATTTTTTTTTATTTATTTATTGGGGGGGGGGGGTTAAGGGGTAACTTATCTAGCTTCGCACGAGTGTCCTTGTGATTTGCTTGTACTCTTCAAATGTCTTTCATGGTATTTCCACGCCAATATGAGCAATAGATTTCTAATTATGCTTCTTTAGTATGTGTCAGTGAGGGGAGGCGGGGGGGGGGGGTGCAGTACTGATCATGGAAGCAAGTTTGGTGAAGATATTGATCTGGGGAGCGTTTCATCGAGCGTCTTGTCAGTGATTTTTACTGACAAATTTCCAATCAGATGCAAGGATTTCAGTAGCTTATAACAGTTATTGTAAATAATATTGTCACTGAAAGAAGCTTTCAGGAAACGGGGCCCAGGGGAGCGTTTCGTCAAGTGTTTTGTCAGTGATTTTTTTTACCGACAACTGTTATAAGCTACTGAAATCCTTGCATCTGATTGGCTGAAAGCAAATTTGTCGGTACAAATCACTGACAAAACGCTTGATGAAACGCTCCCCAGGTCACCTTTCTTTTTGCCTGCATTTGAGATGTGCTGCCACCTTGATAGAGACTGGATTGGAAATAAGTCATTACAATTTTTTTAAAAGTTATGGAGCTGAGCTCTATCCCTTTGAACGAAATACAGATTAAATATATTCTTGACTTATTGTTATAGGCCGTCAATTAAAAAAAAAATCACACAAAATGTTTGAACTTGAAATAAATGATGTCTTCCCAGTGAAAAGAATATTCAAACTCCAAAAAATAAGCAAAGAAAAAAAACATGTTTGGACTAAAATGCAATATACCGTCCAATATCTGTGCACCCCGGGGAGTGCTTCAGATATCTAAATTAATTAAATTACATGTATATACATGTAATTTTATATCCTGTAAGTTTTTCTTATTTCCAAATAATCCACAGTGGATTGCATTGACATGCTCAAACAATGATCACTAATAGCTATTTTCTTTCAGTTCACCGCCTGTTCTCCAGCATTAAGATATATATTATATTCAACGTAGAATAGCGATGATATTATCTGTATTGTATGAGATTATCCTTTAACATTTCTAGCTGTTATTTATACATGTACATGTATGTATTAACATTGCGTGCCAATGATAATTATTATCAGGAAAAAAGATGACCACATGATTACCCATTCACGGCCACTTTGGATTCCCAAGCGATGATCTGTTATTTCATTGTATTGAATTCTAACACCAGTCCAGTACATGTGTTGTTTTTTTTTTATAGTCACGCGGAAATGAACTAAATGTGGAAATGACTGCTGCCTGTGGGAATTAGGCAGAGTGGAAAGTACAATAATATACTGCCTTTTATCATAATGTGAAATGATGCGTTATCGGAATGTGTAGTGTTTTGCAATGAGAAATTTTTACAATAGGTGTGGAAATAACTGGAAATGCATTCCAGGGTGTATATATGGTATTCAGTTTGCAATGATATCAGAGGTAATTATGTAAAATATCACTCAAATAACGTTGGCTATCTTCAAATGTTTGGTACTCGTTATATTCTATAATGCTGAACAGTCCTGTTAAACAGTCCAAGTTGCCTTGGATGTGAATATTCTTATGTGTAAAAGTGAAATGATATTGTGGCAGAACACCATTCCGTCTGTTAACTCTGTGTTAAATTATATATGAGTTGACGCTCTTCTGGCTCAAAGCAAAATTTTTGCTTCATCTCTCTCTCTCTCTCTCTCTCTCTCTCTCTCTCCTCACTATCTCGATCTCTGTCTCCCCCTCCCCCAATCTCTCTATCTGACTCTCTCTCTCTCTCTCTCTCTCATTCAACTTATTGGTAGAACCCTAATGAGATGTTTTGTTCTTTTTACTAATATCCAAACTGATGTACAATGATATTTGACCCATAAACATGTAGTGTAGTGGTATATTATCAGTAATATCAATGTACGTTTCTAAATCATAAAGTTCAACATTCTCCCCCCCCCCCTCTCTCTCTCTCTCTCTCTCTCTCCCTTATCTTCTCTCTTCCCCTTATCTCTCTCTCTCGCTCTCTCTCTCTCTGTACACTTTACCCAAGCCTTTGCGCTTATCGACTGTCAAGTACCATTTATCCCTTATGCTTTTGTTTGTTTGTTGTATTTTCCTACACGTTGTATAGCACGTTGGGAACAAAATCTTTAGAAATGTTTTCTTCTAAAACTTTAGTTGTTTAGTCCATTTGTTTTCATTATCTCAAATATCATGTTTCGATTTAAAGTGAAAAGCTATACCTCTTTGTGAGCATCAATTTAGTTTAGATTAATCGGTGTCAGTGTTCATTTCACATGAGGAAATGTACTGGTTATTGCTATTAATCATACACTCTAAAAAAAAAAAAAAAAAAAAAAAACGTCTAGTCATTTTTTTTTTTACCAGATCGCCTTGGTCACATCTTCTTAATCAGATTCTAGTAATTTTGATTAAGATTCTATTCATTTTGACTAGGATTCTGTTCATTTCAAACCCGGATCTGGTAGTTTTGACTATAATAGTGCAGGTGCCCGTGGGAATACATGTATTTATTCTAGTCATATCTGACTAGATTCTAGTATTTTGACTAGATTGCTGTTTAGAATTTATGAAGGTACTATTAGCTTTTTAAATGAAAATGAAAGTAGATGTAGTTAAGATTGTTTAAACAAACCATGGGAAAGCTTCCAGTATAATGGACATTGACATTCATGAGAACTGTGCCTCTATTATTGTTGTTGTTGTTGTTGTTTTATGTACGTTCGATTTTGCAAAAGCACGGAAACAAAACTTGCAAAACAGATTTCGTTGTTCTGAGAAAAATTTCACTCATTGTTCGTTTAGATTATTATATCTGTCCATGATACTTTGTTTGTACTGATATTGCGCCCTAGGCTGCGAAACCTCCAAAACCTTTGATTTTATATGTATCTTTTATAAGTGTCTATGTAGAAATTATATTGTTCTTCGGTCATCCTACTCCTCGATGGATATTAAGCCTCACATGATAAATATAGATACAGGAAGATAATAAATATTTTGAACATTGATACGAAGAGAAGTAATCAAGCGATGTGAATGGCGCTAGAAAACATGGGGGAAGAACAGTTGCCATGGAGGTTTCAAAATGATTTGTTTATCTTTTATTGGATGTATACATGTGCGTGCATTTTTATGTATGACTCGGGTTAAACAAACATCCAAACCAGATGACTCATAGCGAGTCCATTCATGAACTTTGCAAGTCATAATGATACAACGCATTCATGCAGTGTTGGATCCGGGAGGTTCAGGGTTTGCCTTTTTTTACGAAGAAAAAACTAAACCCTTTGCTAGACTCATTTTTTTTAAAAATGTGTCCATTCGTTCTCCTTTTTTCTGGCAAAAGGACATCTCCAAAATATTCTGTAACTCAGGGAGTGTTTTGTTTCTGGTCGAACGTGCCATAGTTCCATGTACGCTTTTGTTTAGGTCTCGGGTGGAAAAAAAGATAATTTTGCTGCTTATGAAATGTATTGATTTGGCAATAACACCAAATGCCATGTATGCTATAATATGTGTAGTTGTTCGGCTATGGAATATATTCTGCTTGGTTAATGCATGTGTGAAATATTGGCCTATTAAAGCCTATAATTCTCACTAGAGTGGCGACCAGTCGTTAATCAATGCACACCCTTACAAGACTGCATTGTAGAAATAATGGAATCAGCAGCTCGATAGGGAATTATGCACTACCGCAAAATCCTCCTATGATCACAGACAATGACCTGAGTGTCGTTGGTCGGCGATCGGTCGCTGCTGTAGTGAGACTTAAAGGGAAATCCAACCTTTATAGCAAGTTGCTTTGAAAGAAAGATGAAAAATCAGAGAAGCAGATTGGTGAAAGTTTGAACGAAATCGGACAAGTAATAAGAAAGTTATGAATTTTTGAAAATTGTAATCACTATGCTTATGGGAATTTCAAATTGGCCGAATAGGTAATGTCACTGTGATGTAGCTGTGGACAACTCCCCCATTCGCTCTAACACACAAAATGACTAAAATATCACTTTTTTTCAAAATGCATTACTCAGTAGGATTTTTTCGTTCATGAGGACCTATACCAATATGCTATCTCCAATATATTTTGAGTACTGCCCCGAGGGTAAAAGCGCCTCGAAGAAAACCGCAAATTAATGATATTTTTGTGTACGACAAATGGGAGAGTTGTCCACAAAAATGTCACAATTGACTCACCAAATTGCCAATTTGAGATTCGCATAGATGTAGTGATCTCATTTTTCAAACATCCATAACTTTATTATTCCTTGTCCGATTTCTTTCCAACTTTCACCATCCTGTTTTTCTTATTTTTCTGCTTTCACACAAATCATCTTATTATCAAGGTTGGATTGCCCTTTAATAGGCTTCATATGTTATGCAGTCCCTCGTGTAAACACAGGCGTATCCGGACAACTACCCCCTCCCCCCGGATTCTGGGGGTAGTTGTCCTCGGGATCAAAATTATGTAGGGGGTATCGTCATGGGGGAGGGGGCTGAATATCCTATGGATCATTGTCGAGGGTATCATCCTCGGGGGTAATCGTCATTGCATGGGAGGGGGGGGGGGTAATTTTACTGGGGGTAATTGTCCGGGGGTAATTGTCCTGGGGGTAATTGTCCTGGGGTAGTTGTACTGGAGGTAGTTGTCCCGGGTGTAGTTGTCCGGGAGAAGTTGTCCCGGGTGTAGTTGTCCGGGAGTAGTTGTCCAGGGGGTAGTTGTCCTATTAAACACAGGAGTTCATGGGGAATGAAAGCTATTAAACATAATCATAAGAGTTTCTCTCATCGTTTATCGAGACAGTGGGTCTTCTCATATTTAGTTTTCGTAGCCTACATGTACTCATTATTCAAGTCGTCTAAGACCACTTGAAGAATATCAAAGTTTAAATATCAGTTATGTATTATGTTTATTTCGAATGGAATGTCCCAGCCCCCCCCCCTCCCTGCTTAGTTTCCCCCTCCATTTCCCTCCATCTCCCTCCCTCTTACCCCCCCCCCCTCTATCTCTATCTCTCTCTCTCTCTCTCTCTCTCTCCGTTATTTTATTTAATACATGTACTATGACTATGAAAAAACGAATTTGAGACGTTATTCTATTAGGGGCTGAGGTAAATGTAAGAAATAAAGTTGTATCTGTTAAAGTTGTATTTGTTATTCAATATCCATGAACTTTGTGCAGATTAAAGCTTTATTTGATCTCTGTGTTCAAAAGAAAAGTTTCTCGGTTTATTTTTTTACGCTGGTTTCTTAGCAACCGTTGTTCAGAGTTAACAGTAATACAATACCCTCATTCATTGTGGAGAATGAATATACGGTAGGGATTTCCCCTTTTCAGTTGGGACTATATGCTAGATATAATATGAAAAGTGAAACGTAACACCAAAGTAATAACCTATTATATCAGTTGCCTCTTACTATCAAAATAATGTGTTAGGTTGAACTACAATCTTCTCCTTGCGATGGTTATAAACAAAACGAAAGTATTAAAGAGTTTCTTTTGTCGTTATTTTTGTTTGTATTGTGTTTATTGGGGTCAACTGTATCCGGACTTCTTGATTAGAACCATGATTATACATACACTACGATTAAATTAAAGCACTGTTATGTACACATGGAATAATAGAAGCAAATAGAATGCCCATCCTATTATACTATTAATACATGGTTGGGAGTGCGTTAGTGCGATCTGGCAACACAAAGGTTTTTATCGTGGTGTACTAACGCACGAGGCGTAGCCGAGTGTGTTAGACACTATAAAAACCTGCGTGTTGCTGGGTCGCACTAACGCACGAACTCACAACCATGTATTAATAGTTTTATTAAACGGGTCTACAATCTTAGTGTTTTCTTACAATCTTAGTGTTTGATCCGGATTAGCCGTGCGTTAGTCCCCTCGTCGTGCGTTAGCACTTTTTTTTTGCACGGTCACGTGATGTTATTTGACCAATCAGGATGGCTACATTCTTGAACCCGTTTTATAATGAAAAATATCGAATGCTTTGGTTTCAGTTTTACTCTTCTTGCAACAATGCAACAAGATAAAACTTGAAAGTTAATGCTGGAACACAAATCTGTAATACATGTATGCGAACTCGTATGTCCGTCGTGCAAAGAATCAATGCTTTCCCCCAAAAAATGAATATAAAAGGGAGCCTCACTCCAGCATTTGAAAAAAATATATACATGTATAACATAATATCTCGCATATTCGAGGAAGGACACCATGAATACCATTTAAAACATTACGCACATCTACTATACGACGTTTAAAGAGGCTTGATGGTTAATTTTACCCGAGTGCTATACAGAAAGCATGTGTATGCTTGTAAGTAAACAACCAGGGGACCGATGGTTTTAAGTCCGCTCCGAGGGACTTGGTGATGAAGATTAATGCCTTACCAAAGGGCACTAGCGCATCCACTTGTTTTCGAACCCGGGTCCTCAAGTTACGAGACCACTGCTCTACCACTAAGCCATCGCGCCTGCGATGTAAATGTAATTTCTTGACGAAGAAGATTTTAAAGAACAACAACAGTAAATTGCAGAGATTAAAATAAAATTTACTGTTCTTTGGACAATTTTCGCAATGTATTCAAGAAAGTGAGTGCCGTATCTCAGCCAACGACATGATTAAGCATTTTATTCAGGCAACTACCCCGCTGATTTTAGGTTTTGCACTTAGGCATTTTACATTATTTGAACTGTATATCGACGAAGGAATTGTATATAGGTTGATACTGTACCGGCATTTGTTGCAACATGCCTCTCTTGTATCAACAAAATACGAATGCCACCGAAAAGCACAAGAGTGATTTAGCTCCCTTGCAGGATACACTCCTCTATATATGCTTGAATACATTGAGGTAACTAGGGGAACACCCCCCCCCCCCCCTAATGGCAAAAGAGTGACAAGAGAGATAACGAGAGAGATAGCGAAAGGGGACGGGAAAGTGAAAGTGATGCTGCTATCCCCTCGTGCCATACCCTCCCCGAATCAATGGCCTCGTTAATTCGTATTTCATCCACCGAGTATTAAAGACCGCTACCCCCAATACTGCCCGTTCCCCCTTATTGTCTGGACCCATGCTACGCCACTGCTAGTATATCTCACACCGCTGTCGCAGGATATAGGATACTCATCGGTCACACCCAATTAGTATCTTCTTGTCTTCCGCCATCACCCTGTAAATAGCAGAAAATTTGTCAAAATTATCCTCGGTTCTTCGCACCTGTGTCTCCCCATGCCTTCCAGATTGTTCACAAGCTAGTGCCAGAGTTCATTACCCATCACAACCCGTCCGCGTTTAGAACTTGGGATGTTAGAAATCTAGGTAAATCAGTGGTCGGGTGTTGTTTTTAGGTCTCGCTGAAAGGTGGAGCAATGAGACGTATATTATCTTCCTACTGTGCAATAATTTTTATTTTGAACTTAGAGCCTAGATACCATGGTTAAGATACCTTTGTTTGTAGGGGTGATTGACAAAGAGCAGAAGTGTGTCGAAGAGGGATCTAGATCATTAATCGTATTGCGTCTTTACACTCGCCGATGATTTATCGAGAAATATTGAGGATGACTGAATGACAGCCACACATACGTCGGGGTCCAGGGGCTTGGCAATTTGATTGCGATTTCAAGACGTAGAAAACATTCCATAACGACGCTGGAATGAGATATGATAAAGCCGCTTATCGCATTTAAACAGATGTCGAACATTATTGGAACACCTGGAACATGCATATTTTCAAATATTAAATCATTGTCTAAGGTATGATGCGGAATTTTGTGCACATGGAGTTTGTAGATAGTAATTTTTCATCAATAGCACCCCTGCCAACCAATCAAGTCATAATTATTGTCAAATTAATTGACCGAATTTACCTGACATTATGAACTAAATGTATTATAACGGTAGCCTGGAAAAAATGAACTATTAATAGTTATAATTCAAATTTAACTATACTGGAATATCACCTACCGAACATTTACATCACGGACAACTGCCTCCTAGGACAATCAACCAGGACATCCAGGCCTGAGGAGTGAGGACATAATTATGCCTCCCAGGTCTATTACCCACTGAAAAGTACCCCAACCTATGAGGTATTCTCTTCGGGAGTAGTTGTCTGGGGGATAGGGTTAGCAGTTCGGGGTTGTATGTAGAGTTGCTTACCTAAATCATTTGGTTCCTGAACATTTTCTCTTTAATATTATATCAATACGTATGTAATTCATAAAGTTTTTTATCTATTTATTCATTCATTCATTTCTGTGTATTTTTGAAAATTATCATATTAGTGTGATCATTATTATCATTTTTGTTATTATAATCATTATTATTATTATTATTATTATCATTGTTTTCATCATAATTATTATTATTATTATTATCATTATTATTATTATTGTTATTATTATCATCATTATTATTATTTTAATTATTAATGTTGTTATTATTATTATCATAATTATTATTATCATAATTTATTATCATTATTATTACCTCAGTCATGTATCATTTTTTTCTTACGATAGAGTGCAATGTCCGATTACGAAGACCAACATTATTATAATCTTCATTCCCATATCAAACCTAAGCGCAGAAGCTCTCAAAGTCCAGGTGCTCTGATTTCAGATGGCATGGTGAGAAAATGAAATTAGTCGGTCTAAGCCAAGGAAGCTGGAGCTCCTTTCATACATTCTTGATAAATTGACTTTGCGAAGAAATGTGATCCGTCTCAGAAGCACATCCCACCGACGTAAATCCGCCCTTCCCAACGACGCGGCGTTTTGGTCTCTTGAAAAAGGTAATGTATTTCCGAACGTGCGCCCCCTATGGGGAAAAAGACACACCCTACCCCGATTTTGGGCCAACGGGATGAAGACTAGGGGTGACGAGAGAGCAGGTTATAAGATATTACTTATGTTTTTGCCTCATTTTATGATCTTCTGCCCTGTGTTCTGTGTGTCAAATAGTGTCGAGAACATACGCGTAGTCCCACGCGTATGAAAGCCATTTTATGCGCTGAACTGTACGCGTTCGGTAATACAATGCTGTTCGGAAATACAATACTTAAGCATCACACCTCCTGTTCAGACACAAAACGTTTATACCGAAACTCGATAAAGAAACGTCGTATAAAATTTTCATCGTATAGCCTACGGACCGTTCAGACACATATCTCGACCGATTAGAAAAACATCGTATAGATGCGCAGTTTTCCACTGCGCATGTTGTTATGGTCGCCGCCAGTCCCCGCCCCTGGTAAGGACACCTTTCGCGCGCGCTCACGTTAAGCCCCGCCCAGTTATACCGTTCTATGGTCGCCATACGTTCAGACACACGGAAAGGTGATTCGTTATCGAGTTCTAGTTCGAAACGATGCTCTGAACCCAGTTTCGTTACGACGTTTCGTTATACGACGTTTCGTTAGTCAGCGTTCACTCCGTTCAGACACATAAATCCACAAAAATTCATTCATCGTATAGCTATACCGTTTTGGTATAAATTTTTTGTGTCTGAACACCTGTGAGGCTGCATGGTGACTAGCCTTCAATCAAGGCGGCTGTGCTGCTCTGTCGATCTCCTGGTCGATCCTCGAAACGCTCGGAATAGTCCTCTGATTGCGCAGGAAGTCGACACACGCGTGCAGCTTGCTGAGCAAGACTTCCCGCGCAATAATCAGAGGATGATTCTGCAGGTTTCGAGGATCGACCAGGGGATCGAAAGACAGCACATCGCCTTGATTAGAGGCTACATGGTGACCAATAACATCTTATAAAGACGAAAAACCAGTTCTGAAAGGTTTTCAAACACAGTCTCGGCATGAGACTTTAAAGACCTCTATAAGTAAAATAACTATATAAAATATGAATGTGAACGAGCGTAGCGAGCGAGCCTTGACGAAATTAAAGTAAAGTAGTTCTAAATCGCTATAAATTAGGGGCACAAATTATGGAGGAAGAAAAAGGGCACTTATCAAAAACGAAAATGGCACTTATCAGAAAATAAAAGGAGCAGGAATATGTCATATTAAAAAGAGCAATTATCAGAGGATGAAACATAATGTTATTTGTCGCACATCAGTGTTGGCACTTTACCAGAGATGAAAAAAGGCCGCCGTATGAGACCGGAAAGGTGCATTTATTATAAAGGAAGAGGCCCTTATCAGAAGGAATAAGGGTACTTCGAAGAAAGGAAAGGAGCTGTGTCAAAATGAATTAAGGGGCAATTATCAGAGGTGTAAAGGGGCACTTATCAGAGATGGAAAGGGGGTAATTCTTGTATCTGAAAATGGATACTTATGAGAATGGAAAAAATGGCACTTATTGCAAGGAATTAATAGGTACATTTGGTGCAAATGATTTCAAAGGGAATTGTCAAAGGAAAGATTTTATTAGGGGTTTTATGAGGTGAAAAAGGAAGAGGCTCTTTTTTAGAAATGAATAAAAGGGAGCACTTATCAGAAAGAATCGGAGCAATTATAAGATTGGAAAAGGGGCACGTGTTATGATAACGAATACTTATAGAAGGGGTAGGGGCACTTCTTACAAAGGAAAAGGGACAGTTGTCAAGGAAGAAGGGCACCTCTCAGATTTAATAGGCCCCTGGCAATTCTCAATGGTAATAAAATCAAATTGTAAGAAGGTGGAACGGGCAGGAGTTATAAAGGAAAGGGGCGCTTATCTGAAGTAAAAGGAACACTTTCCTATGTAAAAAGGGGGAACTTCTAGGATACCCAAATTCCTGAAATACTGGAGACACTGTACCCCCCCCCCCCCGGCCCCACAGGGTCTGATTTTAAATGATCCTAAAATTTCTCTAAAATGTTGATGCGTTATTCTGAATCCTGAAAGAAGACTCATGAAATTTTAGAAGATGTATAGACGGTCATTAATTTGGAGGATGCTGTAAGGTCCCGAGAAGTCTCCTTGTGTCCTAAGCATGACGTAAAAATAATTATCTGAGCTTGTTTTCTACACTTTAATTGTTTCAATGATACCATGTTTTATTAGGCCTACATTTTGCATTAACGGTGCATTCAAGAGGCGAGGATGTAATGCCCACTTGTACAAATGGAAAACACGTTAGAAATGGACATGGATGAAAGATTTTGATTTATGAAATCGGAAATATCGGGACATTCAAATCATCTTATAGCATTTTAATTGCATTTTGAGGAGGAATTCTCACTACTATCTTTTATATTGATTATTGATTTGATCAATTTTATCAATAACTGATTGATATAGAAATGATTTCTTCCTTGAAAAGTGGGGGGGGGGTATATTGTACACAGGCCACCCCCCCCCGAAAAGTGGGGGTATATATACCCCCCCCCCCCATCCCCCGGGATTTACGCCAGTGGCACATCCCCTGTCTGTTCTTCCGTAATCCTTGGCTTATCCAGCATAGAGGGAAGCCGGCGTAACCTCTCAACCCCCATGCATGCACCCCCCCCCCCCCCCGCGCACATGCCGGCGGAAATCCGGAGGGGCGATTTGGACAGGGAACATAACATCAAATTGCCCACCCCCATTCGCTTTTTGGTCTTTCATTACACCAAAAATTAGTCTCTCAGAACCGAACTTTGTCAAATTAAAGATTTTTTAAAAAATTTAAAATGGGAGTTAAAGGGCACTCTAAAATTATTGTAATGTCCTTTTTCTTCTCCTTATTCTTCTTCTCAGAAAATTCTGGAGCACAATAATGTGTCCCCTCCATGTTTTAAAAGCTATTTCCGCCCGTACACCTTTAACGGCCCTTGATAACCAATACAGCTTGCAATATAGATTGACAGCACCCGAGACTGTCCAGATGCATTACGCCTCCCTCTATTAACGAGCGATTTCTGAATACTAGTATGCCACTAGAAATGACTGCCTTGAACAAACAAACACAACAAGTCATGACAAAGCTCGACTCTTAGCTAATACTAAGAGAGTCGAGGGTATCTCTAACTTGACTCCTAGAAAACAAGTTAATTTCTTTCATCGGTGTCCAGTGGCAGAGCCGCAAGGCTGAAGAGGTGAATAACATGACTCCTAAAATTCAATTTGAGACATACATGGTCGGTGAATAATTGCCTACCCGAAGGTGCTTATAAGTACGTGCGTGCGTCTAAATCCTGGTTTCCAGGAGACATCTTTTATCCTATTCTCATAACAGAATTGACTTAGATTCCGTGGGGAGAAGAAACAATCGCATCCCAATCGCCCCATCTTTTGTTAGAGAATGGAAAGCATAAATAATTCGTTGTGCTTTGGAGGGATCAATGCTTAACGCTTGGTGTAACGATTGAAAGCAAAATTTTAAAAGAAAAAAAAAACCCTGTCCCGTTATCCATTTTGTTCGCTGACTTACTGTCTGATAATTATGAAAGATTTTCGAAAGAAGATAATATTCAATTAAATAATTAATTTACCAGGTTTACCCCGAAAGAATTAAAATTAAAAAAAATTATCCTGTATGTTGCCATCAAAGAGGAATCGTTGTTGAGTTAAAGGGTACCAATCACCAAAAAATATTTTACTCTGTAGGTTACAGGTTCCATGTCATTCTACTATATTCCAAATATGGGCTTCGAATATCACTTCTATAAAGAGATATTACAAGTTTAATTATACTCTCTATAAGCATAAAAGCGACTCGTGAGTAGACTACTCACGCGCTCGCCAAGATAAGGGCTCGCGCGGAACCCAACTCGGAGGTTCGGTTCCGCGCGAGCACCTTCATGTTATCCTTTATTTCCTTCATAATCCTAAACTGTTGACCTATAGAACTTCAGATAAAGTTCTTTGAGGTTAATTTTATACTTCCTAGCGTTATACAAATTCTTTTTTTCAGGTGGTTGGTACACTTTAAATTCTTCTTACTGTGATATATGAGGGGAAAGCAAATGCAACAATTCGGCATCTTGGACAGAACATGATTACAATTGTATTTCAGTAGCGGATCCAGGGGGTACGGGGGGCACCGCTCCCTCAGCAATGTTCATAATGCAAATTTTGCATTCATTTATTTTTCACAATTGCATGACGCGTCAAAGATCGCGCCAGTGGATGACGCACTTCTACCATGCATGTCTACGGCAGCAAAATGACGGTTCATGTCTGCTGCACGCGAGTTGGCTCAGTCGGTAAAGCGTCTGCCTGTCGAACCAAAGTTCGAATCCACCCCGGGCGGATGACTGAAGCTTGCGTTGTGTGTTAACGTGCCCCTCCCCTGTTTCAAAGACGCAGGCTATGTTACAGTGGAAAACACTCCGTCCCTCGGATAGGACGTTACATGGAGGCCCCGTGTAAAGGAGAGTCATCACCTTTACACTATTCGATGAAGAGTAGGGGGGGGGGGGGGGACCCCGGTGTAGTGGTACACCTGCATATCCCCATGAGTTATATCGGGATGAGAGACCCGGGGGTTACAGTGATTCAGTTCGCTTTCCACCTCCCAGGCACAGGTGACGCCAAATACTTCAGTTTCAGTTTCAGTTTCAGTTTATTGTTTCATATTTCACATTTATAATGTGTTTTTTTACAGTATACATGTAAATGGGTACAAACAATTATTGGTACAAACGAGATAAATGATACGAACAAACAAGAGATATATTGTCAGAGAAAATAAAAGAAGATGAGTACCTCATATCTATGCGTTTGCATGCAATATTAATTGAGCAGACTGGGCTATAATAATAATAATGAAATATTGAGGAGCCTAAGGAGGAAGCTACGCTTGTGAGTTATAGGCTCCAAAGAGTAATAATATTTGAAATAGTCTTTGAAAATAGTAAGAACGAGCAATGCATGATACAGCAATATGAGTATATAAATGAATATAAATTAAATTATTGTGTTACAGTAATCAAAATCGAAGAAATAGTATTGGATGGCTTTGTCACTTTCATTACAGCAATGATATAATAATTCACATTTTTAGGGTAAATAAACATTTCCTGTACGCCGTGGCAATTTCTGAAGCATATATTCCGAAGTGCTGACATGATTTTTTATTCTCAATTTTTACCGACGGCTTAACGCAACGCACTACATAAGAAAAGACATATAATACAGTAATCACGTATAAACCAACGTGACAGGATTATGATGTCAGCATTTCGGCATAAATGAATAGAACATTTTATCAATATGCAGAAGAAGAAGAAGAAGAAAGATAAAAAAACATCTCCCAGCACCCAGCGACGGGCACCACACCCGCCCGCAACGAGCTATATTGCACCCCAGAAGTCAGAACAATGGCTACTGAGGCGCAACAGCTCGCTGCAGACGAGTGAATTGGCCCGTCCCCTGCCACTCGGAGAATAATAAACTGCATAGGTGTGGTATACGAAAATAAAAATGGTATTGAAAAGATTGTTTTGACAGCACTACATGTCGGCTTCTGCCTGTATGGCATAACCATTTAGAAGAAGAAGTTTTAGTTTCCGTTTTAAATATAAACAATGAGGTGGCTTCAGTAATTTCACTTGGGAGTTCATTCCAATACTTTGGACCTGAAAATGTAACGGTTTTTTTGCAAATATTGTACGAGTTCGTGGCAAATGGAAAGAGTTACTTTGGCGTGTGGGGTATGGGTGGATAGCGGTTTTTTACGAAAAGTGCAGAAACGATTGCTGGTAATTCATTTATATATATAACTGATACATGAATATCCCTAAGTTGTACACATAAATGTCTGAGATTCGTAAGAGTTTATTCTTAAAAAACAATTGGCTAGTATGAGAGAGAAATCCAGCGTTATTAATATTTCTTACGGCCCGTTTTTGAATGATGAGTATTGTCAAGTTGAATTTTGGTCCCATTCCCCCAGGCAAGAATTCCGTAATTGAGATATGGTAAAATTAGAGTGGTATACAAAGATAACAAAATTTTGGGAGGGAACTCGTGTTTGAGTTTATTTAAGATGCCTGTATTTCTGGACAAAATTTACATAAGTAATTGATGTGTACCTTCCATGATAAATCACTGTCAATGTAGATACCAAGAAATTTTGTGGAATCCACTTGGCTTAGATTTGTATTGTCAATTAATATGTTCCCTGGTAGGGATTTCATAGAATTACTGTATAACATAATGAGTTTTTTTTAACATTCAAAGATAGTTTATTAGCATTTATCCAAGCTTGGACCAGTTTCAGTTCATCATTTACAATTTGAAGGAGCATTTGGGGGTTACGATGTGAAAAGAAAATATTAGAGTCGTCAGCGAAGAGAATAAATGACAGAATTTCAGACGAATTTTGGAAGTCATTTATATATATATATAATAAAACAAGGGACCTAATAAGGAACCTTGAGGAACACCGCAAGATATTGATCGTTGGTAAGATCTTGACCATTTATACTAACGAATTGTTTTCTGTCAGTGAGATAATTCCTGAACCACTCCAAGGCTTTCCCTCGAATCCATAATGGGATAATTTCTGCATTAAAATATTATGATTGATAGTGTCGAAGGCCTTGGAGAAGTCCAGGAAAATTCCGACAGTATGTGACATAATAATAATAATAATAATAATAATAATAATAATTTGATTACATCAGGACCGCATCAGTTACTTGTATACGGTCTTCTGCGCGTCATGAAAGAGCAATATCGTTTAAAACGTTATTGTGAAATGAATGAGTGGAAACAATACTGTTTATAGCTGGCGTATAATTGAATGAATTGTTTTCACAGACTTGATTATAGCGCACTGTGACGCTTTGTGTGAGTCGGACTTGCTCTTCCTTTCCTCAAATCAACCAGACATGTATCTTGAGGTTGTCATGTGAAAAAAAAAATAGAATTCGACATTTATGTTTAGTCTTCAGGCTGTTTACTTTTATTCAGCAGTTCCGCCAGTTGTCTGAGGAGAAAACAAACACACTGCCACGCGACCTAAAACTTGTATCAATATTTAAAGGTCATGTAAAGTTTTGGTAAGCCCTCAAAAACTGTTCGTCAGATTTCTTCATTTTTTGTTGATAAATAGCAAGATACTAGCAATACTAAGACACTGTGAAGGTTTCGCCTCCTAAAGTTTAATATTAAACAAATAAGAGGCAAAAACTAATTTATGTGCCGGGACAGGCACGTAAAATCCCAACAAAGGCAGCATGTGCTATACGCTGTACACACACGTGTAAAACCAATGATGAGTGGCTACACACAGTGCACACAAGCTGTCTCTATGCGAAGCCCCAAGATTGCTGTACGGCGAGCCGTCGGGGTGGAAGGGTCCTAGCATAATGGCAGTGATCAAGCATTCCTTACAGATATTTACACTGAAATTCACCAGAAATCATAGATGGAATACCAAATGGTCCCCTACAGACATTTTTTGATACAAGGAGAACAACATGAGACTATATTTAGTAGGTTTCTTTCCAATTTCCTTTTTGCTACCAATACTGTAATGAGCTTTAAAGCTCGTCCTTTTTCTTTTCTTTTCTTTTTTCCTGTTTCCGGTCCCCCCCCCCCCCCCCCCCCCCCCCCCCCCCCCCACCCCAGAAACGGCTGTTAGAAAAATCGTTATTGATCTAGCTCTGGTGAATGGACAAAATAGCACGGTGAAAACCATACCCCTAAATCCACCCCCCCCCTTTCCCCCTTCTCTCTCTCTCTCTCTCTCTCTCTTTCTCTCTCCCTCTTTTTCTCTCTCTCTCTCTCTCTCTCTCTCTCTCTTTTCCTGGACCCCATGGAAGACAAGTAGTGTCGTGCCTGGCACAGCTGAATATGAGTTATCCAGCCGTTTCATTCAAATGTAAACACTTATATTGTACATGTATGTTTTTTTATGTTTTTTTTTAACTGAACGGAAAATAAATACTACTACTACTACTACTACTCTCTTTCTCAATCTCTAATTCTTCGTGAAAATATCTCTGATATTGTAACTTTTCCTTCTTTTTCATTCTCTGCAATTACTGTCTTGTCGTTTTATATTCTAGCTCTTTTTTCCCCTTTTCTCTCTCCCCCCCCCCCCCCCCCCCTTCTCTAGAAAGAAATTATACACATACTATATTATATAGAGTCAGCCTGCCTGGGTATTTAAAGAAAATGTTTATTTCTGGTAAGGTGAAACAAATGTGAGCTTTCTCGTTCTATGTCATACTAGAAATGTCCTATGAAAATGGTAGTTCTTCAAACTGCCCAAACTGCCCTCATATTAGAAGTATGACTGCAAATAGCTTGCAGCTTTGGTCTAAAGATTTTTGACACATTGTGTAGTCGCCTATTCCCATTTCTGTGCGCGCTGCTTTTTGCTACGTGTGATTTTCATTCATTAAAAAAAAATCAATTTGAAAATCTTAAAACCTGACATATGCAATTATTCTTATGTACTACATGATGAACCTTTCCCAAAATCTTCTAGACATTTTCTTTAAATGTAATCACATGACCAGTACCCAACTTTATCTTGTAAAGTGCGTTGTCTTATGGCTGAATATTAAAACCTGGTACCTCTATGCCAATATAACCCTGTGGATATTTACTCCTCGATTGGCTTGTACTTGAAGAAATCGATGAGCGACTTTTTTTTTCTTCTGCGAAATGCTCACTTTTTTTCCCACAGACTTCTAGTAATTTACTTCCTTTATTGAATATAGTGCATCGTGCATGACATTTTTCATGATTTTGGAGGCTTTCACTGCCCTGCAGCGACTTCACATTCGTGTTATTTTCGCTTGAGGTCATCAGGAATCCCCCTCCAGCTCTCTTTCAATATTTTTATGATCAACCTTTAATTGACTGATAACATGATATGAATTACCCCCCTTCATTCCCCTCCTCTCTCTCTCTCTCTCTCTCTTTCTCTCTCTCTATATCTCCCTCTCCCTGTCTCTCCCTGTCTCTCTCTCTCTCCCTCCCCCTCTCTCTCTCTTCCCTTCCCTATCTGTATGATCTGTAAATCAGTGGCGTAACGTGACTCCAGCCATTGAGGGGGCACTGGCATCATCAGTGGCGGATTTAGGGGGGGGTCAATCCCGACCCGTGCCCCCCCCCCCTTTTGAAAGAAAACAGTGCATTGTGTCCCCTTTTTCTTATTGTGCCCCC
The DNA here is from genome assembly GCA_025618425.1 of Heliocidaris tuberculata. Classification (NCBI taxonomy): domain Eukaryota; kingdom Metazoa; phylum Echinodermata; class Echinoidea; order Camarodonta; family Echinometridae; genus Heliocidaris; species Heliocidaris tuberculata. The sequence continues at coordinate 15,583,550 of CM046839.1, forward strand.
TTTTTAGAACTGAGAACCTTTTTTTTTTTGTCAGAGAATTATGGAGGGAAACTGGACCCCATAACCCCCCTCCCCCCCCCCCCCCCCACCCCACTGAGAGCGAATTTTGGAGGGCTGGCGAAAATTATTTTTGGTCGCCATCCACCCCCCCCCCCCCCCCCCCCCCCCCACCCCCACTGAGCGACTTTTGGAGGGCTGGCGAGACCAAAAGAAATACGGATCTCCCTCCAAGCAGTCTCCCAAAGTTGACAATCCTGCATAATGTGTGCCCCCCTCTTATACAAAATCCTGGATCCGCCCCTGGGCATCATGGTTGGAGAACCCTCTTACTCGGAAGAAATTTTTTTACTAGATTATTGTTATGGAGGGAGTACGGGAGGGTCTTATCGTCTTCTTTTCTTTTCTTTCCTTTTTTGTTTTTGTTTTTGTGTGTGTGTGTTTTTTTTGGGGGGGCGTTTCCCTTTCTCCCTTTCCTTTCCCTTTTCTCTCTTCTTATTTCTTTCATTTTCTATTTTTCTTCGTCATTTGATTGGGGGAAGTGCCCCCTGTGCCCTCTGCAGCTACGCCACTGCTGTAAATTAAATGCATCTCCCTTTACATGAATGTCCACCCCCCCCCCCCCCGACACATAAGATAAGGGCCATTTCTTTACTCAGTTGCTCGCCTATAAAAACAATTATCAGAGCTCATTCACGCGGATGCTCCGATTCCACAGGGTGCCGAACTCATTCGTTCGAGGGCTGTCATTCCTGTCTAATATAGAGCCGATGTTTTTGGAGTCATGAAAAACAGGTGCTCGGAAATAACCTTGTTGTGCTTATTGTTGCATGCATAATTATGGGCAAGTCCAAGCTATGTTGTTGTCCGATGCGTTATACTGACCGCCCACATCCTAGATTTTAGTATATTCTAATGACTGTATCAAGCTGCTAGCCCTCCTAGATGTTGGGTCAGACAAAATGAAAGGTAAAATTATACTTATATGCCAGTTTATGTTCACAATCCCATAATGCAATTCCATAATACGAGGTAACGTAAGGGGCATGCCTTGGACTTGGCCATATTGAGAGAGTGACCGAAACAAAATGACGATAGCCGTGAGTTAGAAAGACAGGGGATACTGACAAAGACGTTGACAGAAATGAAAAAAAAAAGAAAAAAGAAAAAGAAGATGGATACGATGAGAAAGGAAACAAAAGCGATATACGGTTTTGCTTTTAGTTCAGTATTTCCTCATCAAAATAAACGTTAAAATCTCGGACCTTTTTTTCACTAAATAATACATGTACCATCATTGTATCTCCATCTATTTACCCGAGAACTGTGTATGTAACAACATTTCAACTTCATTTAAGTTTTTCCTTGTTATTCTACTGTATACGAGGTCATTTTTGTGAAGTTATATTACAGATTTTAACTGTAAACACAGTTAGGAAACAAGCCTTCGGCCTGTGATGCGAATTTTGAATAAAATGAACAACATGCTTATTTTACACGAATGTCAAATGATATCAACTATAATCCAGGCTTATACATTATGTACGCTCGCAAGAGGGATGACAAGGGGAAAGCTAATAAAAAAATTATTTATAGAAAATATTTACGGGGACACGATCTACAAATGTAACTTGCTGGTTACCCCAGGGGCGGATCCTGGATTTAGTAGATTGGGGGGAAGGCACAGTTCGAGAAATTTTGTGACAAACCAAAAAGGTCATACAATTTTCTTTGGTGCCTTTATACTCCAAAATTCCCCGACAAGCAACAACAACAACAACAACAACAACAACAACAAAATCAAATTTGAAAGGGGCATATTTCGAGGTAAGGTACTAAAAGAGTATACCACTTGGGTTTCAAAAGAGTGGACACGGCCCACTGTGTTCCTCTGAATCCACCAGTGAGTAACCCTTTTTCCAAATACACTACTATCCCTAACAGGGGCGGATCCAGGATTTTGTATAAGAGGGGGCACACACAAATTCAGGTTTGTCAACTTTTGGAAAAGGGAGACCCGTATTTTTGGGGTCTCGCCAGCTCTCGAAAAGTCGATCGGGGGGGGGGGGGTTCTGGGGAAAAAAATCGCCAGACCTCCAAAAAAAAAAAGGTCTTCATTCTAAAAGGGGGGCCGCAAATGCATACTTTTCTTTCAAAGGTGGGGGGGGGGGGCACGGGCCGGATGTGCCTCCCCCTAAATCCGCCACTGATCCCTAATATGCATAATGATCGTCTAAACACCATACACACAAAATGAAAAAAGATTGTCTCTAGTATCACGACTAAGTTACTTTTCTATTTGTTACTGTACTCTACTGCCTACCTCGAGATCAGGAGCGGCTTCCTGTTGACAAAAGAATCAATCAACATCCTGATCCAAACGCTATGTATAATGGTGTTACCAATACCGTAGAAGCCTACAGGTTACTTCTTGTTTACAACATGTTAACATCTAGGCTAGATTATGTACTTCGTACGGTGGCTGTCTTCCATGCAGCAATGAAGAACTGGATAGGATATAACTACATGTATACAGTAATGAGCGTTTGTCGATTCTCGTTCATAAAAAGCTCCATTATAAAGTGGCTTTTGCGTGAGGACGTATCTGATGATTTGATACTTATAGTAATTTAGAGATGCACAGGTATAGCTATCAAATTCCTGAACATTATTTCAACAGTGTCCACATTTTTCTGACAAACAAAAAAGACCATGAAATTTTGTTTGGGTGTGTGCCTTTGTTCTCCAAAATTGCCCGACAACAACAACAACAACAACAACAAAATCGAATTTGAATGGGATGCATTTCAAATTTGGGTACTAAAGGAATACCACTAGGGTTTTAAAAGAGTGGACACAGGCCCATTGTCTTCTCCTTAATCCGCCAGTGAGTATTACCCTTTTTCCAAATACCCTGCTATCCCTAATGATCGTCTAAACACAATACACACAAAATTTTAAAAAAGATTATCTCCAATATCATGACTAAGTTACTTTTTATTTGTTACTATACTGTATCCTGCCTACCTCAAGATCAAGAACGGCTTCATGTTGACAAAAAAATCAATCAACCTCCTCATCCAAACGCTACATGGTGTTACCAATAGCGTATAGAAGCCTACAGGTTACTTCTTAGTTACATGTTAACATCTGAGCTAGATAATGTACTACGTACGGTGGCTGTCTTCCATGCAGCAATGAGGACGAACTGGATAGGATATAAACTATACAATAATGAGCGTTTGTCGGTTCTCGTTCATAAAACGCTCCATTACTAAGTGGCCTTTGCGTGAGGACGTATCTGATGATTTAATACTTGTAGTTATTTAGAGATGCACAGGGATGTCTATCAATTTCCTGAACATTATTTCAACAACAGTGTTCACATTCATTCTTTAAGGTAATATTTTTTTTTAATGGGGCTGGGGGCTCCAACGAAAATTACCTGCAAAATATATGGATCATTGAGATGACCAAGAAAAGTAAACACAGTAGAAATTTTTGTCTCAGACATGATATTGATTGGTAATTTCGGCATTATCTTCCCAAGTACGTTCACAGAACGCTTTCAGAAAACAGAGAAAATAATTACGCATTGAACGATAATCTTTTTCTGCCTGGAATTTTCCAATATGGTTTTTTCAATATGGATTTTATACAGCGCTTGATAAAAACGTCTGTGCACGCTTTAAAGTTATTACTACCCCAGTCACCGGATTCCTTCTACCACAGCGTGCACCATCTTCGCCTCCCTGGACAATATTTCGAATCTTAATTATGGTCACCCTATATGGGCATGATATTATTGCGATTTCATTAACGATGGTTTTCGGCATCTCAACAGACCAGGGGCCCCGTTTCATAAAACTTGTTATCAATAACAAGTTACAATAAATGTTATAAGCTGCTGAAATCATTGCATCTGACTGGTTGAGAGCAAATTTGTCATAGAAATGTGGCAGTTGTTATTGATAACCAGTTTTATCAAGTGTCTTTTCGGTGATTTTTACCGACAAATTTGCTCTCAGCCAATCAGATGCAAGGATTTCAGTTTATAAAAGCTATTGAAACTTGTCATTGATGACAAGTTTTATGAAACAGGGCCCTGGTCTTTATTTCTCCCCTGGGTGCGGAGTGGCAAATTATGTAGATCAATGTCTTGCCCTATCTAGGCTCGAAACGGAAGACGTTCGCATCTCAAGTTAAATATAAAGTTGAGTTCTGGCCATGATATTAAATTGTGAAATAAACTGTCTTTAAGCAATTGGGAAAGGTTGATTATATTTAAGAATTGGTGTCTGCTGTAAGGTTTTGGAATCACCAAAATGATAAGAAATTGACTTAATCCTGCTGAGATTCACATGCACTGCACACAGAAATATGTATATGGGACTACACACAAATATTCGCCCCGAGCATTTCAGTTGTTTCTTGTCATATTTTGAATGTGAGGGCATTTGAAGAGCAATCATTTACAGGGCACTTATGATAATCTTCCAAACTAATATAATAAGAATGAGAAAGCTCACAAATTATTTTTTACCTTTCCCAGAACTCGAGCTTCTGTTTAAGTGTTCAAACCACCAAACTCTGACATCACTACGTTAAACTCTAGTTTATGATAAATTTATGCACGATTCAAGTTCATTTCATTATTTCATTATTTTCTCCATAAAAATTAGTACCTTTAAAGGTCTACAACGATTTTATTCATGATATGGCTTTTGGCATCCTACTAAGTCCCTATTTCTTTCCTGCGCGGGGAGTCGCAAATGTAGATTAATGTCTTCCAAAATATATTATTGCCGTACTGGGGGTTCAATGATGACCTGCCCATCTCAGGTGTTCAAACCACGCAACTATGGCACCTCTTTGATTAAACTCTAGTTTATGATAAATCTATGCAGATTTCAAGCATTCTCATGATTTCCTCCAAAAGTTACAACCTTTGAGAATAGTTGGAACCTTTAAGAGAACTTGAGACTCCGGAAAGGAGAAGTGCAAACACCTCCTGATCCTCTTAGTTCTATTCTCCTCCCAAGCCCAGCACACCGGGAAATCGGAGAATTTAAGGCACAACGATAAGAAAACTCCGGGGGAAAAGAACATCCAATATTGAGAGAAGCTGTATTTAGCCGAGTCTTGCTCGTCTGTTTGACGAAGGTGAGGCCGCATATGAGATGAGGGTTGATCAAGACTCGAACAGTCATCTTCAAAAAATGAAGTGGAATGACAGATGGCGTGGAACGTACAGCTTGATTAAAGCTCCCAAACGTCGACTGAAGAGGATTCCACCAAGACCTTTTAGATTCTTACTAAAATAATAGCATAGTCAATTATCCATCCCCATGGTTTGACACTCATGTCTGGGTACCTACGGAACAAGGGGCGGATCCAGGATTTTGTAAAAGAGGGGGCACAGTGCCGTAAAAGTACTCAATGAAGAGGGCAAAGTTTTTTATTGTGTACTTAAGGTATGCCAGTTGGGTTTCAAAATTGGGGGCACGGGCCGGTTTTTCCCCTATGTAGATCCGCCACCGTACGTAACATAAATTATTATACGTCATTGGTCAAGAGGGCTGCCCCCTACTCTATATACCTTCGAGAATATTGTTATCAGTACTTGTGGTATTGGTACATACAGGATTATCAGTTAACGGAAATAAGCATAATTATGTCAATGTGCAGATCCAAGCTATTTCGTCCCATGCGTTACCGACCATATAGATTTTAGTATATCTGATGGCTGTATCGAGCTGATATTACTCTTAGAGCTTGAATCAGACAAAATATCATGTAAAATAGTATTTTACGTCAAGTTATATTCATAATTCAATAGTACAATGCTATAATACTTGGTAACGTATGAGACATGCCTTGGACCTGCCCAATATTCATAGTATTTTCCCTTTAAAATCACATAACCTTAGCATTGAATATACTCGAATGTTTGTATCATCTTTTGTTAGGAAAATACATTTTAACCTTTGGGGGAGAGAGGGGGTGAGTGTGAGCGTTGGCGTACTTTAGATTTTAGAAGTATAAACCGCCGAGAGTCGATTATTCCAAGAGAATTACATTGATCATAATCTAAGAAGCAAACATCAATGAGTTTTGTTTGTACTCAATATGACTCGGTCCTTTAAAGCGACACAAACTGATTATACATATTGCAAGAGCACGAATCGTGTAAAGTACACTTTATTAGTGGAATACCTCCTGCTAAACAAATATATTATTTCCTGTCGAATACCAATAGAGCCAAATTCCAAATTTCTGTTTTATTTTGAGTATGATACAGTGCGGATACAGTTTTATTATACAAGAATTCAGGTAATAATACAAATAGGCCATGTAAAATAACAAGGATTAAGGAATTCAAATCATTAACGATCTCTCTCTCTCTCTCTCTCTCTCTCTCTCTCTCTCTTTCTCTCTCTCTTTCTGTCTCGGTTCCTCTCTCTCTCTCTCTCTCTCTCTCTCTCTCTCTCTCTCTCTCTCTCTCTCTCTCTCTCCATTTTGTAGTAGGTTGTTGGCAAGGCTACTTAAAGTATCATTCAAACCCGAATCCAAGAAGAAGGTCAAAACTAATCAAGCCACTCTCAGCACGCCAAGTAACCAAGCAATCAGAGACTATGTACATGTACATAATGCATAACGACTCTCTAAGGCTCAGATTATCTGAGTTATATATTTATTTAAAGTTATTCATATATGGCAGAGGATCCGAATATGTGTATTAATCTTTAGAAATCATACAAGTTTTGAATAAGCAATACATTCTTCAACATTACCCTTTGAAAATATAGATTAGATTTTTAAAGGAGGCCATGTAGGTTGGAGATAATTAGGGATTAGGGGTTGGTCTAGTGGTATCGTCTTCGGGCAGCTCTTTGTATTCGCCTACAAATTGACTCTGATCGGTCCCAGGTTCGAATCTCAGTCACGTCTTTCGCATGGTGACGTTAAAGGTCTGTCCCGAGACGTAAATAATCATATTTGATTGATACTTTTTTTCAATTATATGTATTTTGATTCCACTCAATGATTATACATGGAACATAAATCAACATTTCAATGAAAATATATAACAAATAAAGCGCATTATCATGTAAAATCTTCTGTAAATGAATAACTGAAATTAAAAACTATATAGAAAGCATTGAATGAAATCTTTTCATAAAATAGCCCCCGCCCCCCCCCCCCATGAACAAGGGAAGCAATATACATGTATATTGATAAATGTCTGTCAAAACTAATTAAACACAAACACACACACACGCGCGCGCGCACACACACAATTATTGACAATGATAATCTTGAAAATGATGTCTTTGTCCAAAAATATTTCATTACGCATTTCTATCGAGTCATGTCACTTGCCGTTGAATCTAAGCAAAATAGGGAAATTTTAGTTATTCACCACGTTTTGAGGAAAAGTCAAAAAGCCTTATTTCCTCAATCTATTATTGAGGACATAAAAAACTGCAATGTCAGGAACAATGCCATTTCCAAAGAAAGAAATTACCATAGCCTACGTCTATTTTTGAAGGCTCAACCGATTAATCTATGAATTCATGAATAATTTGAAATTTCTTGTTTCGCCGCGGTGATCCGAGCTCTCTCTTGGGTGTGTGTGTCAGTATTCACAATTCTTTGTATTATTTTTTTTTTTCATTTTTTAACGAATTTTTAATAACCAATGTATGATTCCAGTCAGCGTGCCCAATATGTGATTGAAACCATAACAGGAAAAAAGTTTAAATAACAGGAGGGAAGTGAAAGCATTTTTAGGTCAGCTTTCTTCTAATTTCAGTCAGTCATTATCAGAATAAGATTATAAGGCTTTTTGTATCTAACAATTTGTGACATGAATTAAAATCAGAGTTAAATTAACTAACTACATGTATGTCCTCTTTTTAAATCTTGCCCCCCCCCCCTCCCGGACATTGACTTCTTATCTCATGAAGCTTTATAAAGAAAAAGAAAATGTGTTCGCAACTCCAGTGTTAGCAACACGATTTGAGGAAGTCAAGAAACTGCATTGTCTCATTCTGTTATCAGTATTCCTTCTGCAACTAATAACGGAACGAGTAGACAGACAGGCAACAGAGACAGACAGACAGACAGAAAGGCAGACAGATTCTGGAGACAGATAGCGGGATGAAAACGATATAGCCGACACCAAAGACTAGAAGAATTATTTATATCGAATTAATGTTTCAATGAATAATGGAATCTGCACTGTTGATTACAGGAGTTACCGAATTTCCCCTCCCATGATCGTGCCCATGGGATCCTCAATGCATGACGACTTGTATGAATGATGCATCTAATTAATTTGTGAAAATTAAATTATAATTAGCGTTGACCAACACACTATTCTCCTTCCCCCCCCCCTCTCTCTCTCTCTCTCTCTCTCTCTCTCTATATATATATATATATATATATCACATTTCTCACTCTCTCCTTCTCTTTCTCTCCTTCTCTCTCTCTCTCTCTCTCTCTCTCTCTCTCTCTCATACACACACTCACCCACGCGACCCAATACTCTGTATTTCTGTCATTGTTTCCTCTGCAATAATTTAGGGGCGGTTGTTCCATAATCAGGAAGGGGTGGCATACGCTCCAGAAGATTCTGAAATACCCCGCCCCATCGACGCCCCCCTCTCTGCTATATAGCTATCATCTCCTTGTTTACTTGACATTCAGTTTTTAAGTTGGTCCATTCAACAGTGAGGGGCTGGTCATGAAGCCCAGATCTACGTCAACAAGGGACAATCATCGCTCAGCGTTTAGTAGCAGCATTAGGAGCTCAAGCCTGTAATTGTGATCCCATTACGTCTAACACCCTTCACACTGAGGGGCAGCACGGCCGACCTTGCCTTCCAAAAAAATTGAAGGCTTACGGACGTCGGTAAGACGAGACCGCCGAGGGACTCTATTCCGACCTTTCCTAATACCTCGTCATCAATTACCGTGCCGTAGACGATTTTTTTTCTGCTTGAAAATCCCATTCTTCATCATTTAGAATAGAATCATGCATAGTGCCGTCACATTGTGGATAAAATATGAAACCAACTATAGAATATAATTGATGCTAACGTATTGTACTAAAACGCACAAATTTCAGTGTTCCCACTCCTTTTGCAATGTTGGTAGTCAAGATTGTGAAAACAAAAAAACATGCACCTTTACCAAATGCAATTCATCATAGCATCACATTTTCATACATTTTCCATTCAAAATCACTTTACAAGCTGTCAAACTAATAATTGTATATTTTTCAGTCATGTCAAAACAGTCCCTAGAACACGTAAAATGATAATTTTTCGTAAATAGTCAACGCGCCCATTTTTTTTTTAAATGCCAATAAAATGATAGATATTCAATATTTTCTCTTTTCTACTAAATGGTAGATAATTATTGTAATTATGATATTTTGCGATCTATAGAGACATGACCGATTACGGAATGATTAGCCATTAGAGCCCCCTTTGTGGAAAACTGAAATGGGAAAAGTAATAAGCAGACTGTCAAGAAGGTAGCTTGCATGCATCTGATGGATTCTAGGACAACTGCCCCCTTGAAAACCCCCCCTCGACAACTACGCCCAGGAAATATTACCCCCACAAAATGACGATTACACCGATACCCCCGTAACAAAATTTTAGCCCCACCCCCAGACAATTACCTCCCCCTGAACAACTACCCCAAGGAGGTAGTTGTCCGGGGGGTAATTGTCCTTGGGGGATAATTGTCCTGGGGGTAGTTGTCCTGGGGTAGTTGTCCTGGGGGATAGTTGTCTTGGGGGATAGTTGTCCTGGGGGATAATTGTCCTGGGGTGTAATTGTCCTAGGGGGTAGTTGTCAAGGGGGTAGTTACCCGGGGGTAATTGTCCAGGGGGTAGTTGTCCGGATATGATCTTATGAAATAATCATATTGTTAAACATGATTGCCATCATTATGTCTTCACGATAGATATTTATTTTATTATCATTTGCATCCTTTAAAATGATAATAATTAAGTCATGTAACAGGGAGCTAATCATAATTTATAGGACCTAAAAAAATTCAAGAATCTAAAGTGTAAACATGGTAAATATTACACTTTTTATTTTACATGACATAACAGAATGAACAAACGTAAGAAGGTAGTGATATAGGCACCACATAGTATGTCTGAGAGAGTTAGCAAACAATGAATACTTTGTGTAAATCATAAAAGGAAATTGTTAATATTGGAAATAGGAGACATATAGGAAATGGTATTGGAAGCGGAAATAAAGAAGAGGAAAACAACAAAAAAGAAGAACAAAACATATTTGTAATCAGTTTTGACATTAATTGTGAAAATTCCCCTTATTTGTTTATCATTTGTCTGGAAACGCTAGCTCTATGTATCCGAAACTCTGTAGACGTAAGGGCAATAGTAGTAGGAAATAATGAATTGAAATCGTCTGTGTATATATGCAAATGACTTTTGTTCTTTTTGTTCAGATGTGAAATGGCTGAACGCATTATTTGACATTATTCAACAATTTGAGAAATGTTCAAGTTTGAAGATTAACTAAGATAAGACAGAAATATTGAAAATTGGGCATGTACCAGTTGTGTTTCTTCGACATAACCTGAATTTATGTTATTAATGTACTTGGTACCTACGTAGGTATTGATTCATACTCTGCTCAGAGAAGGGAAGCAGAAGAATTGTTGTCATCACTACAGTGTACACTAAACATGTGGAAAATGAGAAAATTAACTTTATTTGGAAAAAAATCAGATCATTAAGTCGTTTGGGATATCTAACTTCATGCATATGTTTTCATCTTTGGTATTGCCAAACTGGTTTCTAAAGAAGATGGAGAGTACACTCTTAAAAAAGTTGGGCAAAAAAATGCCCAATTTTTAACCAACACTGGGCAACATACTGTCCACACAACTTTTGGTTAAAATTTGCCCAACTGATGTTGGGCAATCCATTTACTATGTTGTTGGGCAAATTAAATTGCCCATCAGTTGGTGACCCATTAGATTTTACCCAACTCTACAATTGCCCAACTGTTGGTTATATTCTCAGTTGGGTAATTATTGCCCAACCAATCTTACCCAATAGGATTGCCCAACCCTCTATTTGTTCAGCTGTTTGGTAACAAATATCATGTGGTTGGGCAAATTCAGCTGCCCAATTTATTGTTTCCTTTTTCCTCCAACCTAGGTAAAAAAAAAAATGAAATCTGCTTGTTACGTCCTTCTGGGTCTTCTCAACCTAATCAATCCTAACCTATCCTATCTTAAGCTATCCTATCCTATATCTTAACCTATCCTATCCTAGTCCTATCCTATCCAGTTAGTGCAAACTAGTGCAAGCTCTTATATACCCCTTATATTTTTTTATGCATTCGGTGACAGTTAGTAAATCGGGCCACCCAAAACCATACGCTACTAAAAATTCATGAATATTCATATAAGTGTTTTCCCCAATATTGGGTAAAAATATTTACCACAAGTTGGGCAAAAGCGAATTTCTAACCAACCATCAGTTACCCAACAAAATTTACCCAACTGGCAAAGGAAATGTGACAAAATTACACAACTACAGGGCAACAAGTACCCAACCCATAATTACCAAATACTGTTGGTAAATATATGCCCAATATTTAGGTAAAAAGTATTGACCAATATTGGTTACACCACTCGAGTGTCCAGTTGGTTAATAATAGCCCAGAATTGGGAGTATTTTTAACCAACCAGCAGTTACCCAACTAAATTTACCCAACATTTTAAGAGTGTATGTTTTTTAAAAGTTGATATGAAATGGACCTGATGAAATTAGGTGAAATGTAATGATTCAAGATTTACTAAAAAGGAGGAATTAAGATGGTAGATGTCCAATCCTCTGCCAGTGCCCATCAATTGTTTTGGATTCAGAGACTTGGAGCAAGGATGGTTTCAAATACTTCAGTATTACCTACTGGAAAATGGTGATTTTTTTTTATTTAATTGGTAACTATGATTATAAAATGATATGTAAATATTCCTAGTTTTTATCGAGTTATTTTAGAAAAGTGGACTTCTCTTAATGTGAGGAATAAAGAAGATAGTAATAAGTTTCAGATTATTTGGAACAATAGATAGTTGCAAGTACATGCGGATGATTATGATTTTTTTTCCCGAAACTTTTCCTAAAAAGAATTGTCTTTTTTAATGGCATCCTCACAGAGGACGGTCAGTTAAGGCCCCAAGATGAAATGAAAAGGTTATTCAACATTTATACTCAGATCTTCCCAAAAGTCCCTTCTCACAATTCCACAAATAAATACAAAATTTTATGGGTCACGCTCTTTTCAGGTTGCATCAGCAGAACTTTGGAACAAATTGCCAGAAAATATCAAAAATTGACAACTTTAAGGCACGTCTTAAAACATTTCTTTTTAGAAATAACTTCCAGTGTTAACTGGTAACTAGATGAAGTACATATATGTTGAACATACCTCACTCTTCTCAAGCTTCTCTATCCACTTTTCCTTTTTCCTCTTTCTTACAGCGCATAGGGACATATTGTGATATGCGCTATATAAATATGGTATATTATCATCATTATTATTATACAAATGATTACTTTCGACTACAGGGACTATGTCTAAAATAGTTTATACAAATACTTTTAAGAATGATGTTTCACCGTTTAAAAAGTAAGCAATTTTATGATTTGCTTGTTACGGAAAAATATAAACTCCCAGTTAGTACGTTCAGAATGAAAAATAGATATGATGTAACAGACAACGAACTTTCACTTGCTCGTTCGCTTATTATTACAGTTACCATGGTTACAATAGCTGTAAAGTACAGAGAACTTCAGTTTAAGGTAATAAATAATATTCTGAATTTGAATTATAAGCGGCATAAAATGAAAGAGATTAGTTCGCCTTTATGTTCTTTCAGTAACTTAGAAAATGAAACTATCGATCATCTACTCTGGAAATGTACTAAAGTACAAGATTTTTGGTGTCAGTTAGGGAAAGAAAAGAAAAGACTGTAATACTCGGTGTATTGATGAAAGATTATATTTTGTTCAATCATGTATTATTAGTAGCCAAGAAAACGATAAGTAGACTCAAATCCACAAAACCAACAGTTTATGGTTTTATGTGTTTATTATTGAAGTCGTACAAAATGGAAAGATATATAGCTAAACGCAATAACAGCATATCTATTCATGACAACATGTGGCAGGGCATGGCCCGATGGATAACCAATGTAGAGTAAGGAAACTGATATTATTGTGAACACAGCAAGCATTTCTCATTCTGAATGTGTCACTGTTATGTATTTTCAAAGTGACCAAATAAACAGCATTTCAAAACAAAACAAATAACTTGGTCTGTGAGAGATATCTTAAATACAGTACATTTTTTCCAACAAATAATTTGTTTTGTAAGCCCAAACCCCGGAATGACTATATGTTTGAGCATGTCATTCGCATTTTTTCATATGACAAAATTTCCATGTAGAATAAATTCTTTGTAAGAATACACGGTGTAACCCTGAAAGTTTCACCTACAATTCAAAATAAAGTTTGTGATACATTTTGTATAGGTGCTCACTCAACCCCCCGCCCCCTTCCCAACCTTTTTTCTTCTTTTACACGTTTACGTAAATGTTTTTAATTATAAAAGTTGTTTTTGCGATGTCGTCCAAAAACAAATCCCGTACTTCTCAAAATTTACGCCTCCTCCGACTTCATTGGATGACAAATATCAATTCTGCATGTGAAAAAAATATAAATAGCATGAGACAATTCATGATTGTGATGATGCAGGAAACAAATAAAGAAATAAACATGGAGATTCAATTTTGAGAATATCATGTAGCACAAGAGGATAACAAGGCACTCACAGCAATAAATCTCATTTTCCAAATGTCATTTTGATGAAATCAGTCCTATTTCGGTCGATTACGGTCTAGGTATGCGTATGGATACTATATTATATTTTCGCCTGGAGGGGTGTATCAGGATGTATCAAGATCGTCATGATCGTATTTGTTCAAGTGAATCGTTAGGAAATCTTCAGTAATATCTGGAAAATACATATCCTATATATACTATATATATATATATATATATATATAAGAAACAGCTATTACTGTTATTATTATTATCATTATTCTACTACTATTATTATTATTATTATCATTATTATTATTATTATTATTATTATTATTATCATCATCATCATCATCATCATTATCCCCTTAAACCCGCAAAGGAAAACGATAGGGGCCCGGAATGCAGTTTATCTGTATTAAGCTAATTCGTTGTATTAGCTTTATGACGTAAAAAGGCATAGCCTTGAGTGTTTTCGGAGAAATTAAGATTATTTTCAGTAGCCTATCTTGAAATACTGTCCATGGGTTTCCTTAAGTCAGATTATTTCCTTCAAATACATGAGTCCGGGAGCATTGATATGACAGATAACAAGAGCTTGAAATAGCGAGAAGGAAATGATTCTATTTTCTGACTGGCTGGGAACTTTGTTACAAAAGAAATGTAATACCGTAATCTTTCACATGATCTTTTTTTATTCTATTTATGTTCTTCTGTAAGTTGTTTGGACTGGAGGGTTAATAGAGATTGAGAAATACTGATTGGTCATCTGGAATTGATATGTTCTTTTGTTTGTTTTGTTTTGTTCTTGTAATGTTATTGTTACTTCATATTTCACCCTCTTCCCCGTCTATAATCGTAACAAAATTCGATGTAGGAGCGACATGGACTTCTTCACTTTCTTTCTCTGTCTGCCTGTCTGTCTCTGTCTGTCTACCCCCCCCCCCCCGTCTACCTCTTTCCCCTCTCTCTCTCTCGCTCTCTCTCGCTCTCACTCTCACTCTCTCTCTCACTCTCTCGCTCTCTCACTCGACATCCTGCTCTTGAAATCAAACTCTCTTATTCTTGGTCGTTTCTCTGCCAATTCCTCACGATTTTCTTTTAAATATCTCTACCATTAAGTCCGAAGGAGTGCCATATATAGTGAGGTATGTCATTAGTGTTACATCTAAGCCCTAAATATGGTACCTAAGGGGAGAATATTCTGCCAGTATGAACAAGAGAGTGATATCGATTAGTTTAGGTTTTTTTTAATGAATGCACATTGGAGCGCCATGAGCGCTATACAAGAAGCCACCATTATCATTATTATGTACATCCAGTTGTTTAATGATATTAAAAATAAAGTTGAGTTCTGGTCATGAGATTGAATTGTGAAAGAAACTATCTCAAAGCAATTGGGAAAGGTTGATTATACATGTATAGCAAATAAGAATTGGTGTATGCTGTAAGGTTTTGGAATCACCAAAATTGTGTATATGGGACTACACACAAATGTTCGGCCCGAACATTTCAGCTGTTTCTTGTCATATTTTGAATGTGAGAGAATTTGAAGAGCAATCCTTTTCAGGGGACATATCTACTATGATAATCTTCCAAACTAACATAAAAAGAATGAGAAAGCTCACAATTTTTTTTTTAACCTTTCCCAGAACTCAAGCTTCCCTTTAAATAATTTCAACTTAATTTTGTCCTTTTTTTACCTCGCTGCCTGTTTTCCAGGACTCATCTCATGAAACGGTCAGTAAACTTTACCTTCCTTTTCAAATTATAATTACAGAGAGCCTATATGAGAGTAGCCGCAATCTCGTTATTACGTATTACATTTTATAAGCTATATCCGATATTCATTTTGACTGGTTTTAGGGATCTCAGAACGAGAGGCCACTGTGACGTTACCATTTTAGAGGAGATGGGTAATGAAAAGAGACTTGAAAGGGTTGAAATAAAGATGCGCCGCCGAAAAGAGAAAGAGGTCAAGATAATGTCATGGACAAAAGAAACGTAGAAATTTTTAAAGGGAAACCTATCGGGTGTGTAAGAGAAAAGGACAGAGAGGAAGAAAGAGGGAAAGAGAGAGCAGCAATATACTGATGTAACAGAAGTGAGATAGAGAATAAAAAAAGCTATTAAAGAGAGAAAAATAAAGGATTATCCACGTTTTTATTCAGTAAATATCGTATTTGTCTCTGTTTTAAACTGAAAACCTTTGCCATAGCTTTCACAGAGAGAGAGGGTGGGGGGGGGGGGGGGGGGGGGGGGAGAGATGTGAGTTGCTCAATTATTAGAATGAAAATGAACGGGTAAAAAGGTCAGAATATTTTGCCTGATGACTAACGAAGAGATTGTTGAATGATGAATACGAGAAGCGCTGTTTTAATCATTTCCACCCATCAGATAGGCAGCTGCCTATGTTGATTAAACATCCATTTCCTTCCAATCAACATACCCGATTATGACGTCTTCGATAAGTCAAAATAGACAATCATTCAAACTCAACGAACACAGAATGTTTATCTCCTCAACATCGCATGTCCTGATTAAGAGGGATGAAACGAATTAAAGGCGTTCCGAAATGTCTGCAATCAGTAACGTTCCTACTGCGTGCGCCAAACCCATCAGCCCTTCCCGTGGCGCCTCGCTGATACCAAGATCGATGCTCGATTGTACGAAGAAAGTGGCGTTGGCGTTAACGTAAAATTTCCGTCGAAAGATAGTTATACATGAACCATGTACCATGTACCATGTATCCATATTCTGAAGTTTTCTTTTTACAAAAATTCTGTTAACATAGCTTTTTGTCCAACATGAAATCAGACGGAATTATTTCTAGAATCTGGAGATTTCAGTTACACAGTTTGATAGCAAATACAAATTGTGGCCAAACGTACACAAATGGCAACATTTCGCAGGAAGATTAGTTACGTTCATACGGGACTTGTAATTTCGAAACTTAAGGTTAATGAACCAACGGTTCACTAACAACGACGAGGGTTCACAAGGGCCCTACTACAAGTAGACTACAAGTAGACCGTTAATCATTTAACATGAGCAGAGAGATCATCGTTAACAACGAAATTGCTAGACGTAGAGTTTATTCTGTCCACACCCGTAACTACGAGGAGGACCCCCTGCTGCTCGTGGTTTCGGCGTTAACCACAAGCTCGCTTGTGGTTCTGGAACTGCAAGTAAACTTAAACTACGAGTCCCTTCATATGGTCTGAAACTACAAGTTAACTACAAGATAACTTAAAGTTTTGAAACTAGAAGCGAAACCTTAAAGCTCATGTACAGTATTGGTAGCAAAAAGGAAATTGGAAAGAAACATGTTAAATATAGTCTCATGTTGTTCTCCTTGTATCAAAAGATATCTGTAAGGGATCATTTGGTATTCCATCTATGATTTCTGGTGAATTTCAGTGCAAATATCTGTAAGGAATGCTTGATCACTGCCATTATGCTAGGACCCTTCCACCCCGACGGCTCCCCGCACAGCAATCTTGGGGCTTCGCATAGAGACAGCGTGTGTGCACTGTGTGTAGCTACTCATCATGGGTTTTACACGTGTGTTTACAGTGTATAGCACAGGCTGCCTTTGTTGGGATTTTACGTGCCTGTCCCGGCACATAAATTAGTTTTTGCCTCTTATTTGTTTAATATTAAAATTTAGGAGGCGAAATCTTCACAGTGTCTTAATATTGCTAGTATCTTGCTATTTATCAACAAAAATTGAAGAAATCTGATGAACAGTTTTTGAGGGCTTACCAAAACTTTACATGACCTTTAAGTTCAGCTCCCTTCGTGTGAACCTGACTATTATCAAGAGCTCTTTACTTAAAGATACGAATGTGGTTAAAATAGGGACAGTGATTTTACGATTCTTAAATACTAAGCTGCTTTTTACCACTACAATTTTGTAATGATAAGGTTGGGGTTTGTTTAGAATGGGATTAAATTTTCAGTCATGTAGGCTGTCATAAACATATAAATGATATAAATAAACAGATGAATGGACGGAGATGACAGGGGTACATATCTATTAATTTTTTGCCGTCAGAGATCTGGGCCCCGTTGCATAAAACTTACCATTAACGGTAACTTTGCCATCAGTGGTAACCCCCGTTGAAACCTTGATTTTGATTGACTGTTGAGTGATGTTACCATGGTAGTTACCATTGATAGCAGAGTAACCATTAATGGTAGGTTTTATGCAACGGGACCCTGGTGGTTCGTTGGTAAAATTAGCAACCACATATGGCCTATGTGCTCGGAGACGAAACCATTTTGGAAAAAAAAATGAAAAAGATGAAAAGATTGTGTCAATCTAGATTAATATCTATACTTAAGATCTTAACATAGACTGGCTGAGTGGCGAATATTATGATTACAAATTTCAGTCCCTTAAATTTGCTTCCTTTGGTGATCAAAAGAAGAGCACACGCTGCGAGCAGGATTCGAACCTGCGCGGGGAGACCCCATTGGATTTCAAGTCCAACGCCTTAACCGCTCGGCCATCGCAGCCAAGACATTTTACAGTACCTGTCGATACTTATTGTTCCACACATCCCATATTCTCCTCCAACTGAATTATTTGTTTTCATTCTTTTATCTATCAATTAGCTCTCTTTTCTCACAAATTTGATTCTTTTCATCATCTTCCACTCTAAAAACTTTATCCTTAATTCGATTTTGTACCCAGAATTCATCCTTAAATTATTTATCTGTTTATTCATTCGTACGTCCAGTTATCTTGGGTATCTCTTCTCATCAATGCGAAGGAACAACAATTAGTCATCATATACAAATTAGTTTTCCCATGTTTTGTGGTTTTGTTACCCAAGCAGAGCAAACACGCTTTTTCTCTCTATTGAAAATTCATTAGTGTGAAGAAAAAAAAATATGTACGATACAGATAATCACAAATGCATGATACAGATTATCACAAAGCTAAGAAACACACATTCCTGATCATTAATGTAGCGTCTGTTACGTCTCTATGGACAAACCTTCTTGCTCCGTAGTGCTATCCGAGGACGTTGTCCTCGTTTTTGTTTAAATCTTTTCTGCAGAATTCATCCAAACAGGTCATCCAGGCAAGCAAATATTCATTAAATTTTGGATTATCAGGAACTCTTTTAAAATCAATAATTATATATCGAAGATGGGACTGTTATTGCACATGGGGTGGAATCGTCAATCTATTTAACATCTGAAGTAAACTATAACCCCATTGGAAATTTAACACAGTGATAATACACACTCTGAACAAAGCATGGATTTGTATCACTTCTACAGTGTTGACCGTGTAAAAATGCTGTGGTCAGAGTGTTTGCACCAAAGCATGATCACAGTTTAGACTTGGAAGACTTCCGAAGTGTGGACTATAAAACATTGTAGCAACAGTAAGAATCACGATGCGTTTGATTCAAAATATACCCACAGTGTAGATTTGGAACAGATCCACAGTGTGGAACTGTGAAAGACAGTGTGACCACAGTAAGAGACACAGTGTTTTTTGCATAATATTATGACCACAGTGTGGATTCGGGACACGTCCACATTGTGGACTGTGTAAATTTAATGTGACGTCAAAGTATGACCATAGTGTGGATTTGGAACACTTCCAGTGATGACTGTATGCACGCTCTGTGTTCACAATTTTTCCGCACTGTGTGACACACACATTATGTTCACTTTGTTTTGCACCAAAGTGACAAACTGTGGCTTGTGTGGCCATGGGAGAATCAGAGTGTGTATGCACCAAAGTACTGACTGAATGAAAGCACACATGCGTATTCACACTATTTTCACAATGAGCGATAAACTGTGATTACCATGGTTACGGAAAGAATCACAGTGTCTATATGCGGCGTTGACCGTGTTAAATCACTTTCCTCATCGTGTAGGATCTTATGCTCTTTCAAGTATTCAATAAAGTACCTTCATATACTATGAAAACCTATGGTAATAGGAGGGGGAGGTTGTCAGTACACTGTACAAATTTGTAGGAATAATGACTGATGACAGTTACCATACGCATCCTTTTCAATAAACTTTTCCTCATTAATAAGATCACGTGACAGCAATACTGCATACCGGAGAAATTATAATGAACAATACAGAAATAGATTAACATTACTTTAACAAGTACCACATGTATGTATATGACAGTTGGTATAACCATGAATACTACATTAACAAATTACACAGGTATGCAATTGACTTTCGGTATACCCATATGAACATGATTTTTGCCAAACACTGACGTCATCACCTAGCACATGCACATATCATGCACCTGACATTATTTCCAACCACGGCAGTTCACTCAAAACAATTTTTGTCTATCTGTGGAATCCCACGACATCCGTCAGCTAGATTGGAAGGACGCTACAGTCATCAACTCATATCCAACCAAATAGCTGGAAGATAGGAAACCGTGAATAAGAAATACCCAGAAAGTATTACCGCCAAACATCTTCCGAGACCAGTATCAACAAAATTGATGCCAATTGATGTCATCAGAATATTTGCTCGGAAAAGATATGTAATTCTGTCGTCTTACGAACGCTTGGTCAAATATGGCGGTATCATATTTCTGTCGATACCAAAGGGCCATCCATTTCCGTCAATCGATGAGATATGTAAGTCGGTCAGATGAAAGATTTGAGAAAGGTAAGAATACCACAGAGAATGTTGAATAAATTTGAGTGTTTTGAGCACACAGGATGCTTTACTGAAATGCAATCGTTGAGGGTGCGCTATGCTAATAGGGATATGGAATAATGTTAAAGTAACCAATGAAAATTCACTAAACTAACTCTAGAGCCGTCACTGAATATTTCTGCTTACAAATGATATATTCTCCACGCAAGCTATTTCCTGTTTCTGTATTTTGTGTTTATTTTTTTCAAAGTAACCTCATTTCATTCAGATTTTGGCTAGGTTTCACTGATTTGGAAAAAATATTTGTTTAAAGTGTAAACATCATAATTTACCAAGGAGTTAACAAAAATATATAAGAGTATTGAAGTTGCAGTGAAATGATTGATATACACAAATTAATTGCTGCATCGCTCACTTTCTCACAGTAAATGTTCATTTTACTTTTCTCGCTTCAGACACGGTATAGATTACAGACGTTTACAATCCTAGGCCCTGTCTTATAAAGAGTTAGTATTGATTGCAAATAATTTGAGATTGATATCAATCGCAACTCTGTACTTAAGAGATAGGAGATTGGAAATTTGCAATTGATTGGAAGACTTGCGATTGATTCGAATCAATCGCAACTCTTTATTTATAAGACGGGGGCCCTGGAGTGCAACAACATAATTTAGTCGGAAAATCTTTGCATCGAGTGCAACTCGCAGAAGAAGAAAACCATTCAGTCGAGGACATCATCCTCCTCCCCAACTGAAATTTGACGGGGGCTTGTGATTAAGGCATAGGTCGTGTGTTGCTGGAATGAGTGACTATTCCTTTAAACAAGTCCTTAATTAAGTTAATTTGTACCATCTTAAGATTTTTCTTTACAAATCTATGGTCTGCAGTTGAGTTTCGTTTAACTCTTTATTCGCTATAGATCTAAACCCTGGACTGCTTAATTTTGGAGTGTATAGTATACATATACACTGTTAATGTGCCAAAAGTCGACTGTGGCAGTCTACTGTATGTTCCATTATAGCATTAGCCTTTAAAGAGAATTGAAATTTTAAAAAATAGTAAAATCTTTAACACAAATAATTAAACAACCCGCCTCTTCAACACTCTCCATGCTGTTCTTCAAGTACCCTTGAGTAATGGTTAGAGTAACAAGCCAATTATAGGCTCACATCTCTATCTAAATATAGGCGGAACTCACAATAAGAACATACGTTATTCAATTGGTGTCGCAGACCGTACGGATTTATTTCGGGGCGAGCTAATTTCATTGGACATGTTTGAAGTGATTTGAAGAGGGTGAACTAGACGACTAATGCAATAAGGGAAAGCACATAACATTCGCTGATTACATTCGTGTCTCCAGGCGCTTTGTAAGAATGTTCACTCACAGGCAAAGCTTCAAAAGTTTGTATAAGCCGAGTAATCCGATAGGCTATTGACTCTTTAAACGAAACCTACTTGGTACAAGTGCGAAGAGTATTGAATTCAAGTTTTCCATAAAAAGGAAAGCACTGCTATGATAACTGAAAGGGCCATGCAATCCGGGATTAAGAGTAGGTCTAGCGGTAACGTCTCCGGGCAGCTTTTTGTATTCGCTTACAAACTGACTCTGATCTGACCCAGGTTCGAATCTGAGTCACGTCGGATGGTGACGTTAAAGGTAAATAGTCATACTTGATTGATACACGTCTGTCAAAACTCAATAACTTTTTTTTTTTTTCAAAATATTTTATTAGAGATTTCATTCAAAATAGATCATTACATAAAATAAATGTAAATAATTTCAAACAAATACAAATCTTCATTTCGTTTTCATACCATAGTGTTAAATTATTCACAAGACAAGCATGGAAGAATGTTGGAATGAAATCACTAAGTAAATAATATATTGACAAACACTAACGTACGCCCTATACCCCTATACCCCCTATACCCCTATGTCCCACAATGTATAATATTCAATGTAAATGATCTTTCATTCAAAATATGTTAATGTTCTTTTCTTTTTTGTTATTTTCCTAGTTCATATAAAGATCTCCTTTAAATGAATAAAGGGGTAAACAAAAATGTATAATTACGGTATAATTAAATGAAATACAATTCTTCATGTTATATTCATATCATAAATAATAAGATGTGCATTTAACACACACACACACACACACACACACACACACACACACACGCACAGATTCATTGAAGAATGAAATCATTTTTAACAGGGGGAGGGGGCTGTTGGATCAAATTTACCGACAAGTTGAAAATGTCTTAAATGGGGGATGTCACACCCTACAGTCTCCACACAACCCCTATAATAGCGCTCTTTTTTATTTATCACTACAGAGACTTTCCAAGAATTATAAAGAATAGGGGAAATGTATCTGGGCAACCCCGCGTGTCATAAACCTATACTTGAATCAATACGTTTCTGGTTCTTCATACATGGGGTGAACGCCGCCTCCACCCTTTCCTGGTTACGAAAATATTAAGTTAAGTGGAAAATTGATTCATTTAACGCGCATGAAGTCTCCTACCAAATATTTTAAGAACAGTGCTATTAAACCATCCTCTCTATAATTTACGTCTATGTAAGGCCTATACCTCATTCATTCACAGTTAATCTGACCTGACAAAATGGGTAAAAATTTGCCTGACACGAGAGTAATTATGTGTCCAGCCAACTTTGGGCGATTTCGTGCCCAACTTGGGTAACGTTTTGCCCAATAACAATCACTTTTTTAAAACTACAAACTGCGCAAATATCAATGGGTCATAACTGCTGAAAAGTTAGTCGAACACATAATCAACCTCATGTTGAGCAATCTGTCACTTAACTTTTTTTGTTCACTTAGTAAGATGTTTGACACTTAACAATAAATGATTATGATATTCGATCATTCTTCATCTTTACTTCGCTGCAACCATTTTTGAGGAATTGTGGTATACTGTATATACCACAGTTCTGTTTTTCATGAACAGCACTTTTCATGCCTGTATGATACACTGTAAATCGTCTGAACACTTTTTATAAACGCTTTTCTGTAATACTTTATAAACATCTAAACACGTTTATCATTATCATTTATCATTATCGCCTGTATAATATCAGAGGTCCCTGTTTAATTTTGGAACATTTCATAAACACTTAAACAATGTTTAATAAACACTCAAACACGTTTAATATGAATATTTTGGAACACTTTGACACGTATAGACAAGTTTAATATGAAATCATGTGTTTATAAACATACCATCTATAAACATCTAAACACACATCTCAACGTGTTTAAGTTTTTATGAAGTGTTCAAGATTCCCAATTAAACATATAGGATAAACGTGTCTAAGTGTTTATGAAGTGTTCCAAAACTAAACAGGGATTTTTAGCATCATACAGGCGATAATGATAAATGATAATGATAAACGTGTTTAGATGTTTATAAAGTGTTACAGAAGAGCGTTTACACAAAGTGTTCAGGCGATCTACAGTGTACAGCTTTTGGACCAAACTTCTCTTCAGGATGTGCTTATTGAAAGAGTCAGCTGATGCATCACTTCAATCGAAAACAAATTAATGTTGTTTATTCTTAGAACAGAAGTATGTCGACTTCACACTTCCGACTAACATGATTATAACACCACCGAGCTTGCCTGCGTGGACTGGAAACACGTCGGTATGAGCCTGTGGTGTTAATCATTCGAGTTATGTTGATGCAGAGGAAAGCCAATGATATTTCAGCCACGCAATTTGACTGATGAAAATGGTTTTCGGCATCGCAGCGAATTTCCCCTACATCGGAGCAAATTTCACGCCATGTAATCCACACCTAGTGCGGGTAGAATTCAAGAACCAGTGTGAGATTCTTCAGAAAGAAAGCCGCCATACTGAAGATTCAGAATGACCGCGAAAGACCGATGTAACCGGAGAAAGACACAATAAATTGCCTCAAGGTCTACATTATGTTATCATAATGATTTTCGTCGCAATGATTACAGACTGGAATATCTCTGTCCCTTTTCATTGTAATGTTGTATCTTCATATAGTGTTACGTTGATTTAAAAAAATGTTCGTTCATACAACATGTACAGGGAGACTTGTATATGAGACAGAATCATAACTTGCAAACCGTTTTCAAACATGATAAAAGACACGGGTTATTCTGAGTTTTCCATATGAAACATTTTTTAAAATGTTATTGAATATTCAGACCAAAATAGACCTGACTGCAACATCACCCTTAAGATCTGAATCGTCATTTTTGAATTCATGTCGTAAAATATTGTATTGCATTTGAAAGAAAATTGTATCATTTCATTCGAGTAAATTTCAAATCTATATCGCTAATCAAAATTGTATAGATTTCTACTTTCTTTTCTGTATACAGGTCTCTTTTACAAGCAGACTTTTAGGCTCTGAAAAAGACTAACCTGTTTTGGGGGGTTTTTTTTAATAAAAACGTAATAAATTTTAAAAATATATAAAAACAAAATTTGATAACTATGAGGTACAAAAAGAGAGAAAGCAAGGATGGGATATTTGTTGTTGTTGTTGTTGTTTTTTTTTTTGGGGGGGGGGATTGACTGATTGATTGATTGATGCAAGGTTTATTTCATTTCGTTTCCAAATACAAAAAAATATGATTTACAAAGTACAAAATCATGAAATGAAAAAGGAACCTACTGGAAAGCATAGCTTGTTTGTGTAGGTTCCCAAGAATAAACATAACATTAACATAATTATCTTTTATAACATAGAATATTTTTAAGTGACAGACGCATTTTAATTTCGAGAGTCTTAAATTCAAAGCTGACAGATTTATAGCTAATGCGAAAGAATATCCATTAAGTGCAGTAGATTAATAATACGTGCTCTCCTGTGTTTCAAAGATACAACATTTTAAAAAAGGGAAAAGAAAGAAAACCTGAATCTGATAACGATAGGATAAGATTATGTTTTTCTCATTATTTTGAATCGTGATGCGTATACCTGCAATTTTAGCTTCGTGTAAAGCGATTAAAAACGAAATACTATATCAAACCAAGAATGCAATTCCTGCCAAGTTTTTGTCTGTGATATATCATCATCCCATTCTTTTTGTTTCCCTTTCCCTCTTTTTTCTGTCCTCCTCTCTGCTTGTCTGCCTGTCTGTCTCTTTCTTTTATATCCTAGTCCTTCACCTGCAATGTCTTTCCCCTGCTAATCTCGAAAAATTACAATTCCACAGTTTATTTTTTTATAATTTTCTTTTCCATTAAAAAACATGATGGTTTTCAGAACAAAATTATTCAAGTCCTTCACCTTTTCAAAACTCCTTGTCCTTGTTCTTTTTACATTAAAACTCTCTAGAGTTATTTCAGCATATTGATCCGAATATCGTCATCCTACAATCCTACGCCTGGTATTAGATTTATCCATTATGGATGTATATGATATAAGCAAATGCAATCTCTCTCGAGGCATAATATTTTATGGATGTATTCTCTTTGTCTGCTCAGCTTACCGTGCACAAGGCCCGGAAACAATACTGTCTGCAATGATTTGGAAGAAGAATAATCCTCCACAAAATATGACTTTTATCTCCGGATATATAACTATCCCACACATCTGATCATACTTTCACCATTTTTCACAGATTTTGTATATATATATATATATATATATATATATAATAATAATAATAATAATAATAATAATGATAATAATAATAATAATAATAATAATAATAATAATAATAATAATAATAATAATAATGATAATAATGATAATAATATTTCACTTAATCAGTGGCAACTTTGAGCTTTGTAGTATGAGAAAATAGATTAAAAAGCAACATCTTTTATCTGAATGTTCCGCTTGTTTCTCAGAAACTCTGTTTCTTGTTATTACCACATCAGATATCTAACTTAATTACTTTTCGGTGGTCAGAATACATCTTAAACAGTTAAATATTCTAGGTGTAAAGATAAGTAGTCCTCCTTAACATTTTTTAAAAGAGCCTAAGTTGCAGCTTATTGATTTCACTTATTAAAACTAGTAATCCAATGATAATTAGTCAATAGCATAAATTTTCAAGCATACAAAACACTACTGTACAAAAATCAATTAGCTTACCAAGAAACCAATCATAATCATAATTATTTGAGTTAAGAAGTGTACAAAGCACTCCGCAATACAGATTGAATCTAATATTTAGTTTTAGTAGAACTGCATTTCGATACCCCTGGCTAAAATTATTTGTGAATTGGTTATTATGTAGCAGGTGGGTTGTTTGTAACAAGAAATATAAACAAATTAACAAATTAGGCATTGATTGAAATCTTGTTTTTTCCCTTCCAGGCAGCTTTGGGGGCACACTCGCGAACACATACGAATTTTTGTTATTCTGTTGAATGTTGATTTCATTTACTGTTTCTCTACTTTGTTTTTATTGTTTACTGTTTATGTATTTTTCTTGATTTGCCGGGATGAAATAATAAAGGTTAATAATAATAACTCATAGGTAACGGTTGGTTGAGCAGTTCGTTCCATATCTAAATAGCTTGATTTCCTTCCATGTCTTTGCTGTCATATAGTTTCTACTAAAACCGTTTGACAGATTTCATTTGGTTATAGAAATTCTGTGAGATGGATTTTCCTTCACTACCAGATCCGAAGATTTTATTAGCAGAACCTATAAACTGATAAAAAAATACGGGATCGTATTCGACTAATTCCGGTGGACCCGAAGCGAGGACTAAAGTCATGTTATACAAAGTAAAAACTTAGACCTCGGTCTAAATTCCTTTGGTAAAACTTGACTTTAGACCCAGGGTCGGGTTTGAATTTTAGCAGTATACGAAAGTCTTCAAAATGGCGTATATGAATTATTGATAAAGAACCTTTTTAAGTTTAATGTTTTCATCCAGCATACGACTTGATTAATGCTGAAAGGGCCCTTACCTCGAGCTCTATGGGAATGAAAATATCGTTGGTCGATTTTATTTCAACAAACAGTCTTAAGCTTCCCTCCCTCACCACCACAGACTTGTTGAACGGGGGGGGGGGCGCACAGACGGGAGGTGACACACAGAAATCAAGGAGTCACTTAGTTACACTCACATCCACAAACAGGGGTAGGGGTAGGGATAAGGCATTTGACCTCTGGGTTACGTGCATGGGCAGCGATCCCAGGTGACGGGGGACGCGTCCACCCCCCCCCCCCGGAAATTTTGAATTTTGTACAGCAACCAATGGCAAAGGCTAGTCTCGTCCAAGACATCCCACACATGG
Organism: Heliocidaris tuberculata; assembly: GCA_025618425.1. Lineage (NCBI taxonomy): Eukaryota > Metazoa > Echinodermata > Echinoidea > Camarodonta > Echinometridae > Heliocidaris > Heliocidaris tuberculata. The sequence goes on from CM046839.1 coordinate 15,611,370, forward strand.
TTACGTGGATGACCTTTCCTCCACATTATGTACAAATATTTGAATATTATATATCATGTGTTCTTTTTATGTGGAAATAGATAAATAAATAAATAAGTAAATAAATAAAGATAAAGTTGAGTTCTGGTCATGCAATTACATTGTGAAAGAAAATGTCTCAAAGCAATTGGGGAAGTTTGACCATGTCTACATAAGAATTGTGTTTATACTGTGTTGTTTAGGAATCATCAAAATAGATAAGAAGTTGACCCAATCATGCTGAAAAGCACATGTTCTGCCCACAGAAATGGGTATATGGGACTACACACACAAGTGGCATGTGTGTTCGGCCCGAACATTTCAGCTATTTCTAGTCATATTTCGAATATGAGGACATTTAAGGAGCAATCCTTTTCAGGGGATTTTTCTACTATGATGTTCTTCCAAACTGACATAAAAGGAATGATAAAGCTCACAAATTATTTTTCACCCTTCCCAGGACCAAAGCTTCCCTTTAAGCTGATAACAGGAGGTCATTGCCACATTTTCCCCTGGCTTATGTTCCTCACCATCCTCCCCTTCCAGATTAAAGCTGTCCGATTAAAGACAGATCGTATTTCACACAGATGCTTTGCTTGAATAAACAGGGCATAACGACCGGACACCAACACAGAAAATATGGCGCAATCTCAGACGCCCACCATAAATTGTGATCGTAATACGTTGCGATGGACTGTCTGCACCCGACGAAACTACCGCAGGCTCCCTCATTTCTTCAGCTATGCATTTAATATCGCGAGATATTAAATAAGCTCTAATCATAATTGTGATACATGATTTACTTTTTTTTTATTTCTTATGTTTTGCGTACCATCACATTGATTTTGCTTGAGGCATAGACGTCAAAATAATAACATTTGGGATTTGGTCGACTGGAGTACATATTAGCCCCACTCACTCTTACCTACGGTCGATTTATTAGTTTACGTTTGGTATTTTGGTATGAACAAAAAACATGATACCGGTTGCTTCTAGGCAAATACTGCATTTGAGATTACATTGGAACGAGGTAAGAATCATGATACAATTACTTATATAAGTATCCAATGCTTCAACATGACAAACTACATGTAGTATACTATACTGTTCATCATTATATATCTAAGAATCACGGTTCCATGACATTTGCTCCTGTGACAATTGTTCCGGTCTAACTTTACCATGTTACTCCTAAACCTAAACCTAACCCTAACCCTAACCCTAACCCTAATCCTAATCTTCACATTGTGCTGAACAAAAAAAAAAACAAATCATGACCTTGACCTTAACCTTTGACCTTTCGAGATATGGACGGCAGAGCAAATGTCGCAGGAGCAGATGTCGTGTCACCTCATCGGTATCATCTTTATCATAAAAGTAATCACAGTAGTAGGCCTACTATTTATTTTTTAGAATAAACAAAATAGCATTTGGTATTTTATACCAGTAACCCATATCAGATTATTATATAAAGTCCCTATGCGCTCCCAAGGACATTGGAAGTTACCACCCTGGCTTTATATGGTAATTATCACAGAGCAGTCATGAAATTATACACAAAACATATTTGCCAAACCATGTGCAACGATAACTTCAGGTAACCATCTTTAAAAGATTATTAACCCGACAGCAAATTTTATGGCTGTTTATCTCGAGGTTTTCTCGATATAAGAAAGAAATCAGGTCCAGGTGCTTAAAAGGACATTCTAAAACGCACGTAACCCACCATCTAACCGACCATGGCATCGTTACTAATGAAGAATGCTGTCAGCCTAAACAAAGGCCAAATGATCTACGAGGTTGGATGATAAATTTGTGTAGATTCCTGTATAATAACAGGTTGTTCGAAACACAATACAAGTACCTTTATCAAATATGTATGCAGGATTGATTACACGTAGGCTGAGATTGATGAGGAGCAGGGGCGGATTCAGGGGGTCACGGAGCTAAGGAACCCCTCCTTTTTTTTTTCTTTTTTTTTGCTTGGCTTGGCTTGGCTTCGCAAATGTTAAAGGAATTAGACCCCTGTTTTTTGTTTTCTCGATAACCTTTTTATGTTGTTGTTGTTGTTGTTGTTGTTGTTGTTGTTGTTGTCAGACTTCTGGGGAATCGGAACCCCCTCACTCCCTTATTACGAAAACATGGACCCGCTCCCTGGTGGTTGTGATCTCATAGGCTTGCGCGACGTTAAGTCTTTGTATAAACGGATAAGGCCATATGGATTATAATGATTGATGAAACAATATTTTATGAAATACTAATCCACACCCCAAATACACAGAGGGATTTAGAATAAGATTCTCTCAAACAAATACCTAGAGAGGATAAAGCAAGATCTTATCAGTGATGCAAGTTGGCACGTACAACCTGTAATAAGGCGGTCAGTGCTAAAATTCTACTGTCTACGGTAGATATGAAAGTTTTGGAGTAAGAGGGCGTAACTCTTGTCAACTTTGTTCCAATTACTCTGATGTTGACGTTTGGTTATCCTCACTGTTAAGAAAGCAAAAGTTGATCGGAGAGACTTGAAATAAATCCATTCTAGGTGTATTTTGATATCTTATTGTAATGTGTAATTACATAATTATTTTCCAATTGAATAGGGATTACACATTGAAATATTCGATGTGCTAGCGTATTAAAATTGCCCTAGAGAGTCGATTTATTGAAAGTCTTTGCTTCTGTGTCCAAAGTCTGTGTTTCTAGATAAGTAACGAGGATTCCTACAGCTCTGAGTCCTATCCGAAGGACATTGTATTTGATGATTACTACCTTACCAGAGGTCGGTACTGCATCGACTTGGGTTCGAACCCGGGACCTCGATCCGAGTTAACGAGACCACCTCTAGCTGGCCTGGCACGGTAAGCACGCATTCAATAAGTGTATCTACATCGCGCGGTTGTAATAATTTTATTACGAGGTCTTCTTGCAGCATTCTTAAACATTACTAAGTATCCTTAATCGATGGCATATTAACTGATATATCATCACTCCATAAAATATATTACTTAAATGCAATACAATCTGTGTAAGCTGGAATAGATTCCCGGGTAATTCTAGAGGGACTTGCTTCAGGGGGAATATTAGCTCCCAATATCTGCTATATAGACGGACTTAATTATCCAGGCAGGTCTTGTCAGCTAAAACAATATTCTAATTAGAGCGGACCGATATATTTTGTTGGTGTAATGCAAAGAAAAGAACTTTATGATTAGTTGGGCCCTAGAGATGGTGCCTGTATAAGGTCAATATTATTTTAGCGGTCAGTTCAAATCGGCATCACGATACTTCCTGCAATTTGACCTGTATAGGTGACTGAGTCACGCGTTTACACTAACTGGTGATGGTCATGGCAGGGAGCTTCTTGATCATCCATAATTTAAACGGCTAGTCAGTCACTGTACAGATGATACCTACTTGCTTCAGGGTCAACACTTTTACAGGTGGTCTCTCTCTCAAAAAAAAAAAATGGGGCTCTTGCATGCATGTATTCATCGCCTGCAGATAGAGGTCAACCGTTTTAAATCTTGTCTCTTTGACAAAGTCAGATATTTCGTAGATCCGTCGTCGTCTCTCGTTTAGATTCATTGGTCCATTGGTTCATGGAGTTTCCTTCGCTTTGTCTAGTCTAGCGTCTGGTGCCAAGCCTAAACAGTAAACATTCACAAGTACACATTTATCCGACTGTCAGCATGGAACGTTTACAGCAAGTACTCTGTATACATTATCTTGACAGTATTTATCGTTCAGATGGCATTAACCCCCCCCCCCCCTTCCCCCTTTCTCCACCCCGTTCATTCTATAGCCTACGGATATAACGCACATCAGATAAATTTGCATGATCCGAAATTTGAGCTTGTACGTGATGTATATTGCCAATGGAAGAAAAATGAAGACTTATGGCAATGTGTGGAGAGAAGCGGAAAATGTTCAGAACCCAATAATTTTCTTCTAGATTTTTTAAAGTATCGAATTTTTGGTAGAGTATTATCATCTGAGTATGATTCGAATGCTACGGGTTCAAATCCCGATGTGGCACTAACGGTCTTTAGAAAGATATTTGTCAGCACTATCTTGTCCTTTTTCATCCAGGAGAGAATGGGATCCTGTGAGGATTGAAGGAAGCAAGTTGATCGCCGATTTACCATCATCATTTCTAGGAATATCTCCCAGTAGGCTTGCGATTCATAGGCCTCTTGCATAAAAGTCAAGTTGCAATTGAACGCTACTCGGATCAAAAGCAAATACCCTCCAAAAATCAAATGATCACTGACGTGACTCCCAGGCAGGGGGAGTGAGCTGGGAGTTAAAATTCACTCTTTTATTTTTAGAGAGCACTCTAAATAAATCGATATTCACTCCTAAACAAGTGATCACAGACGTGACTCCGGGGGGGGGGTGAAACTAGAGTATGAATTCAGAGAGAGAGAGAGAGAGAGAGAGAGAGTGAGAGCGAGACGCGAACACAAATTGCACTCAGTCGCACCTCTCTTGCGATCAACACTTACGTTTGATTTATTGGCTGCTATAAATAATTGAATATTAGTGAACGAGGCAGTATCGAAACAAATGCAAAGATAATGATGACTTTGTAAAGCTCGTAGAATCAATATGAAAAATTCAATTGTTGCAGTATTCGAATATGTTCATCAGGCTTATGGTAGCTCCTCGAGTCCTCGTGTCACACTCACACTCTGGTTTCTGACCTAATACAGTGAAAACTCGCTATGAAGAGCTCCGATATGACGAGATCCCTGATATAACAAGGTAACTTTGCTTCAAGTGCTTGTCCCAGGTCTTTGTGTTCTTTTCGGGTGTTTTTTTTTTTTACCCGGGTATAAGAAGATTCCAGATACATGTATAACAAGGTAATTTTCATGGTCACAAGGTTCTCGTTATAGTGAGTTTCCACTGTTACAGTAGTAAAGTGATCCAATCCTCCTTCAGAGAAAATATCAAGTGGTCCTTTAACTGTACGAATCATGACATGCATGAGGGTGAGAGGAAGTGCAATAAACAAAACCACCAGCCCCCTCGTTCGTTCGTCTAAATGAATAATCTCATAAATCAAACGTTTTCGTGTTTATAAATCGTTAACATATTTCTCACTACAATTACATTGGGTCACTGCCAAAGTTTGTTAATAAGACACCGCAGTCTTCGTACAGATCTTCGTGATAAGGCTGCATAGCCCTTTGAAGATTTAGCAAAAGAAGACTGAAGAAGAAGAAGAAAATGATGATGATGATGATGATGATGATGATGACTGAAAACACCCTTTCATTAGTAAATCGTCCATGTTTTGGGTTTTTCTCTCACAATTTGGCACAGGATCAAACATAGCGTTGACGCGATCGTGGCTTCAATTGGACGTGTTGGACAATGTTGGAAGCCGGTTTAGAATTTTCCATGTTTACGTTTAGCAGTCGTGAAACATTCCAAGTCTTCTCTAAGTATCTTACATGTAGAGAAAAATCTAATCAGTAATAAAAATGGTGCCAGGAAGAACTTTGCTTACATGAAAAAGGGATTTTATATTCTGTCATTATATCGTTAACATGATGCTTCAAGGCATATAGGCCTAAATAAATAATTGAATAAGAGCTCCACTTCCTTTGTATTATATACAACGCGAAGGGATCATCCAGTACATTTCCTGCTCACTCATTCGTGAAGGAACTACGTGCTGATTGGTTGCAATGTACCAGGTCACGTGATGAATAGCTTGTAAGCGACATGCGATTGTTTGTATCTTTCATGGCAAAATTTTATTGGCGTATATCAATACTTTATTTTGCCAAAGAACGAACTGTAAGAAGAAAGCATATGTAAATTATATACAGAATGTGAGAGCAATAATTGATTAAGTTTTTAATGATGATCATGACATAAGAAACACGTCGTGAATAACATAAACATGATTGCATTTTCTAAACTTCATATCTTTTTGTCTTTTATTGAGATCGAATTCAACCTGGAAATTCGAAATAACACATTTGGAAGCAATGGATGCTGTCTTTATTTTAATTATCATTATGATTCCAATAAACCGCAATTAGCCAGACGCACCATTATATTTGTCTATGTCGAATAATAAACGTTGTATTGGAATTTTGATAAATAATGTACCAATACGTAAAATACAAAGGGAGCTTCCTCAAAATACTGGATTAGATATAACTATTCTACTTTTAATACCAAAGTCAGTAACTTTTCATTGGCGTATCCAAAAATCTATAAACAGATGGAGGAATATTTATTGGCAGTTCTAAGTGCCGTTGTTTATATAATACCCCCTGCAAAAGGTATTCATCCCCAGGCCTTCAAATGGGAGGGGCGTACGCCGGATCCACCTTACACTGATACCCTTCTATTTTTGACAACTCTGCTCTCTCTATCTCTCTCTCTCTCTCTTTCTCTCTCCGCTTAATTGATCACGTACAGTATTATTTGATTGATATCAATCGTTATTTAACCATTCATTACGCTAGCTACATGGCACCAGTTTACTTCCCTGTACGTGACTTTTAACTTCCCGCCAATGAAGCTATCAGTCAAATCGAGACAACTTACATGACTTAGGGCCCTTAGCATATAGGATAGTTTGAAAACCACGTGTGTGGTTGATATATAGAGTATTCGAGATGACATATTGGTACATTAAAGGTACTTCCTTCCTTTTGCAGCCCTAAATTATGAAGTTGTTTGAGTATATACCATAAAATACTAAAGTACTATAATTGGAAAAATTGTGTTGATATGAAAAGAATTATAATTTGCTTTTGAGTAAGTAATAACAACAACTTGGTAATACTTTTTTTTTTTTTTTTTACTCGAAAAAAAATAAATTTTGAATTATTTGTTGACCGTTACTAGTACATCTACTTGCGTTGATTTCTGAATAGCTCCCTCTGCGACAAAAGCAAGATTATAATTTCTTAAGCCATGGTCTCACTGGCCTTACGACCGGTTGCCGACTTCCGACAACCACTGGTCTGTAGTTGGTTGTCTGAGATCGCAAAGAGGTTTTCGTCAATCTTTATTTGGTTGCCTGTATTTTGTTATAACTGATATTGCTTGTTTCATACTTTTCTATTTGCTTCATTACCAAATCGTCATTTTTGTTTAATGTACCCCCTCCAATCTCAAGCCACTGGCTTTTTAGGATGTTAGATCCTCTACACTTTTCGATGTATAGTCTAGATTAAGACATGTGATTTTTATGAAATAAATGAATTGAAATCGATATTTTAAAAGATCTGTGTATTCCCCTCATAAATTTGAATTGTGTGGAAATGGCATCCTGGATGGCAAAATAATTCATCCTCCCGCTCTCTCTCTCTCTCTCTCTCTCTCTCTCTCTCTGCACCTCCTCTTGTCTATGTCTTACTCATTCTATCTTACACCGTTCCTATTTTCAATACCTGTATTGCTATCTTGTGTTTTCCTATTGTCTTCAGAGGCGATATACTCGGGTATTTGAAATGGATTGCTAGGTTTCGTGCCCGCGCTTGTAATATTCATGGTCATGTCTCACAATCAAGCAAATATTAGACCATTCAAGGTTCCTTTCTCACATCAAACATTGATCCTCTCCTGAGAAGGCGAGTGTACGTGCTGATCATTAACGGTCTGTTTTGAAAGCATGTTTCCACCGTAAATCCAGTTTCATCTTGAATGTTTTGTTGGAGTACCCTCGAAACACCCAGAGTAGCTTAAAGATTATCTCGCCCCTCAGCCTATTAAGATTTCATGTTCTTGCCTCCAAATCTGATAATAAGAAACATGCCCACATGCATGCAGCCTAGCTTTTTTGCTGAGAGGCAGAAGGCTCTATCTCCATTTGAAAGAAGAAGGAGTCAGTGCTCTCACTCTTGGCAAATATAATTATGACAAAATATTTGTACGACAGGGGTAATACTGTAATTTGTCGTAAAGATTTAGTGTCAGAAGAAGTAAAGATGAAACTATCTAGATTTCTTCGGTCAGACCGTCATTTGACAATCTTTTTAAGTTGCTGAAAAATATGACGGCACATAATTATATTATTATGTTTCCTTTGAATATACGATAACTTCTCATTCATGTCATTGACTTCGGAATATGTAGAATTGTCTTCTCATTTTGTTTCTTATTTTTTGTATCGGGTTTCTCTTTTCGATCTCTCTCCCCCTCTCTTTCTCTCTCTCCCACTCTCTCTTTTTTTCTCTCTCTCAAGCTCAGTACTATCTCATTGAATTTTCCTTGGCTACTGACCTACTGTATTCTTACCGCCGTATCTATTGAATTTTTACCGGCTGAGACACTGTAAAATATGATGTGATGTGTCTGTTTCTTAGAATTGCAATCAGATGCGCCTTGTCCGGTGCTTATGCTTCGAAAGGTGATTGGATCCCTTGTTAAGAAAGTAATATTTCTGGAGATTGTTAATATGCAGTTTTAAACAGCTGATGCCTGGGTGATGAATCACGTGGACAGTATGGGTTGTACGAGACATGCTCCAGCGACAATTGTTCTGCGGTCAGTTACCTACACTAACTAAATTCTAAAACTTCAACCTTGGACCAAACACTATATCTAACCCTAAACCAAATCGTAAAACCCAATTGCAACCCTTGTCAAAATCCTATATCGTTGACGAAATAAAGCTATAGGAACTTTTTTTTTGTCCCAGCACCAGAGTGTGCATGCTAACATAGGAAACCATTTTGTTATTTTATACCCTCTCTTCCAAATCTTAATACTTCTTATCTACCTAAGAGAGTTCAGGCTCCAGGACCTCCGAAGTATGGAGTCATGCACTTTTCTCACCCCAAGGCAATAGCAAATCAAATCATGCACACACATCACCCTCGCGCACACACGCATATACGCTCCACATGAATGTGACTCTCATTGGTATCACATGACCAGCATTCAATTTCCTTCTTTTATTTATGTCCTTTTTGGGGCCTAGCCAATCTAATTAGGCTTCACCAGAACCTATTGGATTGGAAGGTAAATAGGACCACGATACGACAGAAGAAGGGGTTGGTCAACAACGAATAAAATAATTGGAAGAGGTTACGTGCAATACTGACGGTCCACATAGTCGGCCTGGTCATTTCCCCCGTTAATCATTGAAAGCGTTCTTAATTGGCTGCGTCAAGACAGTAGATTGAAACGATATAATTATTTAATGTTATGTAACATAATGCAGAATACAAAGAGTATGACATGTTTCTTTAAAGAAACGGGACAAAAGTGAAGGTTGGAAATGTTATCGTTAATTAGCGCGATTAACCCATTTTTTGCCAGTATTAAATTTTTGTTACGTAACTTACGTGTGCATGTGCTTAATTTGTTTGTTCACAGCAGTATAGTTTTAGGTCGTATAGCTCAGAATCTATTGACTGAGTGAAAAAATTATACCATGAATGCATTTAAGAAAAGGGTCCAAGTTATAAGTGAGAGTACATAAAGAGTGTTCTTTAACATTTCTTTTCTGCTCCCGAACAGATCTTATATGGAAATGATGAAGGGGCTTATGTCAGCATGAACAAAAAAAATAAGCAAAACCGGTTGATAGAGGTATCTCTGTGTTTATGATGTACTAAGAAACGACGCTTTGCAAAGTTTGATTCGACATTATGAAAAGTACTCATTTTGTTAAGAATTATATACAGAGTGTTTCCTAGATTTAGAACCTCGAAAATGGAGTTTTATTTTTGAGTACCGTATCATGTAATATGACCAATTTTTTCCAAATTTAGCTCACCACAAACCTACTTTTTTTCCCTTCACCACTCCTCATTCATCAGGTTTTCCACTTGCGGGAATGAATTGTGACGTCATCACTTAAGGCCTATTTCATCAAGTGTCCTTGTCAGGATACATTCATTGAGAGTTGTCATTGACTTTCCTCCAAACCGTGATGTGCCATGCAGGCCTGACACGTCTGCACCATCTGGAAATAGACGTTCTACTCTGGAAGTACGATCACGCAGCATACATCTTGGCGGGGACAAAAATTGGATTGATGGGGTCTCTATGGGCTTACACCTCAGAGGCGTCCATTTTAAGATAGCGTCATAACCAGGGCACGCAAAAGATGTGGGCTCAGGGGACAATCCCGGGTTTCAAAAGCCGTTACGTTTCTACACCTGTCCTATGAGTATGAATGGAGCATACGCCGTTGTTCATTGTGCTCACTTTGAGCCCCATCCCCCTCCCAATTATTGTTCCGCAGCACCTGTTAGCTGTGTTCGCTTCGAATTTGCCTGAATACTTAAATCATTCAAAACCCTTTGGGAAATATTAACGGGGAGATGTATTTCTAAGGAAATGATACCACGTTCCTATTTTGCTAATAAGGCGATTCATTTTGAAAATGTGAAAAGTGGATTTAACGGCAGTGTCTGGGAAATTAACCTTAAAGTGAAAAATAATTTGTGTACAGACAGAGTGTATAAAACTAACATCAAAATACTTTACCTGGCCTCCTATGGTTTAACGGTTAAAAAATATGAAGAAAATAAAGGAAAATATAAAAAAAAACCTCCCGTGGAGCCCAGCTCCGACTTCGGTTCCGTGCGGGCCCTAATTTCAGAAAGCGCGTATACGGGTGCGTCGACTAGTCTAGTCTAGTCTTTATTGAATTAATATTTTAAACTCATACTTTGAATATAATATAGCGACATGGAACCCCTAACTTACAGAGCAAAATATTTTGGTGACTGGTACCCTTTAGCTATCAAATAAGGGGGGGGGGAGGGTCACTATGTTCAGGATGTTGTGTAAACTTATTAACTATGGCAACTTGTAGAATATATTTAATTTGTGGATGTTTCTGCTCTTCTGAAAGATTTGCGGTATTCGAAACAATAGCTTTTATTTACATTATTTTTTTTTCCAATGCCTTTTTAGCATGCTTTTATTAGTTGTTGCAAGGAAAGACAAATCATATATGGAGCTTATAATTCAAGAAGAAATTTGTGTCGAAAAGCATTGTTGCAAGGACTGACCTTCAGCAAGCGTTTGAGGTTATTGTTCAAGAGCACAATTCTCTGGAAACCATCCATAAAGTTCATGATAACGAAATGGCCATGGGTTGGCTTTGGCGCCACAAACAAGATAATTATTAAATCAAATAAGTTCACGGTCGTCTGCTATCGATCCGCTACTCACACACCTACCCCAGGTAGACTCCCGCCTTCGTCGGAAGGGATCTTAATTTTCTGTTTATATGTGTGTAAAATGTTTTCGTGACATCAAGTCTCTGTAACATATAGCTTAGCAATCGATCGTACGATTGATTTTAATTGATCACTACGTGGAAGCAATCGCGAAAATCAATCGTACCGCCAATCGCTAAGCTTTGTGTTACGGGGCCCAGACAATACAGATCCCCTTCTAGTGAATCTAAATACGGATGATTTCATGCTATTAAACCACTCAGTAACCACTTGTGTGGGTATGGGTTTTTTGTCAATGCTTATTTTCACCACACATCATTTTGTTGCAAGGTCAAGTAAAACTCCAACAAACTTTGAGGTTGTACGTCAACAGCACACTTCTTACGACGCCTATATACCGATTATATTTAAATCCATAACGAAAATGATCGTGGCTTGGTTTTGGCGCCATAAAGAACATAATTAGATTTCCACGGTCGTCTGCCATAGTTCCGCCAACACCTAACCCCAGGTACTCCCGCGTTTGTCTGCAGGGAACTTGAGTTTTGTAAAGGTCTGGTAAGACCACACCGACAACGATAGCGATAACACTCTACAGCTGCCCTACTATTAGCATACACGAGCATACCCACACGTGCACACAACGTAGTAGGGTGTACCTTCAAGTGAAAATTTTGTCATCGTTACCATTATTGGTGGGGTCTGACCTGACGAGTCCTTGAAAAGGTCTCGTGACATCGAACAACCCAGATCTCCAACATGTGACATAACGGTGCAAGCTATATTAAAACGAACTAATAGCATGTGTTTTTTTGTTGTTGTTTTTTACTACATCATTGTATTAGCAAAATGTTACGTACAAAGCGTCTTTGGTAACTTTGGTTATTTTCACCTCATCTGATTTGCATGCAACCTTACAGCTTTTCTTTTCTCCGAGTTTTTACCTCTTCAAAATCCATACATGGGCGGCACTAGTTCACAATTATCTGCTAACAAATTGCTGATTTTTAGAGCCTCGTCGGATAATCAAATAATTTAATGACTTTGTGTGTGTGTGTGTGTGTGTGTGTGTGTCTTTTTGAAAAATTGGTAATATCTTTCGGGAATTTTCTTTATTTGAACTCCCCAGCAGTCTAAATTCTTGTCTACAAATTTAGTTACCAACAATAACCCCTCCCCCGCAATCAAAATGGTCAAGCGACACCCCTGAATTTATCTTGTTTATCTGTGGAGAGCGGTCCTCCATTTTATTGCTCAATCTACATCGATTTGACCCTCAATCTCTCATCCACTACTCTCTCTTTCTCTCTTTCTCTCTCTCTCTCTCTCTCTCTCTTTGTCTGCCTGTCATCTAGTTCATCGTCATGATCATCATCAAGCCCATCGCAAGATTCATCATCAAACTCATCATCATGCTCCTCATCCTTCCCATGCCCATCATCATTCTCATAGCTCATATCGGAAACCATCTCACTTTAAGTTTCGACAAACAGCCAGAGGTACGCAAATGTTTGGTTATAACTCGATCGTCGGTGTGTCGGTCTCTCTGTCTACGAGTTGTGTTTTTGTCCCCCCCCCCCCCCTCTTTATATCTATATCTATCTGTCTCTGTCTCTGTCTCTCTCTCTCTCTCTTCCCTCCTGTCAAACTTTGGTACTCTCTCTCTCTCTTCTGTTATGTCTTATCTCTTTCTCTGTCTATCTGTATCTCTCTATATCTATCTCTATCTCTCTGCCTCTTTCTCTCTCTCTCTATCTTTCTCTTTCTCCCTCTGTAAGTCTTCCTCTCCCTCTCGCTCTGAAACCATTCCGTTTCCTATAAGTAAAGCGAACGGTCCGTGAAACGCAAATGTTTGTTTATTCCTCGTTCTTCCTGACGTCTTCATCATCCCATGTGTATACCTCTTCTGTCTACATGTCTCGTTTTTCATTTCTTCTTCATTCCAACATCTCTTCTCTTTCTTCTTTTTGTATGTCTGACTATCTATCTGTCTCTCTTTCGAAATCTCTAGGTCTCTTTTCTGTATATGTCTATCAGTCTGTCTCCCTCCCCCTCTCTCTCTTCTTCTTCTCTATCTCTCAAAATAGTCGTCACACCCTTCTCTTTCTCTCTGTCTAGCTCTTTACGTAATCTCTCTCCTTCTCTCTCTTCTCCCTCATACTCTGCCTGTCGTTGTCCTTCTCTCTCTCTCTCTCTCTCTCTCTTTCATCTCGCCCTTTCCCAAAAAGTGCATCTTCATGGCGTACGTGAGCGATGCGATCCACGCGCTCTAGAAATCCGAAACGGTTGGACAAGAAGGAGGTTTTTTTTGGATTCGAAACACTCATTAAGATGCACTACCACAGACATACGATACGTGCGTTCTCCTAATGTACCCACGTCCGGAGCTACTTCAATCCATCTATCCGCTTTCATATCACTGACCCTTTGATATGTTTTGCTTAGAAACTTTCTCTTTTCCCCCTTCAGACCTATCATCGTTATCTACGTATGATATGAACATAGTCTATAGAAATTCGGACAGATGAATTGACTATGGTTGAATTTACATGTATGATGACGTTATTCCTTGGTATTGTTTTACGTGTTCCTGCCAAGAAAATGACGTGAACGTACTTGAAGATAAGCATCTAGGGGACCTACAGTTTTAAGGGTTATCTTAGGGACTTGGTGAATAAGGATAAATGCCTTACCAACATAGGCATGATAGGGCACAAGTATACTAAACCCCGGACCTTCCCGTCCCGAGACCATTGCTCACTGTGCGTACCTTTGTCATGATTTGATTTAAAACGAAAAACTGCAATCTAGAAATGGCCAATGAAAATAATTATGATAATTATACTTAAATGTAGTCTTCGGAGTGCGATGATATAATTCATCGTCAGACAAGACATATTCAATAAAAAAAATCTATCACAGTCCCAGGTATCAATTTTCTGTTTTATTGAATAACTGAATATATAGCGGTTTACTAAATAGAAAGACACTATTACCATTCATGGAGGAGGACACAGGGAGATCGATACTATATGACATTAAAGGAGATCACCGTCGAGTCGTATGCATGATGGGAATTTTTGTGTTTGTCATGTTTCAATATTTCGAACATTCTCTTTCAGGCCTCCAAAAAGAAAGAAATTGATGTGATCGTGCTCAAATCCCCATGCGCCATTTTGCTCTCAACATTCGGTGTTGTTGACTGTGCATTAAATTTCACTTATTTTTCTGTCTACTTCAAAGGCGAGCATTTTCCTCCCCATGTTTTCATCATTTTCGAATTCATGGTTAGCTCGGATAATATTTCTTCTACCTCATGCACTATACCCGGCATATTTTAATCGAAGGCCGCATTCTTATTTACTGTCTGCCACTTTTTCTCTATTCACCCTCCCCCCCCCCCCCTCTCTCTCTCTCTCTCTCTCTCTCTCTTACTTGATCCTTTTTTGATGATTTTAATCTATTGTTTTTCAGTTCACATGAGCTTAAAATTCACAGATGTAATGTCATCTGCGTATTGTCTTTATCAAGTTTAGAGTGTTCTAAACAAAGTCTGGAGGGAAGATATCTGAGCCGTGATTGAGATTTCGAGTCTTAAAACCAATCTCGAATCGTCGCAAAAAAATGAAAAAAATAATATATTATTTCATCCCACTCGACCATTCTGGATTGGTGGAGGTATTACACCGAATTTGGCAACAACTGAAATTGAAAATTTCCAAGAAAAGTGATTTCTCGAATGTTCACATTTTTTGTCGACGATCGTCTTCACAATATCAAATTTGCAAACAGAGGTTCAAAACACAAAAATGTCAAAGCATAAAAAAAAAACCAAAAAAAGAGTTAACAGATTTTTCAATTTTCCAGCAAGGCTCAATAGAGTATGCATTTGGTGATAACAGTACAGATTTGCCGACAATGGATAGCGGTATCATACTCCATCCGTTTTCCCTATAATTGCTTGTCACGAAAACCTGGCCATGCTGATTTCCTTCTGAACCGCACAATTTCGCTCTGAGATGTCGCCATGGCCACAACAACTAGGTAGCTCTCCACCTAAGGTGATCCGACATGTTGCTCCAGCGGCAATTGTAAAGGGCTCTATTCACAATGTAATGTTATAGGGTTGCAATTGGGCTTTAGGTTGGGTTTTTAGCTTTAGAGTTAGGGTAAAGTAAAGTGTTTGGTCCATGGGTGAAGTTAGGAATTCGGCTACCATGGTTACCGTACGATTTTGACCGCGGAGCCATTGTCGCCGGAGCATGTGTCTTACAACCCTCCCTTATGGAAAAAAATTGAGTTCTGGTGCTGCGATTGCAATATGAAAGATACAGTTTAATAAGAAAGTTAGATTATGTAGTTCATACGAATAATTGTGTATTTTCCAGGTTTTCATATTATCAAAATGATAAATAAGGAATTAACTAATCAAGTCTTAATGAAAATCAGATCCCGTGAACAACACTGCATACAGAAATGAGTATGTGCGACTATACACAAACGTTTGGCGTGAACGCATGGTCCAAATTTTGAAGCTAAATTTCTTGTCATGTTTCGAATATCGGGGCAGTTTTTTGAAGAGCAGTCCTTTCCAGGGGACATTTCTGCTATGATACTGACGTGAAAAGGGAGAGAAAACTCACACATAATGATTACTTTCACCTTTACTATAGCCCTCAAGCTTCTCTTTAAATCTCAGTGCTTCAGCCGGCATGATTTTGTTTCGCGTTGGCCATGTTGGCTTAATTTCATGAAGCGCTTGTAGATTGGTTGCCGAGATAGAGATCACCTTCTCCAGAGAATCAATATTTCTTGTTGAAATATGTTAGGTATCGTCTTATGCAGGGGTGTACGTTGTGTATGCAATACAATCTGATAATAATTGTAATTTAATATTGCTATGTTTTTAAACAAACATTTTCCAGCCCACTCCTTCTCTTTTCTAGTGTCCTTCTTGCATTTTAAGTCATCCTGTTCTTCTCGCTGGCCTTGTCCTTTTCTTCATCATCATCACCGCTTTCTTCTTCTTCTTCTTCTTCTTCTTCTTCTTCTTCTTCTTCTTCTTCTTCTTCTTCTTCTTCTTCTTCTTCTTCTTCTTCTTCTTCTTCTTCTTCTTCTTCTTCTTCTTCTTCTTCTTCTTCTTCTTCTTCTTCTTCTTCTTCTTCTTCTTCTTCTGCTTCTTCTTTTTCTTCCACTATTTCATTTGATTATAATGCATTCGTTTTCTCCTTCAACATCATTATCATCATCATCATCATCATCATGGTCCTTATTATCATCATCATCATCATCATTATTTTACTTTATTTTCTTATTTTACCCATTGGATCTTCAAATCCTTGATATCGTCTACTTGGTGTTAACCCGTCGTGTTTAAAAATAATTGTTTAGCGTAATGGCGTCTTCGTGGAAGTAATTATAAAACGTACGCATCATAATTTTTATCTCTCGTGAAAAAGTAGAAGGGAGGAAAAAAGCTATAATGGTTCTTGGCTTGACCATATGTTCCGTTTTCCATTTTCCCACCGCGTATCCCCAGGCTGATTATCTCCTAAAACGATTAAATATCTCATTGGGGGAAAAAATTAGGTTAGATTATATTTGCACAGTAATATGTGACCCAGATATCGTCTAAAAAGTGTCTCATAATAATGATGTCGCCATTTTGGATATTATCTGATCCGCAATCGTTATAGGAGGTCTGTAGATAAAGGAGTGCGTCTATCATTCTGTTAATGGAAACCTAGAATAGAATTTTGAGTGTTTGCTAATCAGGACCCATGGTAACATGTGTTTTGATCGAAATGATTAAAGTTAGATGTCATTGTCCGGATGATCGACTTCGGTCTTAATTCGTTCTTTGAATGTTACTTTGACACCCTTCATCTGAAACAGGGCATGTGAGGTATTAAAAGGTAAATGTGTTGGCCAACATGCGTCATCAAATCCATCTATGAGATTTATCTGATTAGATGAAGGTTAAATTGTCAGCCAAGAGAAGGTTTTAAATAGAATGAAAGAGCAGGAACAATGAGATGATATCGAGATGATAATGCAATCACACTTCCTCTAAATAGTGAGGTAGCGTCGGGTACACTTGCCCTCCCCATTCCGTATTTGAAGGGTAATGATTTTTGAATGATTAAAAAAAAAATTTTTTTTTTAAAGATAAGGGGAAAAGAAGAAAAAAAAATTAAGATAAACTTCCCTAACATTATTTTGAGGGGATGCACTTGCCCTCGCAGACTCACTCCCGCTTCATCGTTTTTCATACATGAAACATTCCCCCCCCCCCCCCTCCCGGGCCCCATCCCCCCTTCCCCGGCTGACTGGACCCACACCACACCCTTGTTTCATCTGTAAGGTCGGTCAAGATGCGTTGCGAAATGACGTCAGGTGAGGTCTTGAAGCTTGATCTCATCAGTACGATATACATTTTTATGTTTTACATGTTAATGCTTGGTAAGTCTACCCAGCCCAACTAAGACCAGCCCAATTAGGATCCCGAATATCGCAGTGCCTCATGCTCAAGAGATAATTTCATTGATTTAAATGTAACCCATATCCTACGGGCCGGAACTGGGTGGCTCCTGTTCTATAAGCCTAAGGACAAGAATTTAGTAGTCAATGAGAACTTCACATCGTTTATTCTACACTTTCTGTGGTATACGTGTCCTGCTATGTTTAAATAATTTTGAATTTTGTACAGAATTTATGTAAAAACAGAAATTCACTTTAGTCTTTTTCATGTAAAGGTTTGCTGCAATGTTTGAAAAAACTTCAAAAGATTATATGGCATTCTACTTTTACACACGACTTGTGATTATGTTTATGTGAGTGAAATCTCCCATTATGCTCTACATGCATTCTAAATTGTTTTAGCATCCAGGGGAGCGTTTCATCAAGCATTTTGTCAGTGAATTTTACCGACAACTGTTATAAGCTACTGAAATCTATGCATCTGATTGGCAAAGAGCAAATTTGTCAGTAAAAATCACTGACAAAACGCTAGATGAAACGCTCCCCAGGGGAACTACTCACCTTCCTATTTCAACAGAGACAACACAAGAGCAAATATCAACGACCCATACTACATACACGCGTGTATTCATCCAATCGTCATACAATTCGTCGACAAGACCCGTCATCGTTCAGACAATCATTCATCATGTTTTTACCAATAATTGATTCTGCAAATGTTAGCAACTCTTCAGATTATCTTTAGACTCTGCAGATTAATAAGTGAGGCTATACTTCTATTTTTATACATGATGCTACGACGCGCGTCCCATAATTTCAATTCATCAACAGATTGGCGGTATGTTGTAGTATCACTGATTGAGAAATAAACGTTGGACGTGAAAGAATATCTATTGATTTTCAATATCATTGTTCATATCAACCCCCCCCCCCCCTCTCCCTTTCTCTCTCTCTTCTTTCTCCCCCCCCCCCCTCTCTCTCTCTCTTCTTTCTTTCTCTCTCCATCTCTATTTCTTCCCCCCCTCTCTCTCTCTTCTTTCTTTCTCTCTCCATCTCTATTTCTCCCCCCTCTCTCTCTTCTTTCTTTCTCTCTCCATCTCTATTTCTTCCCCCTCTCTCTCTTCTTTCTTTCTCTCTCTATCTCTATTTCTCCCCCTCTCTCTCTCTCTTCTTTCTTTCTCTCTCCATCTCTATTTCTTCCCCCCCCCCCTCTCTCTCTCTCTCTTTCTTTCTCTATCCATCTCTATTTCTCCCCCCTCTCTCTCTTCTTTCTTTCTCTCTCCATCTCTATTTCTTCCCCCTCTCTCTCTTCTTTCTTTCTCTCTCTATCTCTATTTCTCCCCCCTCTCTCTCTTCTTTCTTTCTCTCTCCATCTCTATTTCTTCCCCCTCTCTCTCTTCTTTCTTTCTCTCTCTATCTCTATTTCTCCCCCTCTCTCTCTCTCTTCTTTCTTTCTCTCTCCATCTCTATTTCTTCCCCCCCCCCCTCTCTCTCTCTCTTCTTTCTTTCTCTCTCCATCTCTATTTCTTCCCCCTCTCTCTCTATCTCTCTATACTATATGTATTTTTCTCATACTCCGAAAGGGGTAGATAGAAATAAAGTTCAAGTATCTCTCTCTCTCTCTATCTATCTCGCGATCTCTCTCTTTCTCTCTGTCTGTCTATCTACTCATTATTTCTCTCTCTCCTCCTCCGACTCTGACCAAGAAATGACTCCCGTGTTGTTTTTTTCCTCGAAATCCAAGTTAAGTGTGCAATCGATATTGCCTCCCATTGACATACAAGAGACGAATCGATAACAATACTTGTGTGTTATATGTTAATGTTATTAACAATCAGCATTTTCTCTTTCTCTTCTTTCTCTCTTTCTTTTGGGTTAATTAAACATACAAAAAATGTATTGATAACAATATAATGTATGGATTTCTTGTCGAAAAGGACCATGGATGAATACACAGAGATCTGTACAATAATGTAGGAATATCGAATGAATTTAGGACCGTTCATCTCAGGTGTAATGCAACTCCGGAATTCTTCAAAGATCTTTACGAAGGAAAATCAATCAATACAATTGTCCAAGTTCCGAGCCTGACCCTTTCAGACCTTACTTCATCCCGTCCATCGTACCCTCATCCTTCTCACCATCTTCATCTCAATCCTCCCTCATCCCCATCATCATAATGATGGCCAGTGAGAGAGTGTGGTTGAAACATCGGGAATCCCACAGGGATCAGGCATGTCCCCTAGTGTACTTCATGAATGACGCAAACGAGGTAACTTGACCCGAAGATCGTATAGCGTATCGCCATCACCTCAAGAAATATGAGACCAAGTAACATTCGGTTCCACAACCACTTCCAATCTCACAAAACGGGCCCAGAAAAGAAAGTGTCTTGCCTAAAAGTAGATATACCTTTTTTCCCGTTTCGTCGGCTTTTGAAAACGATACGGATATTTTTGGAAATAGGGTGTCTTTTTATTAAACGGCGATGCACCCGATTTTGTTCCATTGGCGAAGGGAGTCAAATTAAAGTTCAGTTGCCATTTATAGATAGACGGTCACTAAATAAGTGATATGATATGTGCATACACCTATAGAAAATTGTAGAAACTAAAGTATTAAGGAGTGACAGTGTCTTCAACGCTTTAAAGGTAACATCCAGCAATAAAAAATGTTCAATCTACCATCCAGAAAATGTTGTCATCCTTGGTAATTTTAAGTTTTAATTTAACACTTAAACATAGTTAGTTCTCAGTACAGAATGAATTTGCATGACTGATATTAAAGTTAAATACAGCCTCTGCTGCACGCTAATGCTTATATTTGAAGCAATATCTTGTTTGACTGGTGGTTGTTGATCATGCGATCACTTCACTTGATGTAGACGCCAGTGTAATGGCTTCATTGCACTATCTCCAGTAAGCCCGGGGGTAAAATGGATGCCTTTTAGAGAGGTGTATTTACTTAAAGGGTCTCTGAGGTCAAAAAAAATAATTTGTATACAGTTAGAATGTATAAAATTAACCCCAAATAACTTTACCCGGCATTCTACAGGTTAGCGGTTAAGGAGTTTGAAGAGAATAAAGGACAGCGTGAACGAACGACGCGCGGAATTCAACTGGAGTTGAGTTCCGCGCGAGCAGTTTTCTATGCGTGTGCGTTTTTTTTATGTGTGCACGTTCGGCGAAAGCCAAGACGCGATAGTGGAATTATCGCGATCGCATTATCGCGTTGTCGTCTGCTATGTACAGCGCCGGGGCTGACAAACACTCGAAAATTGATTTGGGGCGGAACTTACGGATAATATTCAACCCTAATAAAACAACAAATAAATAAAGGATACAACGCAAAATGTTTTTATCCAATTGGAAATTGATTTGGAGCGTAACTTATGGATAATCTACAACCCAGACAAAACAACAAATGAACAGTCATACAACGAAGAATGTTTTTAAAGAATCAAAAATTGATTTTGGGCGTAACTTACGGGGATTCTATACCCCAAATTAAACAACAAATGAATGAAGTATACAAACCAAAAATGTTAACATCGAATAGAAAATTAGTTCGGCGCATAAATTACAAAGAATCTACAGACCAAATGAAACAACAAATGAATTAGAACTAAGACGCAAAATACATTTATCGAATCGATAATTGATTTGGCGCTTAACTTAGGGATACAACTAAAATAAAATAAAATGAATGAAGTATACGACGCAAAATGTTTTTATCGAAATGAAAATTATAAGTTGGCGCGTAATTTATGAAGAATCTACAACCCAAATAAAAGATGAAATGGATGAAGTATACAACGTACATTTTTTTATATCGAATATAAAATTGGTTCGGCGCATAAATTACAAAGAATCTATACAGACCACATGAAACAACAAATAAATTAGAAATAAGACGCAAAATACGTATATCGAATCGAAAATTGAATTAGCGCTTAAGGGATAATATACAACCCAAATAATATATGAAATGAATGAAGTATACAACGCAAAATGTTTAAATCGAATAGAAAATTGATTTGGCGCTTAACTTAGGGATACAACTCAAATAAAACAAAATGAAGGAATTATACGACGCAAAATGTTTTTATCGAAATGAAAATTGGTTTGGCGCATAAATTACAAAGAATCTACAGACCAAGCGAAACAACAAATAAATTAGAACTAAGACGCAAAATATGTTTATCGAATCGAAAATTGATTTGACGCTTAACTTAGGAATAATATACAACCCAAATAAAATATAAAATGAATGAAGTATACGACGCAAAATGTTTATATCGAATAGAAAATTGGTTCGGCGCATAAATTACAAAGAATCTACAGACCAAGCGAAACAATAAATAAATTAGAACTATATAAGACGCAAAATATATTTATCGAATCGAAAATTGATTTGGCGCTTAACTTAGGAATAATATACAACCCAAATAAAATATGAAATGAATGAAGGACCAACGCAAAATGTTTTTTTATCGATGGAAATTGATTTGGCACGCAGCTAATGAATAATATACAACCCAAATAAAATATAAAATGAATGAAGTATACAACGCAAAATGTTTTTATCGAATAGCAAATTGGTTCGGCGCATAAATTACAAAGAATCTACAGACCAAGCGAAACAACAAATAAATTAGAACTAAGACGCAAAATATATTTATCGAATCGAAAATTGATTTGGCGCTTAACTTAGGGATACAACTCAAATAAAATATAAAATGAATGAAGTATACAGCGCAAAATGTTTTTATCGAATAGCAAATTGGTTTGGCGCATAAATTACAAAGAATTTACAGACCAAATGAAACAACAAACAAATTAGAATTAAGACGCAAAATATATTTATCGAATCGAAAATTGATTTGGCGCTTAACTTAGGAATAATATACAACCCAAATAAAATATAAAATGAATGAAGTATACAACACAAAATGTTTATATCGAATAGAAAATTAGTTTGGCGCATAATTTACAAAGAATCTATACAGACCAAGCGAAACAACAAATAAATTAGAACTAAGACGCAAAATACATTTATCGAATCGAAAATTGATTTGACGCTTAACTTTGGAATAATATACAACCCAAATAAAATATAAAATGAATGAAGTATACAACGCAAAATGTTTATATCGAATAGAAAATTAGTTTGGCGCATAAATTACAAAGAATCTACAGACCAAGCGAAACAACAAATAAATTAGAACTAAGACGCAAAATATATTTATCGAATCGAAAATTGATTTGACGCTTAACTTAGGAATAATATACAACCCAAATAAAATATAAAATGAATGAAGTATACGACGCAAAATGTTTTTATCGAAATGAAAATTATAAGCTGGCGCGTAATTTATGAAGAATCTACAACCCAAATAAAAGATGAAATGGATGAAGTATACAACGCACATTTTTTATATCGAATATAAAATTGGTTCGGCGCATAAATTACAAGAATCTACAGACCAAATGAAACAACAAATAAATTAGAAATAAGACGCAAAATACGTATATCGAATCGAAAACTGAATTAGCGCTTAATTAAGGGATAATATACAACCCAAATAATAAATGAATGAAGTATACAACGCAAAATGTTTTTTTTATCGATTGGAAATTGATTTGGCTCGTAACTAATGGATAATATACAACCCATATAAAACATGAAATGGATGAAGTATACAACGCACAATTTTTTTATCGAACGGAAAATTGGTTCGGCGCATAAATTACAAAGAATCTACAGACCAAGCGAAACAACAAATAAACTAGAAATAAGACGCAAAATACATATATCGAATCGAAAATTGATTTGGCGCTTAACTTAGGGATAATATACAACCCAAATAAAATATGAAATAAATGAAGTATACAACGCAAAATGTTTTTATCGAAATGAAAAATATAAGTTGGTGCTTAATTTATAGAGAATCTACAAACCAAATAAAACAACAAATGAATCAAGTATTCAACACAAAACGTTTATGTCGAATATAACATTGGTTTGGCGCATAAATTACAAAGAATTTACAGACCAATGAAACAACAAACAAATTAGAATTATGACGCAAGATACATTTATCGAATCAAAAATTGATTTGGCGCTTAACTTAGGAATAATATACAACCCAAATAAAATATGAAATGAATGAAGTATACAACGCAAAATGTTTTGTTTGTTTGTTTGTTTGTTTGTTGTTGTTTTTTTATCGAATTGGAAATTGAACTGGAAATTGATTTGGCGCATAACTTACGAATATACAACCCAAATAAAACATCAAATGGATGAAGTATACAACGCAAACCGTTTTTATCGAACTGAAAATTCAGTTGCCGCGTAATTTATGGAGAATCTACAACCCAAACAAAACAACAGATGAATCAAGTATTCAACGCAAAACGTTTAAATCGAATAGAAAATTGCTTCGGCGCATATATTACAAAGAATCTACAGACCAAATTAAACAACAAATAAATTAGAACTAAGTCGCGAAATTCATTTATCGAATCGAAAATCGAAAGTGAAGAATTCCTGAATCGATATATCGTTAGGTGAGCTATCGTGATCGATCGACTAGTCTTTGCTCAAGTCTTATTTATATTAATTTTTTGGGGTATTTTATTTTCAAAAATCAATATCTCCTCTATCCTGTCACCGTTGAATGTCGTGTTAAGTTTTCTGGGGTTGATTTTGTGTAAGCTAACTATACACAAATTATTTTTTCAGGCCTCAGGTACCCTTTAACATTAATGTGCGGGTCCTCTGTCACCACAAATTCATCTTGAATGGAAGATGGATATCCTAACGCCCACTATCCCCTCTCTCTCTCTCTCTCTCTCTCTCTCTCACTCTCTCTCTCTCTTTCTTCATCCCTCTTTCATCTTTCCCCATCTCTTTCAGTCAATATCTCTTTCTCTCTGACTCTCTATCTATAAGTCTTTCTCTCATCCTTCTCTTTCATTCATTTTATCTCTCCCTCTCTTTCTCTCTTTCTCTCTCATATTTTATCTTTCCCTGTCTCCCCCGCTCTCATTCTCTTTCTCTCTCCTTCTCTACCATCTTTCCATCTCCTCCTCTAACTCTCTCTCTCTCTTTCTCTGTTTCATTCTTTTTATTTTCCCTCTGTCCCTATCCCCCCCCCCCTCTTACTTTTGTGATTTTGCCACAGTTTGTTACATTTTGTTACATTTTATTACATTTTCTCACATTTCCTTTTTCTTTCCTTCTCCATTTTCTCTCATCTCTTTATTTCGCTATCTGTATTTGACTTGAGTATTTATGTTTATATGATGTTATGTTTTGAAATTGTTAAATTGATGATATCTATTATGTAAATTGTCTTTGTTAATGACAGTGTAGGCCAATTTCCTGAGGTTTTTTTTAATATGGAGGAATAAACTTAATGATTAAATCTGATTCTGAATCTCTCTCTCTCTCTCTCTCTCTTTTTCTTTTCTTCTGTCGACCAAGTTCATCTGTCTACCTCAGATGCAGTGGATTTCCAGAAAATAATATTTATGAGAAATAAAATTAATATCTTAAGTGATTCGAATAGAGAGTCACTCTGCAAATATTGATACAAATCAAATCAAATCATAGCAGTTGTTTGCGGTAATTCCAACAGCCTGGCAGTATTTTCACAGATATTCCTTGAAAATTCACAAGTTAGGCGAAAATAATCTAATAACTTCAAACGCACCTTTGTTGCTGGAACAACTAACTTTAGCCACAATTATTGATTTTAGAAATTAATGTTTTTCTCTGGAAAAAAAGAAAAAAATTGATAACATATTCAACGTATAGTAACTTCTTTTTTCTTTTTTTTTTTTCATTAAGTTTTTATTGATCAATATAAGAGGATTACAAAGTCATCAGAACATGATTTTAAAAAAAATAAAAAACAAAAACAAAACAAAAAATGATCTTGGTGTGATGTGTTTATTAAAAAAAAATACCAATCTTGCGTGAGTATATTTTGGATATAATGAATTTCAGGAAATGCTAAAACAGAAATTCATCTTTGGTATGAAAAATAATTTATAGATATTCTTAGTTTTGATCAAATCACAACTTCATGATTCTTGTCCTTGGTTGTGCTTTCGAACAGGGGCGGCGCCAGGGTATTTTGATAGGAGGGGCAAGACGACCTAAAGATGACGTCATATTTTTTCTCCATTAAATAACAGGGGTAATATAGAGTTATATGTTTAAGACTTCTCTTTTTAATACTCCTCTTTCTTATTTCTTCCCTTTTCTTCCCTTTTCTTCCTCCTTTTCTTCTTTTTTTTTCTTTTTTCACTACTTGAAAAATCATAGGGGGCGGTCACCCCCTCTGCCCCCCCCCCCCTGTAGCGCCGCCCCTGCTTTCGAAAACCGATATCTTAGCTTTCCAAGCAATGCTGTAGCCCTTCATTTAGTTAGCAAAGAAGATCAATCTTTGAATCGCTTATACATGTCTATATGAGATCAGTTTACCGGCCATAATCAATTTTGCTGATTTAGTGCACGGGCAGGAAATTAAATGTGTGATATTTCATTTGAAAACTCGACATGGTTTTTCTTTTCTAATTTGTCTGTTTGTTTATATAGATGCTTCTAAGGATATATTAAATCACTGTCTTCTCCTCTGTTTGACACGTGGTTTCTTTCCATACATCAAAAGCATTTTTTGAATTTCATCCAAAGCACACAACTGCAGGGAAAGCGAAGTTGTTTAGAAGTTATTAGATTCACTTATGGAACATAATATTTTGCACAAAACATATGAATATTATAAAATGATAACGCGTATCATTATTCTATATTATAATGTTTATTTTTACCTTTAATAAAATTTTACCTTATTGATGATTCGTTCAAAATTTTAAACTATTCACCTTTTATCTATTTATCTTGGTTGTTGTTTAGACGTTTCAGTGGTTTCTCAGTCACGTTGAACAAAGTTACTAGCGACGCACCCCAAGGAAATCTGTCGAGGCCGTTGCTATTCTTATTATATGTGTGAGGTTTATCTTGACCCTTCATTTAAATCGGACGATAGTCATTACGACTGATCATTATATTCGGGTGACCCCTGTCTATTCCACTCTTCTGATAACCTCTAGAAGAAATAATATGAAATTGGAACTGAGATCTGAGAAATATATCTCAATGGTTGCTTTCACAAAAAATAACATCGTATCTGTTTGAAAGTTTCCTTTTCAATCCATTCAGTTTCAGTTCATCGCTTCGAGTCTGTCTGTCTCCCCCCCCCCCCCCCCCCCCCCACACACACAATTCTCTCTCTCTCTCTTTCTCTCGGTCTATCCTTCTCATTCCAAATATTTTCATCAAAATCAAGTGAGGTAGCTACTCAATAAAATAAAATCACATAAAATCAAATGAAAACGTGACGAGTCAACCCAGGTCTACCTAACGTCTAGCCAGTGCGTATACGGATATCGAGTTTCAAATGCAGTTTTCCCCTGTTAGCGGCATTATCACTGAGCGGGTAATTAGAGCATGTCAGCTTATAGCTGTCAACCCCTCGATACTAGTAAATCATTATGAGGAGAACCCCGGTAAGATTGCTTATTTTTATTCTCTCCTTCCCCCCCCCCCCTCTCTCTCTCTCTCTCTCTCTCTCTCTCTCTCTCTCTCTTTCTCTTTCTCTCTATCTCTTTTTTTGTCCTTTTTGATATTTTTTTTGTCTGACTTTAAAATCTACTCACGTTCCACCATAAAGATGCAGAATCTAAAATTCTACTCTGATGTGTGAAGCTGTGCTGAAGAAAATGAAATTCTAATGATACTGATTTTAATCCTTCTGATGATGCGTCTCTCTTTATTTGAGGTAAAAGGACAAGGCTTTGGTCGATACCTCAACCAGTTTTATGTTTGCTATCCGGAAACTCTTTAAAATTTAATCATAATATCAAAAAGTATTTACATCGGTGTGCTACATGTATACGGTTGTAATTGTAGTAAATGAGCTATCCTGAGTAAGCTCCTCCAGAGGCATCGATTCAACTCCAAGCTTTTTAATTTTTCATTTTTGTTTTTACTTTTTTATATATGTTTTTGTTTGTTTCTTTTAAACACGTCAAACTCTTTGAATAAAATAATATCTTTGTTCACAGAATTAAGGGACAGTGACTTTTCAATAGGCCTCCTTGGTTATTGTCACATGAAAATGAATGCGATTTGTCGACAAGGAATCGATAGATACAATTAATAGCATGTATAAAATCTGTCAATGTTATCAATGATTATGTTAGATATTGTTGAGTAAAGAGCCCACTAAACTACAATAACATTCGCTGCTAATTTACATTAAAAGGGAAGTCCACCCTGGTATTTAGTTGATTTGAATAAAAGCAGAAAATGAGAGAAACAGATTCATGAAAGTTTGAGCAAAATCAGACATGACATAAGAAAGTCATGAATTTTTGAAGTTGCAATGAATCAACCACAAAGTGGCAACTCCATGGCGTATCTTGCGAGCTCCTCTCCCATTTGAAAAATTTCATAAAGTTTCATTTTCGTAGTTGTTGATGAAGGAATACATTTGTTTCATACAGGTTTTGTTTAAAAATATATGTGCAATGATTACATCTCTGTTGCATGTATAATTAAATATTTCTTTAGTTGCCAATTTGCGTTTGATAGATTACAACTTCAAAAATAATTAACTTTCATATTTCTTTTATGATTTTGCTCAGATTTTCATTGATCTGTTTCTTCAATTTTTCTCCTTCTTTTAAAATCAACTTGAGAGGGTGGACCTTCCCTTTAATAGATGCTGGCAATTTCGTGGTAGGAAGTTTCGGCCACCTGATCAATATAACCATGACCCTACATACTAAAGAGTAAATAGTGACGCATCGGTCAGTCTGACACGACGGCAAATCGCTACAAACCTTTGAGGAAATTCTTTAATTAAACATTTAAGGAGAAGATTAGTTTTTAATTGATACGAGGGCATTTTCTGAAGGTGATTGTAAAAGTGCATCGAAGAGTTCCTTGCTACAGGATGAAGGACGGAAAAGGAGGGAGCTGAAATTCGATCAAGACTCTTTCATCGCCTTATCACGTCCAAGGTTAAACATTTTCAACAACATTGAGCAACATCTAGAGGCGTTTAGCTTCAGATCTGATGTGGAATAGATACAAAGGGAACAATCATCTAGATGTTTTTCTTTTCTCGTCTGCATGAAACTATGTCTATCAACTGCAATTAAAATTGCAGTTGATAAACATAACAACAAATTTTAGAGTTAGAAATATTTGTAAGAAGAAGAAGAAATAGGGTAGTATAGTACAAAGTGGGACAAATTTGACATTCTTTAATTTTATACTATGCTTCATTTTGATATATGTTTGAGTGGCTATTAATTTAAAAAAACACATTCATGACGCATTATCATCTTTGTTTTCATAAATAATATTATGATATTTATCACGTTATCATTGTTAGTATCAAATGTTATCACGACTTTTATCACGCTGAATGGGACGTAGAACCATGTAGATTTCTTCGTCCCATTAGGGTTTGTGTTCCGTCTTATCGGAACAAAGAGACATGGGTCCAATGGGCTTTAGAATCAACAGATCAATATTATTGTACGCAAAATTAAAGAGAGATTTATTAGGGTCGTCGATTCTACATGGGGCAGGGGGCAATTGCCCCTGATAATAATTTCAAAATCAATGGTGTATCCTATCATGCCTATGAAACGTTTCATGATTACAGCGTTTGCCTGTCCCCCCCCCCCTCCCCCATCCTTAAGATGGATCGACGCCCCTGGATGGTTGTGGAGTCTGAGAGAGCGGAGGCATCACTCATTCTCACCTTACTCCTCTTGTGCAGTAGCGTTTCTACTTCCATCCCAAAAGTTCTCATCGTCTTTTGTGGCGCAATAAAAAAAAAAAAAGTTTTGCAAAAAATTGTCCATCCATCTTTCAAAAAGTCTCTCATAACAAATTAGACAAGTTTGCCCCATCACCCCCCCCCCCCCTCCCCCCATCCTGAAGATGGATCGACGCCCCTGGATGGTTTTGGAGTCTGAGGGAGCGGAGGGCATCACTCCTTCACAACTTTCTCCTGCTGTCACTGCAGCGTTTCTACTTCCGTCCCAAAAGGTCCTACCATCCTTTGTGGTGCAATGATTCATGTCATCCATCAATCAGCATGATCAGAGTTTGGGAAGTTCGATCTTGACTTGCAGATAGAAATCTGAACGTATGATGTTCTTACTTCTTTGAGGGGAGAGAGAGAAAGAAAGAAAGAAAGAAAGAGAGAGGGAGAGAGAGAGAGAGAAAGAAAGAGAGTTTTAAAACAAATCCCCAAGAAATACGACTACATTAATGCACTTGATCATAAAAACAACACATAAGAGCACCATTAATCAACAGAGAGCGTAAAAGAGCCTAAACAGAAACACCCTATGGGCAATTACACGATTACTCACGTTACATTTTGAGAGGTTTTAGGTTTCATTTTAAGCTCCTGTTCTCTTACTATAGGTGTTAGGTAAATGAGTATTTGTTACAACAATGCACACATATTAGAGTACCTAAAGACAGTATCAAAACTTCAGAAGAAGAAATATGCTTTTTGCCATCCCTGCAAATGTTCGGTTACTCACGTTACATTATTGAATAAGAAAAAAAAAGTAACTTGAGTAACCGAACATGTAGGGTTGCCAGGAAGTTTGTTTCTTCTTCTGTATTTAGGTACTTTAATAATTATGTGTGCATTGTTGTAACTAGAACTCATTTACCTAACACCTGTAGTAAGAGAACAAGAGTTTAAGATGTAACTCAAAACCTCTCAAAATGTAATGTGAGTAACCTTGGAATTGCCCATAGCCCAATAAAAACGGACGAACATATTTCCAATATTGCGGGGCAAATTCCACCGGTACCAGTAGACAGGGAAGCTTTTTAGAAGAAAAATGATACAAAATTTGACAAAATTGGTATATTATTTTCTATTCTAGACGCATTTTAGTTAAACAATGTTGAAGACATTCACTGACAGTGCTATAATTGCAGAAAGTAACGTATCATTGGGTAGTTTCCGAAGTGGTTATTATGCCTGTGCTTCGGGCAAGCTGTAACAAACGTCACGTTGAATACAAACATAACATTCCATCCACATTATTAAGAAGAGCCTACACGTTTATGTGACTTCATTTGTAGAATTTTGTACATTAGGAAGCTGATTACTATGACAGGACAAAATGAATTGTTTAAAAGACAGTTTCATTGATACTGGGCAAATTTGAACTCCTACCTTGTGTCACAAAATGCTTCCTAAAGCAATAACCCCTTTACCAAATTTGTCAATCTTGGTATCATTTTTATGTGAAAGATTCCACTTCCGCTTGTGCTCGTTTTTATTGGGCCACCCTGTACAGACAGAGATTCTTTGATAATTATGACGTAAAGCGCTTCAGTTTGTACGTTCATTTTGTAGGAGCACTATAAATAATTATACATAATAATGTAATATAATAATATAATATAATGTAATATAATCTAATATAACATAATATGAATACACACACGTTACTGCAGCTGATCTGACATTTTTATCACATAACTAATTGCATTATATTACATTTAAAATTTCAAATCAAATCTGACAGAAAGCATAATACCTCGCGTCTGCAAAGTACACCAGTTCTCTTTTCTAGCGCAGACCACTTCTGTTTGCCACAACTGAACCAGTTCACCGGTCCTTTTTTTTAAAAGCTTCTCAAGATCGGCATTGAAAGTGCATAATCCTGTTCCCCAGGGAACTCCGCCTACGTAGTAATCATTGTTGTACTTATGTAGGCATTCTGATATTATAGCGATCAATTTTAAGTGCTTTTCAATATTTTGGTTGATAAGGCGTAGATGAAAAACTGGCAAGCTTGCGGGCGAGAAAAAAACATGAGTGGAACAAAGTACGCAAGACTACACTGAAAAAGAGGTAGCTATGTTAGAGAGGAGAGTTGAAAATAATTATGTATTAACAGATAATGACATTGGAAAACTTAGAAATTATCAAGTGGACAAAGTTCTACAACAGATGGACAAAACTGAAAAAAATTAAGAAGAGGAAGAAGATAATTCAAATTTAAGGAAGAGATTATTTGGGCGCAGGTCAGTAGAGAAAATAGATTATTCTGTCCAAACTCATTTTACTAATCACTCACGAACGGCATGAGCAGACTGTAAAAAATGGGATATAGCATCCCTCTGGTCATTCTGTTTTTGTGATAACCAGGGAGATGCCAGCTTTGCTTGCTCAAGGCATGATGTATCGATTGTCCATCGCCTTGTTCAGTGTACGTTGATGTAATTTGACATCACTTTATAGGATTAATATTAAATGATCTATTACACAAACCTAAAGTAGCACTAGACTGAGGAGCCTGTGGGGTCAACATCAAGAAAATATGGTAAAATGATTAAAATCGAATTTAAAAAAAAAGAAAAGTAAAATGTAAGGTTTTCTCATCAAAGTTCAGTCCTAAGTGGATGACACTAAAAGTGCGGCAAAATGTTTCCTCTTGTCTGTGATATTGTGTACATTATTGATGTCACAGACAAGCAAACTTAATGTTTCAGTGGTTATCTTGTAAGGACTAAAAAATAATTGCCTCCCTTTTGGAGGCTTCCTTTCTTAAAAGGATAACAGAGAAATTCCATGGGTGAAATTCCACTTTCACTATCTCTACAGAATAAGATACGGTTATCATAAAGAATATAGCAGTTGTTGATTTGAAGAAAAACTATCAGTTTGAAAAAAAAAACACCTATTATTGTGGAAGGTGTTACCTAAACTTCTTCCAATATATCTTCATATTTTAAAGGGAAATTAAAATAATACTTGCCACATCATGTGTACATAAACATTATCCCTTATTAAAGATGCATAATTCGGGCACAAAACTGTAACTTAGAGTTCACGAAAGTAATTGTAATATCTGCTACATGACAGCGCTTTCATTAGATTTTGCTTTTACTCTGGACTTTGAAAACAGGTCAACGGTGCACTTTAACTAGGCGTCCAAAAGTTGGTTAAATCCACATTAATCCCTCTTTTCTTTTGCGCCAGCCAACTTGCGTAACAACCATTGGCGCCTCTCTAACGTCTATCTTCTAAAGACAATTCAGTTAATGACCATTTCCCTTGTATTGGTACTTGTATAGCTTTTAAGTAACACCACCCCAAGAAAAACATAGGCGTAGCCAGGGGCACAAGGGGCCATGCCTGTCCATCCACTAAAAAATGGTCATTCACGAAACTTAGGAGTCTGGCTACGTCAGTGATGAAAAGTATATGAACACCATTGGTGTCGGTGTATCGCCATGGGCTATTTAACTACATCCCTTTTGAACTTGACAGACGTGGGCAGTAGCATAACATCCCGGATAACACACATAGCTCATCCACTATGTCATTGTCCGACTAAAGGGGGTCGGATTACAACCAAATCTTGAGGGAAATTAACCGATGCCTCTGAAAACGGTATATTTCGCATATCTATTTTCCCCCTGATATCTTTGGGAAGAAACTGAAGGATACTTAAGAGTGTCTCAACCCACACTGCATCCTGCTGACAGTATAGATTACTAGAGTACCTTTTATTTCTCAAACTTTTCCAGCATAGATTATAAAGCATAGCAAAACGGAAGTAACATTTTAGATGATACTCGTTTGAACTGTAGAGAGAAAAGAACTTGTGCACGTACCGTACCTACATTTTGCGTGCGATCACAGATTTATGTTTTCCTCACTTCAGATTGCACGTATTCAATATTTTAGGTCAGTTCCAGTCTGTGATTGTTCACATTTTTTACATTCTTTATAAGTCAGTCAATTGATTGTGATTTTTTCTCCTTTTGGTCGTACGTGAAATAACTATTATATTTGCAGCCAGTCTGCACTTAATATAAATGTATGACTATATCTTTTATTCAAACAGCGAATAACAGATTACTTTTAAAGATGGTATACATATTCTTGCTGGGCCAATAAAATTGTATTCATGCTTCTGTCCATAGTTTCTCTCAAGAAAATATGAATGTAAAAAAGGAAATAAATGTTCCTACAATGCATGGGAGGGGATACACCCTCCAAAACAATCCCCAACTCTCTTACATTTTGGCAAGGCGCTTCCGTGATTTAACCTTGCACATATCACAAAGAAAAAAAAATCTTTATCAGTTAATGCTTTATATTTTATGCCACTCTTCGCATCTGTATGGCTATGCAAAGATTCCAAACTGATCTTAGAGAGTATCATTTCTTCAATTTGTTAGTTTCTTTCTTCTTGTATTACCTTTGAGGAACACTCTTAAAAAAGTTGGGCAAAAAAAAATGCCCAATTTTTAACCAACACTGGGCAACATACTGTCCACACAACTTTTGGTTAAAATTTGCCCAACTGATGTTGGGCAATCCATTTACTATGTTGTTGGGCAAATTAAATTGCCCATCAGTTGGTGACCCATTAGATTTTACCCAACTCTACAATTGCCCAACTGTTGGTTATATTCTCAGTTGGGTAATTATTGCCCAACCAATCTTACCCAATAGGATTGCCCAACCCTCTATTTGTTCAGCTGTTTGGTAACAAATATCATGTGGTTGGGCAAATTCAGCTGCCCAATTTATTGTTTCCTTTTTCCTCCAACCTAGGTAAAAAAAAATGAAATCTGCTTGTTACGTCCTTCTGGGTCTTAACCTAATCAATCCTAACCTATCCTATTTTAAGCTATCCTATCCTATATCTTAACCTATCCTATCCTAGTCCTATCCTATCCAGTTAGTGCAAACTAGTGCAAGCTCTTATATACCCCTTATATTTTTTTATGCATTCGGTGACAGTTAGTAAATCGGGCCACCCCAAACCATACGCTACTAAAAATTCATGAATATTCATATAAGTGTTTTCCCCAATATTGGGTAAAAATATTTACCACAAGTTGGGCAAAAGCGAATTTCTAACCAACCATCAGTTACCCAACAAAATTTACCCAACTGGCAAAGGAAATGTGACAAAATTACACAACTACAGGGCAACAAGTACCCAACCCATAATTACCAAATACTGTTGGTAAATATATGCCCAATATTTAGGTAAAAAGTATTGACCAATATTGGTTACACCACTCGAGTGTCCAGTTGGTTAATAATAGCCCAGAATTGGGAATATTTTTAACCAACCAGCAGTTACCCAACTAAATTTACCCAACATTTTAAGAGTGAAGATGCACACAAAAACAACAAATAACTCTTGAAAATAGCCGAGGATTGTGGAATGTCGAGTCCATCAGAACAGATTACTAAAAACTGCCATAGAATCAATGAATCTGAGCTCCGGGAAAGAGATATCACCTCAATCAAAATATTAATTAGCTCATTTTATTTAAGAACAGTTTAACATCGCGACTCCCGTTGCGATCAAATATTGACGCACTTTGGTGGAAAATGTTGTAATTTTCTTTTTAAATGTTACTTGAAATATGATTTAAAGAAAGTAACTTCTTTCTGACCATTATTTATGTGCAAACCTACATTCATGACCTCTGAAGCTCAGTTGAATCTAAAACTATGCACAATCACCTTAATCTCTAAGATCAAAAGTTAAATAAAATCTAGTTTAGCAGTGACAAGTCCAGGGCAGTTATCACGGTCAAGATAAATGCATCAAGGTTTCGATGACAGGTCAAGATGAGAGCTAAGATTTTCTTCTTGAG
This sequence comes from Heliocidaris tuberculata, assembly GCA_025618425.1. NCBI lineage: Eukaryota > Metazoa > Echinodermata > Echinoidea > Camarodonta > Echinometridae > Heliocidaris > Heliocidaris tuberculata. The sequence continues at coordinate 15,646,802 of CM046839.1, forward strand.
AGAAGATTCCATCGATCACCATTAGCACCCGTGTCTTTTTACGGATGGACCGTCGTGATGAACAACAGTGTCGGTTACTAGTATACTATTTTCTCGTGACGTCATCAAGCACTATCTGATGAATTGATCGCATTTCGAGATTACCCGATCATCGCTGATCTTGAACGAAGGGAAACTGTTTCCTTTAACGGAATGGAGCTGAAATGTTCGCCTATCGACGGAATCTTTCTTTATTTAATGAGCTGGGCTGTGTAACTGGTGTGGACATCGTATTGCAATGAATCACTGTGGCCAAAATTCCCAATGTGAGGAATAATTTGACAGCGTACGTGACAAATGCTACGTAAATTTGTGGAAGGAGGAAAACTCAACGCTGAGTATTGCACATAGGACTACGAAAGAGAGAGAGAGAGAGAGAGAGATTAAAGCTGTGAGGAGAGATAGAGAAAGAGATGGACACTTAGATAATGAGAAAGAGGAAGAAAGGAGAGGTGGAGAGAGGTGGAGAGAGGTGGAGAGAGGAGGAAAAGTTAGAGAAACGGTGAGATGTACTATAGAGAGAGAAAAACGGAGCCGTGAGATAAAGAGAGAGAGAGAGAGAGAGAGAGAGAGAGAGAGAGTCCAGAGGAAGAAATAGAGGCATATGACGGAGATAAAGATGAAGAGAGAGTGGGGATAAAGGCAAACGCACGATAATGGCGCCCTGATGATTACCAACTGATAATCAACATTTGATTGGAAAAGACGACAGTAACAAACAAAATGGTTACTCTGAGTGACTAGTCCACTTGACACTCCTATACAGCCAACAGTGAACCTAGAAATGTTCTGCCCGTTGAAGTATTTTTTGTGTGGATTTGTAATTGTAAGTAGTCAAAGAACATTTTCATCTTTGTTGCCCCTTGACAACCTTGAGTAATTTGCATAAAGTATTATTTGCATATCAAAATCCAGTTTGTTATTCATCTTTTTATGCAGCATAACCTGTGACGCAATGAACGGAGAATATACCAGGGAATTATAATTCATATCGCATATTTCATTGCACAAGATTAACAAACTGTTGGTAAGTTGTCTTGGGTGGTTTAACATTGCCTGTCTATGTGACGCTTTTGATTTATAATGCAAATTATGCTAAATGCTCAAAGTTCCTTTGGGGGCAACAAAGCTGATATTGTTCGGAGACAACATAGGATCACAAATCCACAACAAAAAAACTTCAACGGACACAACTTTTCTAGGTTCATAAAATATCAAGTCGACTAGATTAGTCCCCAATTCAAACAGTGTTATAATGTGACTATTCTACACATCATTTCGTATACAGGTATGGGGATCAGCAATGCGCATTAATATGATGCGTTTATATATTAATAAATACTTTGAAATAATAAAACAGAGATGCAAATGTCCCTAAATGGAACATGAACTTGGCATTCATACGTCCAATGAAGTAATATCTTTAATATTAAACTGTAGAAAAGAATAATCAGTTATTTTTAAAAATCACAGTCCAATTGGATACAAAACGGTCTGAAATTAATCACATACATAAGTGTCCTTAATATGTCGGCCACTTTCGAAACCAGTATTTTTTTAGAGTAAAATCACGAATGTAGTTCATTTGTATTTGCAGATGAATAGTACTTGAATATTGCCCCAATTCTTCAGAAATGTCATGGGAAATATGCTGTTTTGAAAAGGAAACACTCATCTCATCTTTGCCAACAAAAACAAGTAAGCACTTGAAAAAGCTGAGGAGAGTTCTATACGTACTGCGAAGGGCTTTCATGTGGAAACCACTTGTAGCGTTAGCGGTGGTTTAGTGTTTAGAGTGATATAGGAGAAAGTATTCCTCCCGACGTTCTTCATACCAAAAGAATGAGAAAGAAATTGATGTTAGGTAATTAGTATTTACTATTATATCCCATAAAACACGATACTTTTAAAAACATTATGAAACTATCCTAAGCTTATAAGTTGTGAACAATAAGTGTTTAGAGTGATAGGAGAAGCATTCCTCCCGACGTTCTTCATGCCAAAAGAATGAGAAAGAAAGTATTTACTATTATATCCCATAAAACACGATACTTTTAAAAATATTATGAAACTATCCTAAGCTTGTAAGTTGTGAACAATACTTTGTAGAGTACAGAGTTCAGAGCAATAATTTTGTGATTAGTATTTACTATTATATTCCCTAAAACATTATACTCTTAAAAACTTCATGAAACTATCCTTTGCCTGTAAGTTGTGAACAATAAGTTGTAGAGTTAAGATTCAAAGAAAAAGGTCGATGTTTGGTAATTAGTATTTACTATTATATTCCATAAAACATGATACTTTTAACAGCATTACGAAACTATCCTCAGCCTGTAAGTTGTGAACAATAACTTGCAGAATCAAAGCGGAAGTGCAGCCTGGTATTTGGTTAATGTGAATAAAAGCAGAAAATGAGAGAAACAGATTAGAGAAAGTTTGAGCGAATCCGACAAGAAATAAGAAAGTTATAATTTTTTGAAGTTGTAATCAATCAAACACAAAGTGGCAAGTCGGTGGCGTATCTTGCGAGCTCCTCTCCCATTTGGTCTGTACAGAAAATGTAATAAATTTTCGTTTTCTTATAGTTGTTGATTAAGGAATACATTTATTTCATACAGGTTTTGTGTAAAAACATATGTGCAATGATCATATCTAGGTTGCGTGTATGATTAAATATTCTCTTTAGAAAAATTGGAGATTTATGATTCTTTTTTTAGTACAGGACAAATGGGAGAGGACCTCACAATTAAGATACGTCAAGGAGTTGCCACTTTGTGTTTAATATTATTGATTACAATTTCAGAAGTTCTTAACTTTTTTAAAAATCCCTATCGGATTTTGCTCAAACTTTCTTATCTGTTTTCTTTATTTTTGTTCCTTCTTTTAAATCCAACTTGATATTAGGGTGGACTTCCCATTTAGGTTCAGTGAAATAAATCGATGTTTGGTGATTTACATTCATATTCCATAACACAATGGTACTTTAAAAAAACATTACGATACTATCCTCAGCCTGTAAGCACTTTGTGAAAAATAACTTCTTAACTTAGAGTTAAGGTTCAGATCATGTTCTGTTTCAAGAACGATGTAAAGATATTGCATTACGTTTTTATACCGCATAATACGTGGGTGTATGTCTCTATATAAATTGAGCTATATTCTTATGCAAACCATTAAAAACAGGAATATGCAATGATGTCCCTTGTGACATATATTATGGAGGGCTACCAAGTTACACGATACATTGTCAATACATAGGATAAATGGTCACACTATATTCAACACTTTTGATATCTCGGATAGATATTCAGGATACGATGTCCAAATCATGCAAATGCTTAGAGTTACTTGAAACTGCTGAAAATTATACTTACATGACTTTTATGGTAACCGAAAGAAAAGAGGTGTGATTAGTTTCCTTCCTCAAATCCACACTCAAAGAAGTATATAAATCTAACTGATGAGGAAATGGTATTTAGTTAATTTGCTATTTTAGTATGGAACCTGTACAAAAGGTCATTTCTGCCATATTTACGAGTAAATGATCCATGTTCATATTTGATTTGATTTGATATTCATTTATTTCCATATACGTCATCATAAATTTACAATCTTTCAACATGTATGGTGACATAAAATCATACATTAAAAAAGGGGTCGTCATAAGCAAAGCTTGAGTTGACGTCCTCGATCTAAATTCATTGTTGTGGATAAAAATTGTGATCCCAAATAAAATCTATGAGGAAATTGTATTTAGTTAATTTCCTTTATACCATGGAACGAGTAAAAAAGAAAAAAAAAAAAAAAAAAAAAGATTTTCTGTCATATTTATGAAATGATCCTTGAGGATATTAGTTTGAATTCATTGTTGTCGATATACGATCCCAAATTAACCCAAACAATTTTCATTTTTAACAACTTACTTTAATTTCCACCATGCACACTCATACACGTTTTCTTTCTCCTTCTATCGTTTTCCTCTTTCGAGTTCAAATCTCATCTCAAAATCTCCATCCAACTGTTTATAGAAATAAATACATGTAAACTCGTTCTTTTTGTCCATCTCTTGCTATACACAGGGTTCGCAGCTATATCATGATAATTAGGCAAAACCTGGGAAATGAGTTCCCTTCCAGACAGGGAAAAGTCAGGGAATTTGAGAAAATCACTTAAATCAGGGAAATATCAGGGAATTTTATTAACCCCAAAGAAATATTGAGTAAGTTTTGTATATATTGTCCAAATTGCGTATCCACTGGCTATGATGGCTTTTCGTTTGTAAAATGCCTTCTTTAATGACCCTGGAATTTGAAACTCAACTAGGAAAAAATCAGGGCAAAAATCAGGGAATCTATAGTTTCCATGAAATGATGGGAACCCCTGTTACACTTCATTTCATTATTTGTCCAACACTACAACATTTTGCTTCAGCCTCAGGTTGTCGCATCTCACTCTCTCCCGCTCCTATTCCCGTGTGCCTGGGGATTTGTTTTCAATTTTACAGGGTAATTACTCTCCACTCTCCCCCCCCCCCCCCCCAGCAGTTTACATATAGCCTCCAAACATGTCCCATCCATTAATTATGATATTCTATGCATACACACAACCACTGGAAATACGCCACAAAAAGTTGACCTCCGTGATTGAACCGATGATCATGGAGGTAATAAGCGATGCGAGTATAGAACGGGATGCAACAGATATTTAATCAGGCTTCAAAATCCGTGCGAATTTTTTTGTGTCGCAGATATTCTTCCTCAATGGTCTATTTCCCTATATGTTGATTTAGAATCAAGGAAACCTATATGAGATTCTGACAGTGCATAGTGAATGATGATTGATGTTCCATTTCAATCATCAATAATGCAGATAACTCTTGGTACACCACAAATACCAATGAATACATTTATTTAGGGTTTTTCATTTACACGATCTTTTTTTACAATATATTTTCTGCATATTGTTAATGGTTGTGAAATAGATAAATCGCTTATACATCATCACTGACCGAATCCCTCGATTTGTTCCACAGAATGCAAATGGCAATTTGAAACCTCGAATCGGAATTTTAAAAGTCATTCAAAAATGCAGCGCTTTGAAGACTTTATAGGACTATGCCATCTGACGGTTATAATAGTAGCTTAACGTTAAAAACCCTGCAGCTTTCCGGGTGTTAAGTTTTTTGCAAATTGGAATCATAGCCAACAGGGAATAATCCGGGTTTAGAAGCGGGGAAATGGTGGTAATGACATTACAATATGATATCAAAATAAATGTATCCTTTTAATCCACCTGTGATTGTAGCCACACCATCATAATTTGAATAGAAATTCCACATTGTTACAATTGCTGCTTCAACAGAGGAAGACAAGTGTACAACTTTGTCTTTTCAATGACATTTCTTTTACTATTAAATTGATCCATGATATTTCCGGAGACGTAATCATCACAGATTTGAGTATGTAGTTGAAGTGTATTCCACAGTGTACTTTTATTCATATCGCTTGTCCGATTATCAATAAAAAGAAAAATATAATAATGATAATAATAATAATAATGATAATAATAATAATAATAATAATAATAATAATAATAATAATAATAATAACATTCTAGATTTATATGGCGCCTAATAAATCTACGATGTCTCTATTAAAGCCTTTTAGAAATATAATTACCCCAGTCATCGGATTCAGAATTGCCCGCACACAATGTATGCACCTTCTCCACTCTCTGGGGAGCATTCCAGCCAGCCGCCAATTTACTAGTTTGCAGGCACAAACCCTTGTCAGTCGTAAAAGAGTGTCTGTACTGTAAGACTACCAGCCATGTACTATAGCTGCTCTTGACACAGGCACGACCAGAAGGTAGCTGAATTAGGCTTCTCTCAAGACACAGTGATTTTTTATGATAAAGTGTCAAATTAGGGTCTGTGCTTGCAGACTACCTATTTTACAGACGCTCAGAATGCTGGACAAGCTACAATGACTTTCGCATCCTACCGGGTACCCATTTAACACCTGGGTGGAGAGGAGCAATTTAGATAAAATGCCTTGCTCCATGCAGGACACAAGTGCCGAACCCATGACCTTCATATCTCCAGTCAAGTTTTTGAACCACTCTACATAATGTAGAAAGTACATCAAAGATGGCGACCTCATGTAGGCTTTTTACACTTGCACTTACACTTGATGCACAAACAGGCTTCAAGCAAACACGAGAGACCAACGGCACGTTGCTCCTAGTGTTAATGATGGTGATAATTGGGGCTCCAGCTCAGACACTCCTGCCCATTGCCGCTGCAGCTGACATCTTTATTGACAGTACGTCTGAAAGTTGTCAGTAAGCAACAATGATTTATAGATCGATATTCATCATCCATCACTCCATGATGTGACAACCTTAGCAACGAGAAGTCGTTGGGGACGCAATTACTTTCAATATTATTTTCGGTGGTGCGAGAAAAGATTTTGGAGTCAGCTATGATTGAAACTAGCAGATATTGGCGGAGGGGACACAACTGGCCCGTGTCCCCCTTTTGAAACCCAAATGTGCCCCTCCCCAACACTTTTTAAAGTGAGGACTTTTGGAAGGAGGGGGGGGGGGTTCGAGGGACCTGTCAGAAATATTTTTAATGAATTGTTCCCCCTCCCCCTGTCAAAATCCTGGATCCGCCCTTGCCCATTACTGCCTATTATTGCTACAACAGTCGTCGAATTACGATGAAATAATACTTCAAATGTGAAAGAAATAAGGATTAGGAATAGTTATCTTTGATTCCTCACTGATATTGTTTTTCCATGTATATGCTCTTTACAAATGATTTATAGTTTTCTGAACAGTCGTGACCCTTCACACTCCGCATATTTCTCATATCATTCCGGCAAGGGCATGGAGGGGTATGATAACTACCGATGAATTTACGGCTACCCATGCATGATTCGGGGCGGACTGGCCACTGGGAGTTTTAGGGGTTTTCCCACGGACCCGTCAATATTTTGGTTAAAAAGGGCCGTTCGTACAAAAAAGGGCCGGTCAACAACAAAACGGGCCGGTCGCTCAGAAATACCCCATCCCAATTTTAGTCCCAGTCCAACCCTGCCCATGATATTTGCTGCATTTGACATTCACAAACCATTTCACAATCACATTTCTTGTGATATCTTGACCGGATATATAGCGATTGTTTAAACCATTATGAATATTACTATTCGTCAGTATATATATCATTCATCGTTCTCCTGAAGAAGAAGCCAGGGAGAGTCGAAAATATGAGAAAATAAAACATCAAACTTATTGGCTACAATGCATTTACTGTGTCGATACACTTTCTTTGCCTATAATGCCAGTACGTGAAATATATATATATATATATATATATATATATATATATATATATATATATATATAATGTGATAATGTTGAGTCTACTTTTACCATTCGCTTTGGTTTGGGTGATACAGAACACAGTGGGATGAATTCAAGCCATATATATATATATATACCTATGTTACATAATTTATGCTTTATTATATACCACACTTTTAACAATATTCAAGCGTAAACTAAAAGATTGACGTTTGGATCCATGTTTGCTATATAAAGTTAGGAACATTCTGATGCTATAAATATTCTCACTGCTCTTCCATTGAAATAATAGTTGTTGATAAATAAATGAATTATAAATTTCTGTTTAAAAACAACAACAAACATTTCTTCTATTTGTGTTTGAAGAAGGTACGCCTTCTATAGAGTACATACATCTACAGTTAACTAATGAAGAGGAATAGTCACCCTTTAAAACTTACCCCAGTATGTGTGACGTAGAGAAATGAGAAGTTGAAGCCCATATTTCTGCTTTCAATTCAAATAAAATCCTCCTGCGCCCGGACGGTAACGAGTGCTAGGAACCAACAGCAAAACAGAATCACAGATTTTCTATATTGCATTCAAGTTCAGCAAATGTATTTTCATTGAAATGAGTCCTTAAATTCGTTGTAAGTGGCGTTGTAATTTTGCTTTAACGTCTACGCACTTTCGTACAGTCACTGATCATTATAAAAGTTTATTACAATATACACATTTTGTTTGCGAAAGCTTTTGAAAAAAAAGAGTTTCACCAACGAAAAACAGTATCACCAACCATCCTTCGCACATTGGCAACGTATTCTATATCGAAACAGCTCTGATTACGGCATTATGATCCTGACATTTTCATAGAGGACAGATTCGTTAATCTGTAACCTACTTCAAGGTATGAACGCTCCAGTCATTACTGAACATCTCTTCCACACTTTCTCGAGGTCTATCTCCAACACATTCCAATCTAAGAGTTTGTGATTTGGTAGAAAATGATGATGACGATAATTATCACCTCATGTCAAAGAAGAATAAGATATCAAATCGGCCATTAAGCGATGATGAAGTATCTCCTTAGACTGAGTCTGTTATCATAGCAACGCCTTCTTCCTCAAGAGATGTAAGGGGTAATGTAAGTCTTCCATCAGGCTTCTCCAACAGACCGTGTTCCCAGGCCATTCCGGTTTTGAGTCAGGCAGGCGGCGGGAACGCAAGATTGCAATCTGAACGTGTCGGTCGCACCGACCCATCCTTGCGAGTTTGCAAATAAAGCGTGCGCGCGAGCCAGGAAGATGGATTTGAAAATAACGCGCGCTTTTACAAGTTTGACTTTCTGCAGCGGAATGAAGAGATAATTGTATTGGTCGGATAGCGGTGAGCGTGAGAAATATAATCACAAGTACGGACAGAGAAATCAACCAGAAGAAGGGGCAATTTTCAATTAATTTTCAATTACTATAAAAGGATGATGGTCAAAATCCCTAAGTGAAGGTGATAAATACAATTTTGTTTTAATGTACGCAATACATGTGATCCTAAGGGGGTGAACAAAGCTCATAGAAATAGTGTGATAAAAATGGCTTGAAATAATTATACAAGCTAAGATGCATTCAAGAGAATGATAAGGAATTGTTAACATGTTTAACTTAATCGACATATCCCTTCTTGGTTCACAGCTAAAAGCAGAAATTAGATTTTCATTTTAAGAAAGAGAATGGACTCATTTGATTGAATGAATTGTAATTGAATCTTCCGTTGATGTATATCAGTCATTTCTTGTTGTCATTGAAGACGTATTTTTGATATACCAGCATAAAGATATTCATGATGTTTAAAAAAATTATAGAATAGAGTCAATCCTTTTTTTTTCTCGAGGTACTGATGGTGCTAAGAGTACATCTATAATTGGACTAATATTTCCGTAATGATTTCACGTTGGCTCAATTGATTATTTTTATTGGCTCAATAAAAACTCTCAACTAAAGATGACAACATTATCAATATCAGTCTTGCCAATTATAACTGCTTATTCAATTATAACTTACGTGATCAAAACGTAGACAGAAAGATGAACCTTGCATTAAAGAAGTTTACATGGTTTTTTTTAATCATTCTAATTTTAGCGTAAAATATTCCCCCACCCCCCGTCTCTCCATCTCACTCTCTGACACTCTCCTCCTTCCTTTCTCTTTCTCTATCATGATCATGTCTTACCTCTCTCTTTCTCCCTTTCTCTCTCTCTCCCCCTCACACACACACACACACGCGCGCACACACACACACCACCCCACTCTCTCCTCTCTTTCATCATGGCTTACCCCTCTTTTTCTCTCTCGCCCCATCTCTCTCTCTCTCTCTCTCTCTCTCTCTCTCTCTCGCTCTCTCTTTCTCTCTCACTTTTACTCTCTTTCTCTTTTCGCTCTTCATGTAGATCTCTCTCCGCGTTAATGCAGAGGAGTTTGTTCAGGAAACAATCCAAATGCCGATGTCATCCTGAAAGGGACGTCTCTGAGTTCATTGGCAGATTGTCAACACCTGATAAGCAGAATATCGACATGATGAAATTGGAGAGACACTCTATGGTCATGATGACCTCATAGCAATTCAATAACTTTCTAACTCCTGTCACTATGCTGCTGCTGCTGTTGTTTCTCTTAATAATGATATACTTCTGCTAATAGTACTACTACTACTACTACTATTACTACTACTACTACTACTACTACTACTACTACTACTACTACTACTACTACTACTACTACTACTACTACTACTACTACTACTACTACTACTACTACTTCAACTACTGGTGCTGCTCCTGCCACTACTACTACTACTACTACTACTACTACTACTACTACTACTACTACTACTACTACTACTACTACTACTACTACTACTACTACTACTACTACTACTACTACTACTATACTACACTGTAAACAATAAGTGTAAAAATACAGGGTTTTTTAGCCCTGGAAATTACAAGTTATTGCCGTTATTTCAATTTTACAGGGAATCAGCATATATTTATATCATTTTATTGTAAATTTACATAATTTTATTGTAAATATATGCTGATTTCCGGTAGAAAAAAAAAACTGTGGAAAAACGGGCATTCCCGGCATCCTGACTGCCAGAAAATTCCCGTGAAAAAACGGCAATTTTTTTTACAGTGTACTACTACTACTACTACTACTACTACTACTACTACTACTACTTCTTCTTCTTCTTCTTCATCTTTTTCTTTTTCTTCTTCTCCTCCTCCTCCTCCTCTTCTTCCCTTTCTTCTTCCATCTTCTTTTTCTTTTTCTTTTTCTTCTTTATTTTTTTCTTCCATATCGCTATTTCTACTACTGCAAAAGAATTCTACTGTGTTTTTTGTTTTCTTTCTTTAGGTTAGGCTACAATAATGATGCAATGTAATTATAGTAATCATCCGTTCAATTTGTCCAATTTCCGTAAATCGTTTTCCATTCATAATTCTAATTCACCGAATTTTTCGAATCATTTCAGTCCTTGCACGTATTGCTGAGTCACGGCACCATTCCAAATGAGGTGCCAGCGCCACTATAAGCTTGGTGTTTATGATACAAGCTAAATCATTTTTCGATTATCTGACTTACTGTTGCCTACAATCAAGGAACAAGGATAGAGAAGAAAGAGAGAGAGAGAGAGAGATCGCGCGCGAGGCGGAGAGCTTCTGTATTTAAAGACAAGAAAACACTTGTTGTGTTTTCTAGCCAGACTACATTAGGACAACCCAATCATTTTTTAATTATTGAATCTCCATTCGTACTCATTCGAGGAGTCAAGATCATGGTGATACCTCAGTGGTAAAACAGTGGTCTCGTAACTGGGGGAATCCGGGTTCGAAACCAAGGGGATGCGCTATATAGTGTTCTTACCTAGTCCCTCGGAGAGACTTTAAATCCGTTGTTCTCCTGTTTGCTTACCTACAGGCATACACATGCTTTCTTAGCAGTCAGGTAAAATAAACCATCAAACCCTTTTCAACTCATCTAGCAAAGTTTCCGAGAGTGAATTATACAATTACTTGCAAGAGTAATTGTATCCAACAATACCAATAAGAAGGCAAATTACCTGTAAGGCAAGGATTCATTTTGAAGATGCTAGCCTAACTGACCTTGTATTATTTTCTTACGAAATTTCATTATATGGAGTGGTGTATGACGTATTAGATTTCAAAGTTTTACAAATGTTATTTTAATCATCATTGTGTTGTCTACGGCAGTTAGTTTGGAATTGCCTAATACAGTCAAACCTGTCTTAGTGGCCACCTTGTCTATAGTGGTCACTTATACTGCCTCCATAAAGCAAGAAATATGTGTCTTAGAACCTGTCTATAAAGGCCACCTGTCTACAGTGGCCACTTTTTCTGTTTCCCTTGGGTGGCCTTAATAGACAGGTTTGACTGTATATCATTAGTAATCAATATAAGAACGATTTTGTCCTGGAAACTCATAGAGGTATAATTACACTATCCTAAATATGTCACTGTTAGGTATTTTATGAGGACATTACCCCCTTAATTCAGTGACTAATATATATGACTGAAAAATAACGCTGATTAGATCATCTCTAATAATAACGAATTCAATTCGGCCAATTTCGCAATTTTTTCAATTATTTCAAACCGTTCATTCAATTTAGCACAAATGCAATATTCTAAATGGCATTTAGAATTATTCTTTAGTCATTCGATTGAGTTATTCATGAAAGTGAATCTCATTTGGATCAATCAAATTATAAAAAAGGTGCTGTGGAATTAGCACGTATGCCAGAATCATCCAATGTTATCAGAATCTGTTTCAAAAGGGATGCCTTGAGTATTGATATTCTCAAATGGGCATCTATATTCCAAACGATCATTTAATTTACTCCACCTAAAGGTGTTGATTTCTGATAATTTGTTCTCCCTTTATGCAGTTGTAGTTTCCCTTATCAAAGTTTAAAATGTGATTGGCTTACACATGCCAATTTCCACAGAAAATTGATGCGTACCTGAAGAATTCATTTATGATGATTATAATAGGCAGTGAGACAATAATGTTGTAACATAGAATTCTATATTACTGCTCAGTGTTTTGTCTTGTTTGTTAATTCGTGTGGGCTGCGAAATAGAGATGAGAAGAACCCCTCCGACAAAAATTATATGCATGTAAGCCTCTTTTTACAACCATCCATTAATAATTTGGTTCGCATAATTTGCACTTTGCAAGACCTATTAACGCATTTAGACTAAATGCTTTTAAACTGATTACAATCATATTAAGTGAATTGACTGACCAAATTTCGTAATAGGCCGGGAAGCGATATTTTTCCGGCGATGCCGGGAAAGAAAAATTGTTTTTCTCCCGAACAACCTCAATTCCATGTTTTTTAGAATTAAAGGTATCACAAATCTTAAAGGGAAAGTCCGCACAAGTTTATTTGAATAAAAGCAGAAAAATTAGTGAAACGGTTTAGTGAAAGTTTGAGCAGAATCCGATAAAAAATAAGAAAGGTATGAATTTTTATAGTTGTAATCAATCAAAAACAAATTGGCAACTCCTTGTCGTATCTTGAGAGCTCCTCTACCATTTGTTCTTAACAGAAAATTTTATAAATTTTCATTCTTAGTTTTTGATGAAGGAATAGATTTGTTTCATACAGGCGTTGTGTAAAAACATATGAGCAATGATTATATCTAAGGTGCATGTGTGATTCAATATTTCCTTTAGAAACAATGTAAATTTATATCGCGAGATACGTCATGGAGTTGCCAATTTGTGTATGATTAATTACAACTGCAAAAATTCATAACTTTCTTATTTCTTATCGGATTTTGCTCAAACTTTCATTGATTTTTTTTTTTCTTTAAGTTTACTTCTTCCTTTTAAATCAACTTGATATCGGGGTGGACCTTCCCTTTAAATCTGTCAAAGATGTGTCTACCGCATAACATGCATGACAACATAAATGCAAAAAATATATAATTTCAATAATCATCTCGATATATGATACATGAAAAAGAATTCAATTAGCAACCGTTGCCATGACTGGCTAACGAATCAGAAAGATTTGATTATCATTCAGAGACACATGAGATAATTAGAACTTCATCCATTCCTGCAAACCTTGTCCTAAATCAAATCTACATGCAATATTATTATGCTATGCGGTTTAATAAATGAGACGTGTACAATTTACAATTTATCGCTGATAAAAACTTTTAGCGGCAGGCCTCTGCCTTAATTGTTCTGCAAACACAGTTGATAACAATGCGAGCAATAAATCCGCCTAGCTTAGGACATCGTAAATTAGGTGGTTATTACCCGTGGGCTTATAGCCTTCCTAACCTTAGATAATGACCAAGCAATATTATTCTATATGCATGAGTGAAAATGAACTTTTAATTTCCTGTAAGAGACCTGATGCGTTCATAATGAATATTATTTCTTCACCATCTGAGGAAACTGATTTTTTTTTCTCTCTCAAACTCATCAAATGACACGCTCCATTTCTTTCTCCACTTTTGGCTCATGGCATCATAAGATTAAATAAAAGGCCTGGGAATAAATCAGTAGAAAGTTTGTGATAAATATTTGTGAAATGATATTCAGTATATAATTGATTAATATATGAACTCAAAGCGATAAACTGCAATGTTACGCATAAACGTCAATTATAAAACTTTGTATTTTTAAAATAATTATCTCAAACATCGAGGATGTTGAACGAAATGATAATAAACGTTTGTAAAGTCAATGCCATGCATGGAATATAAAACGCTGATCAAACAACTGGTGAAATAATCTGAGGCTGCCAAAAATTAAAAATAGAAAATTGCGGTTAAACTTTTTAAACATGCATGAACGAAGATGAATGCAACGAAATACAAAACTAGCTTCTAAATTGACGAAATAGGCCTAATCGTATTACACTGCGAATGTTTTTTTGCTGCTGCTGCTGCTGCTGACAATGATTATTATGGTTATTGAATGTTGTGATGCAAGTTATGAAGACCATAACTTAAGTATGATTAGAATGCATGCACCTGTCAGGTCCGCATACTTCTAGAGAGGAGATTCCAAGATTTTGTAAAAGGGGTCCAATTCCCAGAAAATTCTGACAAGGAAAAAACAAACAAACAAAAAGTGTCATCAAATTTCGGAGGTGTTGACTTACACACAAAAAAGTATGTGACAAGCAAAGAAGAGGGATCCAGAAACCCTTGACCCCCCCCCCCACACACACACACACACCGATACGCCCCTGCTCTATCCATTTTCTCTCGATGCGTTTGTTCGTATGTCTCTCGCCTTCTTAAATATAGTTCTGCTGCTGTTTAACATTCTCCTAAACGCTCTGTGGCACCCCCTTTCTTTGTTGTCTTCCCACCATCCCCCCCCCCCTCCCATCCCCCTATTTTTCTCACACTCTCTCTCTTCGTGTCCTAACGAACAATCTTACAACTGGTTGTGTATAGAACTACATCCATGTAGAATTCATCAAAATTGAAATACAGTGGTCTAGTCGACGAAAACTGTTTTTACAGTGGATGCCGAGATATTTAGGAACGATTGGAAGAAATCACTGGATTGCACAAAGAAATCGTCAATATTCAGGCATCAGTTTTTATTTCATACTTTAGAGAAAAAGGATAAATAATTTTATGGCGAAATAAACAACTTTAAACTCGTTAAGTATTCAACTACTTATATTTAAGAATATTTCTTCTTTCTTCTTCGAATAATAATTGGTAAGACCAAAGTGTGATGAATATGAATATTGGAATTTCCTCGTAAAAGTATATCCCCGGGGGGGGGGGGGGGGGTACTCACGTATATTGGGTATACGGGGATGTGCCGCTGGGAAGGGTGACTTTTTGAAGAAAGATCCTTAGACATGGGTCCCCTTTTCATTAAAAAGATCCTTAGACATGGGTCCCATTTTTCCCCAAAAAATCCTTAGACATGGGTCTCTTATCCCGGCTCTTATCATTTGTTTCATTCCTCTCTTTTCTCCCTCATTTGTCCGGGAAATCCTTAGACATGGGTCCATTTTTCACAAAAAATCCTTAGACATGGGTGCCTATTTACAGCAAAAGGACCCTTGGATGTGGGTATGGGTCTGGAGTTCTCAGCCGCACACCCCCGTCCGATTATAATCTGAGTACCCCCCCCCCCCCCCCCCCCCCCCGGGAGTATATCTAGGATTTGTTTTTAAAAAGTGCAACCGCCTAGTCGTCGGGTATAGACCAATTCCACAACGTAGAGGGCAGCAGACTGGTCGCTATTGCTGCGGTGTGTACCCGATCTTTTACAGTACATAAGTCAATAGGGCGTTATGTACATTCGTTCGATTTTTTTCTATTTTGGACTGACATAGGCAGATTTATTTTAATGTTGGCAATGAGGAATAATCAGGGAAGTTCAGCTAGGTAACCACAATGACGTCAAAGTGGTTACCCAGGTTCGCGTATTGCAGATGTGTTGCGCGCTAGACTGTACAAAATGCATTATACCTTGCGCGCATTTTGCTAGAATAATTGCGCGACAAGGTAACCACTTTGACGTCATTGTGGTTACCTAGCTGAAATTGGGACACAGCTGAGGGGCCAAAATATCCTGAAATCTTATCATATTTCGGGGATTTTCTGGCAACACGAATTTTAAAAAAAATTTAAGGCAGATGATTTTCTTCTAATAAAATCATGATCTTTTAAATGAACTAACATTGTTTCAGCATTGGGTACCCCCTTTAAAAATTGGGAGCTAACTGAGTGCGAAATTCACTCGCATTTTTGACTCATGAAGCCTGTTTGTGTGTGAAGCCGTACTACCTACACAGGTTTCCTGGCCGTAAGGAATGTGAAGGAATTCGTCGTTGTTGGGGTTTTTTTTTTTGGGGGGGGGGGCTGGTAGGTCTATTTTGGTTTGATCATACTTAGAAATACACGGTCTCTCTCTCTCTTTCTCTCTCTCTCTCTCTCTCTCTCACATACACACACACACTATCCCTCTCTCTCTCTCTCATATCCCCCTCTCTCTCTCTCTCACTATCCTTCACTCTCCCTCCCCCTCTCCCCTCCCTCTCTCCCCCCTGCCCCTCCCTCTGTCTCTCTCACACTCTCTCCCCCTCTCTTCTCTCTCTCTCTCCCTCTCTCTCTCTCTCCCTCTCTCTCTCTCTCTATGTCTCGTTCACTCTCCCGCTCCTCTAACACACGCATTTACTAGCAACAGGAAGCGAGCTCCCTGATAAAAACCATCAGCAATTCTTGGTCATCAACAAACTTTTACTGACAAAACTAAGGGGAAAAAGTAACGAAAGTACAAAAATACATCATACCTTCATCTGTCAGATATGGCCATTGTCTGAAGTCATCTACCCATGTATCCATGCTTTATTTTATTGATTTAAAATAAAGTTATTGAAACAATATCAGGGCATATCTTATATCTTTCATTGATTTTGTACACCGAGCCAATCGCGGTCAGCGCGCTCACACACCGCAGCTATGGCGTCGCCGATAGAGGGCCAAATACATAAAGCGGAGGTGGAATTGGTCTACAGCAACAGCTGATTGCTAGCAGTTGATAGCAGGACTGGTGCCATCACTAAGAAAGCAATATTTTCTGACCTTATAAGCATATTTTTTTTTCAAATTCAAAATGTCTTCTTGTTACAACTGACATTAATTTTAACTTTAAATCATTAGTGGCGCCATTATACAAATAGCAATAAAAAGGTTTATTCTATAAGAAAGAAATACCCACAAAACCATTAAAAGAAAAGAAAACACGATCGAAAAGACTTTCAAGAAATCAATTCAAGGGCAATTTCAATACCCTATTGTACTGAATATAGAATTATGTCCAGATTACGTAATATGTTATTGTATTGCACATTTCAAAAGGTGATGGAACAAGGCTATCGAAATTACCAGAGTTTGATTTAGTAAAAGAATGACAAACATCTCTACAAAATGACGAGATCCAATATACAATTAGAAATAAAGAAAATTATCAAAATTGTCAAAGTTGTGAAAAAAAATTATAATCTACTTTACACAAGTTCTCTTTTTTTTAACCTCTTCATACGTTTAATATTCGGAAGGCACGTAAATGATTTAAATTTGTCCATTAAAATAGATAAATTTATTCCCACAATTAAATAGTAGTTTGATTGTTATTTTATAGTATCACTCTTTCAGTTATTTCCTTACTCCATGCAGATAGAGCATGGAGAAGACTTGGTCATTCAAAACTACAATTAAACATATAGATCGTCAAACAAACGAGATCACAAAAGAATTCATATTTATGATATAACATCTGATAGTTCAGTATAGGTCTATATTGTGATATTTACAAAGTTATGAAAGCTATGACATATTGATTCATGCGATAAATCAGAGTCTGGTGATGGGTGCATCATCCTCATCTCTGACAGTTTCACCTTCCCGCTGTGGTGGTGGCGGGCTTGGAGGTGAAGGAGGTGCAGGCCACAGATACTCCCCCGTACTCTTATCAAGTACCTTTTCATCCCGCCTCTCCTCCGGATTGCTAGGCGACCGAGACGTGCCTTCATCGGCCGGACCCGGCAAGCTTGTCGATTCGCCACCGTCGGGACCACCGTGTTCCGACCGCCCCGTACCGCCGATCGGTCTCATCACGAGTCCACCGTCTTCGTCGCGGACGCCGAACGAAAAGTTGGAGTTCATCATCGCGAGGTCGTCCGCCTCACCCTGCGAGTAACCGTACTGCGTGCTCAACGATGACCGACTGAATTGCCTGGAGACGTTCCGCCGTGCCGTGCCAGCGCCGTTGTTGTCGTACCGCATTTCGGGGCCCGGCGTCGTTTCTGTATCGCTCTCGAAAGCCTGGTTGAGGTAATGCAGCTTGCTCAGTGAACGTTTTCTTGATGACGAGGGAAAATGATGGGTGATTTTGTTTCGCATGCAACAGTAGATGATGCCGACGATGATGAGGAAGAGCAGAGCGAGACAGAGGATAATGCAAAAGATGACGAAGATGGCAGTGAGTCCCGTGAAAGTAGTTCCTTGTCCACCGGAAGAAGTGACAGCGTAGCCTTGAAGAAATGAAAGTGAAAGTCCTTTCATAATCTTAATCATACCCTTTAAAAGAATGAAACAAGTTTATAAACCTACGTGGCGAATGTGTGTCCTTATATGAACATGCCGTTAGAATCACGGAAATAGTTCTGTGATTAATTAAATGAATGAATGGATAGACAGACGAACGGGTAGAAATGGATAGGCTACAGTTTGAAAACAAACAAACAAAATGTAGTTACAATTCAGTATCTATCTTTATCATGACTGATTCATGATATAATTTTCAAATTTTGATTAATTAAGTTAGTACAGTCATTGAAAAAATTGCTAAAATATATTGTTACGTTTTCTCTATATACCTACCACAAGACACCGAATAATCAAATGAGATGAAATAATTTCAGTAATCAATGTAGCATACAGTTTGTGTCTTCGTGATGAAGTATATCATGTAAGGACAGAAGTCAGATATTATCGTTGTGGTTTACAATCCTAACTGCAACAGGACGTAAATGCACATGCCGAATACTAACAACAAATTTATCTATTTATATCGGAAAATGATGAAAACTATATCACAACATCATAACGATGCTCGATACATTGGAGTCTATTTCTTACATCCACCGACGGAGAATGTTCCCTCCCTGTCAATGGTGTTCTCTCCTGTACACTCGTTACATGATGTCTGCTGTGGTAATGCCTGATAGGTGCTCCTTGGACAGAACTCGCATACATTACGTTCTGTGTCCTGATAAGATCCTCGGGGGCATGGAACTACAAGGAGTATGAAGAAAGTGAAAGAGATATTGACAGTTTTTGTTAAAATTGTTTTTCACATAAAGCAAAGAAGAGGGGTTGAATTGGTATCTGGCTAGAAAACTCACTGGGTTTTTTTTTTTAACTCGTAGCTGATATCACTAATCACCAAGATTTTTTAAAACTTCTATCAGGGAAGGAATGAGCAGGAATACCCAAAAAGTCCAGAAGGGAGTGGCATTGTCCCCTCCCTAAATTTGCGACTTTCAGTCTATTTGACGGTAGAGTTATGTTTTAGCGTACTTTGTTCGCATGGATATCCTGGCGACAGATATGGCAGTGTCAAGCTCATATTTTTCATGTTTGTGAATCGCTTACTTTTGTACAAATATAACCTTCAATATGCAGCTTTATTATTGACACAAATCCGTCCTTTACTGAAAATGTTTGGGAGACATTCACTTAACGTATTTTGGTTTCAACTTAATGTAGCAGAAACAAATTCAATACGAGAAGAACCTACCACAACCAACGGGAGTGGTCTTCCATCCTTGCGGACATTTCCAGGTGAAAAAGGATGACATGACCGACCAGTCCGTCCGAGATAAATGCTCCTCGTCATCTATACGAATGGCAAGCTGGTCCGTCATGACGAAATCCTCGATCATGTTCACGAGAGTGTTGACATCCTGCTGACGAGTCATAACTACTCGGAGTGAATGAATAGGTAATCGATAAAATAATAGAATACTTGTGTTGTTAATTATTGATGACACAGACTATATCCTTACATGCAGAAGGGGGAGGCATCTTTTCTTATATTTTGTTGTATAGTGAATGTAATAGACTGCATTTATATCAAGCTTGAAAGATTCATTTTGCAATCTAATGAATACAAAATAGTATTAGGGCTAGTCCAAGCTATTTTGTCCCATACATTACCGACTACATCTAAAGAGTATTGCATATCTGGGCCCCGTTTCATAAAACATGTTATCAAATATCAATAACAAGTTACAATAATTTTTATAAGCTACTGAAATCCTTAAATCTGATTGGCTGAGAGCAAATTTGTCTTGAAAATGAGGCAGTTGTTATTGATAACAAGTTTTATGAAACGGGGTCCTGATGACTGTATCGAGCTGATAGTCCTCCTGGGGCTTTGATCAGACACAATATCAAGTAAAGGGATATTTTATGTCAATTAATATTTACAATTCCATGATACAATGCCATAAGACTTGGTACAGTATATGGGACATATATGGGACTTGCCCAATATGATGCAATTGGAAGAAAACATCAATGGGGCAAAATGCAATAGCGGAGAGAAAAAAAAGAAGGAGCATAAAACATAAAGTTGTACAGAGTTAAATAATATTCCGTTCTTGGATAACGACATGTGATATAATGTCGCTGTGCGCTTGAAGGGTTTGTTATTGAGTTATTGACCATTGCGGCTTCATGGGACGAACAGAAACAAGCAAAAGGGGGAAATGTGAGAACCGCATGCTTGGAAGAAAATGAAGTTTATTACAAAACTGATGATTTATTTTTGTTAATTGTGGACGTGTGGCGAATTTTCAATCTTACCCTGCGACAAGGCTCTACTGTTGTTCACCACGGAGCTTACTTCAATGTCGACATCGAGGAGAGTCTGCGCCGCCTGTCGTCGACGTCGTTTCTTAAGTCCGGGTTTACCACCGCAGTATGGCACAATGTATTCATCTTCACATGCACGAGCGGTGCCGTGCTCGCACAGAGATTCGCTGGTCAACTGAGGGATGATGAAGTTGCGGACGACCAGAGCGAGTTCGTCGTCATCGATTAGGCAGACAACATCGGGAACGATGAAGCGAATTGTGACGCTCTTGGACAGTCGCTCTCCGAATCGAGGTTCTAGAATTACACGATGTCGGAAGATTATACAAGTACTTTGAATTCGTTTACTTCGATAGGACAGAGGATAAAAACGTTCGTTTCTTTTAATATAAACATGATTAAGGAAACGTTTACAGAAACTTTACATCTGACCTTACCGGTATTGCGCTCTAAATCTTTGCTCCGAGGCTTGTTTATGTAGGTCTAAATTCATAGCCATACCAAAGTGCATCAAAATAATTTCATGTAATGCTGTAATTTGGATTAAAGATTAACAAGTTTGGCTTGTAAATCTTTCAGCTGATCTACATTGTGGGTGTCAGCCGATGGAAAGGAGCAAACTCTCATTGTTTTAATGACTCGCAATAACTGCTTTCTTTCTCGTTTTTAGCTTCTACATAAGAACCCTCCCCCTTCTGCCATTAGGCCTAGATAAATCTGGCTACGGTCACATTTACCTGCACACATGGCGCCATTCGGCAATGGATTCCAGTAAGAGGCGCCATTGGTTCCTACCTCACAGATGAAGAGGTTAGAGGTCATAGCGTACAGGAAACCAGGGTCACATGACACGTAGCATTGCGCCTGACCTGATGACGTCGTAAGACACTTCGCTGAAGCGTTCGGAAGAATAGGAAACGCCGCACATTCGGCTTCTGAGAAGCAAACATAAAACAAGAAAAGAGTAACCAGAGGAATGTTCAGATGTGCAACAATCGATGATATTTTAGGCACATCCATCCATCCATGCAAAGATGCAGCCTTTAGGCACAGATGCAACTGCTTTACTCTTGCTTGACAAATCATTGATCTATTCAAGCTGATGAGTGCGCAACAAATAAAAGGTCTTTCCATTATTATACGCCTGCTTCGTGACATAAATTCACACTAATTGCGGGAATCGATTGGCACAGTGGCTTGACGCCGCACATTCCGTCAATACCGGATTTTCGACATTTCCGACATTTTCGACATAAATCAATATCATGCGCTACGCCCTTGCACCTGTGTTAAGCCCTGCTCACACTAGGCGTCATTTGCTAACGTTAGAACCGCGTCAGTGTCTTGTACGGTCCTTTGTGCGTCATGAAAGAGTGCTATCGCTTAACCCTTTCATGACAGGAATTATTTAAGGGCTAAATTGATCACATTTTGTTCTTCAAATTGGCAACAATAATATTTTTCTTTTAGTGCTATATGCTTCTAATTAGGTGTAATATCTTTGAAAAAATATACTTGGTTAGGAATTGTGTCAAAAAGTTTTAATAATTGCCAATTGTGAGAAAAAAACAATGATTTTGAATCTCTCAATGCGTTGCCAATTTAAGGATTTCAAAGCTTATTCTTGTTTTTAAAATTCCTAGCATCAAACGCAGTATGGTCATGCAACAAAAATGGACATAGTGTGTGCAGAAATTTTTGCTCTTTCTACTCATGCATCTGGTATATTTTTGAGAGCTCTGAATCAAAAGTTATTGAGCTAAAACACAAAATGTGGTCAACTGTCTTGAAAGGGTTCAAAAGTGATAGCAAAATGAACAATCCAATCATATTTTTAATATGGCTCAATTGCATTCACCATGTTCACAGACTCGATTAGCGCAGGTACAGACGCAATCGAAATGACGCCTCGTTTGAGCTGGGCTTTAAAAAGGGTAGCGGTTAGAGGCTGCGTCTGCATGGGCGTAAATATGCAGGAAATTCTTTTCATCAGAGGGGGACGTAACAATAGGTCGTCCCCCCCCCCCCGATGAATAGAATTGCGTAACAAATTTCCGCCACTGTGCGTCTGTGCTTAGAGGATTTGACTGTGCATGGGTGTGCATAAATGCGTCTATAGTCCTCGATTGGTGTGATAAAATTGACGCCTCTTTTACCAATACTACTTATTATTTATCCGATTATATTGAAAAATTGTAACAAACGCTTTTATAGAAAGTGTATTGGAATGGTCTACCTACCGACTTTCTGGATAGCAACAATAAACTGACACTGAGCAACGTTATCGAATGAATCCCTTGCTACGGCGGTAATCACGCTCATCTTAGGCGGATTAGAAGCTTCCAGGTTCGAACCATTTTCAGGGCGATAGGAGATGGTGATGTTGCCCAGGGCAACTAGATTGTCGACGGCAATGGCTGGAGGCCATGTCACTGTAGACATGTCCCGTGTCGTTCGTTCTTTGACGTTGTCCGGACAGTTGATGATAGGACTCTCGTCGTCTGTATTGGAGAATTCAAAGAAAAATCAGGGAGAAATATCTTACGATCTAATTTCTGATGATGCATATAGTCACTAGATGCCCCCAAATGTTATCGTCTGGGAGCCTGTCCCGAAATAGTCACCCCATTTTACCCATAAGATTTGACCCTTAAAGTTGCTTAGACCATCTAAGTCATTGACAAAAAGGTTGTCAGCCTGAACGTAGCCGTCGGGTTTGTCCCTCTTCACCTGTTTGACAAGGCATAATAGAAGAGCTTTTCAGGTATCTGTGGTATGTGACTCCCAGGCTGAAATGTACTATTCATGTATTAATTGCACAGATACCAAGCAAGCTTCTCTATTATGCCTTGTCAGATCGACAATGGTGTGTTTACATAATCCTGACAGTATTTTTTTTGGCTACTTTTGAAAAAGCAATACATTTTTCACAATTTCCAAATTTAGTAATCAAAAGACCAATTAAAACCAAATTGCACCGCAAGAAGACTATTACACTCAAAATTATGTTATGAAAGTTTGAATTGAATTTAATAAAACACTTTTGAGTTATCATAGTCAGAAGGTATGAAAACGGTTTTTCTTTACATACAGAGCATTTTGGGGGGCAAAACGTTGTCCAAGGGCACTTTGGAGTTTTCATTTCAGGGGGTCTGACACCCCCTTCCCGATGGACAATTTTGTCAGTTTTTATATTTTGGGAATGTACATCTATAGCTCTTCCTTCTGACAAAATTTGGTCCCTGGACTTCAAGGGGAAAATTTTACCCCAATTTTTAGGGGCCGTCTGACACCCCATCCCGACGGAAATTTTTGTCAGTTTTTTGTGTTTTGTAATGTCCAGTCCTACTGCTTCCTACTGACAAAGTTTGGTGCATGGGGGAGACGGGGTGAAATCGACCCGACTTTGGGGTCTCTTTTGGGGGCTCTGGGGGCTAAACCCGGCGGTTACGTTCAGGCTGACAACCTTTTTGTCAATGACTTAAATGGTCTAAGTAAGTTTAAGGGGTCAAATCTTATGGGTAAAATGGGGTGACTATTTCGGGACAGGCTCCTGGCCTATTATTAACATCGAACAGTAAGGTAAGATTTGGACAAGATTTTTAGGGAATTGCGCGAATTTGAATCTAGTTTGAATCTTCAAACGGTCAAACACTCTCAATCGGAATTACTCAACCCGACACACCAGGGGAAGACGAAAATGTGAACCTCTGCGAATAAAATGACTTTGTGGATTCGAACCGACGCCTGCGAAAGTTAAGACAATCACACATTTTGTTTACATATTGTGCGCAATTTACATTGTCTTGAGGCCAACCTAACACAACAATTGCTTTAATTTAGAATTCTTTCATATGAAATCAAAACTTCAAAGTATGCTTGTTCTCACACCCTACCTGCTTAACATTCTTCAAACATTCAAACATCCCTCAGGCGGGATTACTCAACCCGACACACCTGGGGAAAGACGAAAATGTGAACTTGATATTCCTACTGAATTAATCTAAATGTATCAGAAATGTGTGATTGCTAAATGTTAATTTTGGAAAGCGTTTTCAACTTACCTGCGAGTTTGACAACGAAGCTGCAGGTGCTGCTCACACCTGTGCTGGGATCCTCAGCCTGGAAGGTGAACCTCTGTCCCTCCCTGAACCTCTCCGAGTACTCCACCACCCCTGGAAGGATGACATCGGTCGGACCCTCGGTACGGTAGACGGGAACCGTCTGACCATTGGCATCGCGGCCTTGGATGTCGAGATCGATGGTGCTGTGGCTGGTACCGACGTCGAGAGGGAAGGTAACGATCTCATCCACGGGGCATCCAAGCATGATGGGGTTGTTGTTGCTGTCGTCCCCTTGAGAAATAGGGAAATGCATGCGAGATATGGTTTGTTATAAATGGCACAGGCATCACCAGGGGCGGCGCCAGGGTATTTTGATAGGAGGGGCAAGACGACCTAAAGATGACGTCATATTTTTTCTCCATTAAATAACAGGGGTAATATAGAGTTATATGTTTAAGACCTCTCTTTTTAATACTCCTCTTTCTTCTTTCTTCCCTTTTCTTCCCTTTTCTTCCTCCTTTTCTTCTTTTTTCTTCTTTTTTTTTTCTTTTTTCACTACTTGAAAAATCATAGGGGGGCGGTCGCCCCCTCTGCCCCCCCCCCTGTAGCGCCGCCCCTGGGCATCACTGTGGATATAAGGCTAACGCAATTGATAATATCAGAAGCCCTTATAAGTTTAAATGGAAGATTATGAGCAGGGGTGTCACTATAGAGGATATAGGACATTTCAATTTCTTTCTTTTTTTTAACAAATTCGTTTCTACTTTTATGACTTTTACCGTTGCCATTAATAAATTGTCCTTAATGTTTGTTTGTTTTTCACATTTTTTAAAGCTTGTTGGCATATTTTGCTTTTCTGCGAAGAAGTAAACTTGGCCCAGCACTCAAATTATTCTAGCAACGCCGCATATGATTCACACAAAGTCGGTACAGGTTTTTACCCAAATAAAAACTGGAGAATGCTTAATAAAAATGATGAATGAATAATACTCGTTTATAAGTTTTTTATAAGCAAGGCTAGAACGTTATAGATATCGGGGGGGGGGGGTGTAATAATATCACAGCGCAAAGAGTGTTACCGAAGAAGAGACAGACGTGAGCGCTATACAAGAATATTATCGTCACAGTTAGGGTAAAACTTGAAATTCTTTCTGTTCTTTTCTATTCCCACCTTGCTCTCCGACCAAGATCCTGAAATCACAAATGGCCTGGTTGTCAGATGTATCGAAAGCAGTAACCGTGATGATCACTGGGTTCGGTGATATGGGTAGTCTGACACCGTTGTCGTGAGAGTATGTGATAGGGTTACCGGAACGGAGGCCAACATTGTCTCGGGCCACTGCCGGAGGCCAGAAGACCTCGATGTCTGATGAAGACGTCTGGAGCTGCTGGTTTCCTGGGCATGTTATGTTCGGTGCTTGGTTATCTGGAGAGGGGAAAGACGGTTGGGGTAGTAAAGTGATGATCATTGCCAGGTACCCATTAAATACACCTGCATCGAGAGGAATATTATGTGGGTAAAACTTTTTGTAAGCACCGAGTAAGGATCGAACTCGGAACTTCTTGTAAGAGAGTCAAGGGCCTTCACTAATGTACCACAGTGATCCATGTGGACAGGAGTGAGTACAAAGTAAGCTATGATTATTGAGCGCACTTTGTGATTTTGAAAATGAAATAAGTGATCATTTCACTGGTCATTGTTGAAATCAGGGTTGTACGACCAAGGAGTTATCACAGAACTAACTCCTTGGTACGACACATGCTCTAGTGACAATTGCTCAGCGGTAATTTCTCACACTAACCAAATTCCTAACTTCAACCCTATTAGCCCTAACACTATAATCCTAAACATAACCATAAAAATTAACCTAAAACCCAATTATAACCCTAACCCTATACCCCTATATCTCTGACGAAATAAAGCCCGAAGCAATTGTCTCCTGAGCATAATTATGTCGGAGCACACAAAATCATACCTGTTAATATTAGAAGAAACGAGCAATCGTTGCTAGCATCCGTCGCCCCTGTCATCCTGACGGTCACCGTCACACCCTCTCTCAAAGGAGCGCTGAAGTCCAGCCGTGTCGGGTTTGATCTCACTGGTCCTTCGATGATGTCGTACGGGGGTGCACCGGCGCCGAAGGCATTGTCGAGATCAACGTTAGCGAAGCTTTGGTCCCATTCCAGCGGAACTTGGAAAGACTCGGGACAGTTGAAAATTCCCCCAACTGGATAGAAGTGATGACGAGAGCATTAATGTTCATACAAGTTTATGTAAACTTGCAAGTAGGTATACATGAGTCCAAGTCATAGATCGTAGATTTTTTCGATTCGTCAAAGCGACATCAGAACTGTAAGCTTGTCCGATAATTTTGTCGTTTTATGCACCAAGTCCCATGAATAAAACTACCTAGTGTTATTGTTCCGCAATTCAATGAAAAAGATGAACATGATGAAGGTATTAATACCTTGAAAGAAGATGTGTACAGCCGAGTTCAAAGTGGAAATTTTGCAACCGATATGACTTGTTTGTCCTTGGTTCTTAAATATATAAGTAAATCTGAAAGTAGTTATACAGGTACAATTTTTTGTGAAGTGTAACCTACCTATATACACATGATTAATAGCCGCTTTATAGCCATAAGATTATTCTTCTTCTTCAATCTTCTTTCTTTATACGAACGAGTGGCTTCAAAAGGAGGACTATAATGAGAGATTCAAAATTGAAATATAATGTTTGGAAAACAGCTATTCCACCCAGTGAGTACTATTCCACCGATCTAACTAAATATGAATAACTATATATAAAAGTATACATACCTCCACGGACAACGTTCGAATATATATTGGTCCAGTAGACAGTGAGTGATTCTACCACTGTAATCCTGAAATCAGACAGATACGGAGAAATAGTTTTAAAATGAAATGAAACAGTATTTGCTAGACAATAACGGGAAAGAAATATATACATCCTATTGCTGTCACTGTAAAATGTATTTATTTTCTTCACTGATGACTAGCACTGAGCCTGCCTTTGAAATTAAAACCATCCCCTTTGCCCATCACTTAAAAAAAAAGCCTATTGATCTAACTTGATCTAGACTATAACATATTCCCATCTTGTTTTCGACCTTTATGTACCTTCTTGTGAATGTCTCCTTATGAATAATGAAGGACAGGACACTACTTATATCGGTTTTGGCACTGCATTAATGAGTATACTTCAGGTTATTCAAATTAGTGTAAATATATTGGTTACATAATGAAACATAACCATTGGGTCTTTTGTAAGCACATGTAATTTGATCACCTCAACTTTTTCGTAAATGTTGTGACCCGCGTTCACAACATAGGCCTACTGCCTCAGATGCTTGTGTTTATCCCGTGAATTTGATTTCCAGCAGGTTTTCATTTGTTGGATGATATTTTGCTGGTCCAAGCAACCCGTATACTGCACGATTAACAACTTATTAGCATTTGAAAACCAAAAATGTTATGACTTCCTCTTTTTCTCAGGGCACAGAATTTTCGGACTAGTGACCCTCACCCCCCCCCCCCCCCCATACCCCCGCCAAAGAATCCTGGATCTGTCAATGCAGACTTAATTCAGATCAATGCAGTTCCGTTAACAGAAGTCAAGATTACCCTTAAACATGTTCAAGGGTTTTTAGAATCAATGACATTACTTACACAAACTGTATATTGCCACGAAGAGATTGCGGTGCTCGCCATCCGACTTCCACAGTAATCTTACGATCTCTTGAAGTGTGTGTAACTGTATTCAACGAAGGTCCACCGGGACAAGTCATATGCTTCGCCGTAGATGGCAGCGTCTCAAAGAAACCTACTGGTAAATCTTGGCCTTCAAGTCGGGCTTGGATGATAAAACCTCGAATTCTGGTGCCAGTATTTGTTGATAAGGTCACTGATGACAACACATTTAGAAAATCAAAGCAACACTTGTTTTAAAATTTGATTATTCAACCATTTTTGTGTTTTCATGTCAGCAACACTATGCATAAAAAGATAATAAAGAGGAATGATTAGACTCCGTCGAATCGTTTTTCAGCACAGACTTTTTTCATTTATAGGATTTAAGAATCACACAATATTGTTAATGTTCTGACTATATTAACTCAAGAATAGGCATATTCCCTAACGAGAATAATCATATTTACTAATGAGAATAGTCATATTATTTCCTAATATGAATGGCCACATTTCCGGATAAAAACAGTCATATCTTCTATGTTACTATTCGTTGTCGTGCATTTACATTAATCATTCGTGTAATCATCTTTTACAGTGAAAATTGTGCACTTTTGTCTAAAAGCACCGAATTTGGCACATGTGTTAAGAATTCCATCCTGAACAATATTTGATATGGAAGCAGTTTCAAAAACGCAATTTTGAGGGAATTTGGGGCTAAATTGTGATGGAATTCTAGTGCAGTTCAACAAACAATAAATCGCCTGTAAAAAAATCGGACCGTACCAGATGGAAGTCTGTACCATTTATTTATCTATTTTGTCTTCTTTTTAAAAAAATATATGCATCATTGAAAATTATTTTGTCTTCTTTATTCTGTACTACAGGCATGGCAGGGTTGGCCTGTTCAGTTATGCAAAACTGCTTTCCAATGGCGCCCTGCAGTTTAAACAATCATTCTACATGAAAATACAAAATTAAGTAACATTGTAAACTACATAAACGGAGAGTGAATTTATTAATAATGGTATCATAAAATGTACATATTTGAACAAAGTAATGATATGATTACAATGAGTGAAGATTGAAAGCTGAGCGTAATAAAGGGATATACACGTCTGAGCATTACCAGGGAGTACATTAAACAAACTGGCTCCTTATCCAAAATAATTTCTTTTATGTTCCGTCCTTGAGCGGGGTAGTTGGAGGGGGCGTATATATAAAGAATAACTTCTTGAGAGGAGCTTTTGTCATTTATCAGTCTATTCAGCTTCGTCTCGTCTTAAAATGACTTGCTCTTATAAACATCAACGATTTACACGAATCATTCTGAACACCTATCTTTCTGTATCCAGACCTAGTACTGCACATACCCTATGTAAAATTCGACCAAAATAGACACGCTCTAGTAAGTCTTATTGTGTAAGGTTACCACCTTTGCATGCGCTAACACAGGGATATTCGGAGCTGTAAGGTAGTGTCCAAAGATCTAGGTGATCGAATTATTTACTTGAGTAGGTTTTGCAATTACAAACTCCTTAAAAATAACCCCATAAATTAATTTTTGGAAGTGCTTCCATATCTAATATTTTTCAGTATGTATCATTCAACAGTTTTGGTGCTTTTAGACAAAAGTGCACAATTCAGCCAAATTTTGGAGCTATGCCGCCGTACTATTAATGTCAATTACAGTCTTTAACAGGTTTTATAAAGGGGCCGCGGAGCGTTTTTGAAAGTGGGGGCTGATCTGATTTCACTCATTAATGACAACTTTCGAGCCTTTTTTTTTAACGTGTCTATTAAAAAAAGTGGGGGCTGCAGCCCCACTCCCCCCCCCCCCCCGGTTCCGTGGCCCATGTTATATTCCGGCGAATAAAATTTAAAAAGAACTGCATGTCATGCAATTCCTGACAGATACTCCAAGTTAAACTGTCAATAAACCACATCCTCTCAGCGAAATTGTCGACAGCTCTTGTGCCGAGAAGTCAGGAGATGAATTTTGCAAAAGATAAAATCAAATCTAAAGAAAAAGATTCAATGTAATGACATCATCAAAACATAAGATACAAGGACGCCGACCTGAAAAGAAAAATATATTGAAGCCAGAGAGGGAGAGGGGTGCGATTTATTAATAATGAAGTCCCTGAATGACTCTATAAAATGATAAACTTTCTGTAGATCACACAATGTTCATGCAATAGTACAACAAACCAAAAAAAAGTGTTTGCGGACCTGTATTTGTATGGTCACTTTGTGCATATACGGAAATGATTGTTATCATTCTTACCAAAGGTAATAGTTAAGAGGACAGGTATACACAGGGGCGAATCCACGATTTTGTAAAAGAAGGGGGCACAGAGCCGGAAAACTACACGATAACTAAGGGGCCATTTTTTTTTTCATTGTGTACTTAAGGTATGCCAGTTGGGTTTCAGAAGAGGGGGCACGGGCCGGTTTTCCCCCTATGTAAATCCGCCACTGGGTACACATGTAAAAACTGTGGAAGCGTGCATCTGCACAAGAAGACAAGTGTGAATGTAATCGATATCCGTGCATGTGACCATGATCCCTTGTTGAACTTACAGTGGCGTATCCAGCACACGAAATAGGCTGTGCCCCCCCCCCCCCCCCCCCCAGCATTTACAGGCATAGAAGACATAAACGTATATCACTGCCGGAAAGAATACAGTGTCCCACCGTGTGCTCACCGTGTGTTCACATAGTTGACTCTGTGAATATGTGATTCACAATGTTAAAACGCTTGAATTTAACAGTGTAAAGACGATTTCACACTGTGGACACCTCCACAGTGTGGTTTACCACAGAGTCTGTTCACATAGTGATGCTCGATTTCACAGTGTGAACTTTCTCGCTCACAATGTGAAGATGTGATTCACAATGTTAAAACACTCGAATGCAATAGTGTGAAAATGATTTCACACTGTGTTTCACATTGTGAACACACTGTGGGACACTGTATTCTTTCCGGCACCCGGTATACCTAAGATTTCAATAAAATCTCAAAACTCTTTTTGAGGGAGCATGCATACTATTAAAACTCCTCTAGCGCTATATATATAGTGTGCGTGTGCGGTGCCGTCGAAGAAATGACTGGTAGCCAACATTACCCCCCCCCCCCCCTAGTCGAATCTTTGTTTCCATAACCCGTGTTTTTTAAAGAAATTTTCTAGTTAAGTCAGTGCCTACAAGGTCTATTCAAAATTACAGAACAGATAATTGTTGCTTCGGAGAAATGATAGAATAACATATATTTGGCTATAGATTTTTACCTTTGAACGTTTGTTTTTACTTGTAACTTTCGTAAGATATATATTTTTTTAGCCTTTCTAAACTGAGACTGATTTCCTTTGAAATATTTCACAAACAAAATGATCTACATGTACTTTAATGGTAGTTGTACAAATAATGGCATAGAAAAGGGGCTACTGCGCTATCCTAAGTGTTTCTTTTTTCATCTTCTTCTATTTTTCTTCTTCTTCTTCTTCTTCTTCTTCTTCTTCTTCTTCTTCTTCTTCTTCTTCTTCTTCTTCTTCTTCTTCTTCTTCTTCTTCTTCTTCTTCTTCTTCTTCTTCTTCTTCTTCTTCTTCTTCTTCTTCTTCTTCTCTTCTTCTTCTTCTTCTTCTTCTTCTTCTTCTTCTTCTTCTTCTTCTTCTTCTTCTTCTTCTTCTTCTTCTTCTTCTTCTTCTTCTTCTTCTTCTTCTTCTTCTCCCTCTCCCTAACATGCCGATATGCCTGCTTGGGAATTGATTTATATAGCCAGCAGGATAAATGTTTAATATTAGGACATAAAAAGACGTGTTTAGTATATTTCGTTATTGCAATATCCACCTAGAGAAAACCCAACTCAATCGTATGCACTTTAAACCAAATCTATGAAATATCTGTGTAAAACTACTTCTAACATCTGATAAAGCCTAACTGATGTAACATATCATAACCAGATTGTGTTTCTTCTTCATGTTGATAGTACATGTTTGAGTTTTATTGCACCGTAAATACTACACTAAACGAATGGTTTATAAAAATTCTTAATTATCTAATTGTCTTAAGTTATGATATATTAAACTAAGCCACTACTGAACTAGATCAACCTAGACTAGTTTCTGTCATTTAGTTTGCTCAGTTTACCGAATATATAGATATATATATATATATATATATATATATATATATATATATATATGGAAGGGCCTGCTATGCATTAATTCTATGTAATTTTTAATATTTTGGTAATAGACAAATAAACTAATTACCGTAATTACATAAATAGATAAATAAGTGAACAAAATAAATAAATAGATAGGTATATAAATAAATAAATCAATAAATCAATAAATCAATAGATAAATCAATAAATAAATAAATAAGAAATAGTCAAGAAGAATCCATTCTTACATGTAACCTTTCCGCCTGGTTCATACGACGTCGTATCTGTGGTGATCGTGTACGGGAACGGAGCCGTGCTTGGCGAGGTCCCCGTGTGTTGAGGCGTCAATGATGTACACGCTGACATGGGTGCACCGCTTGGGAAACCACGAACAGACACTAAGAACTTAGCGGTGACGATGATTGTCAGATGAAAAATGGAGGCTTGCATATTTGGTTCTTTTATTATTTTTTCTCTAACAAAAATCATTCAAATACTCTAATGCGAATATTACACCTGTCGCGTTTTGCTGTCATATCCGTTTTACATGTCCTTATGAATTCCTGTATATATCACGTTTATAAAACTGAAATTCAAATTGATGCCGTGGAAGTTGCAGCCTGGCACCTTTTTTCCAAGAAAATCTCGTCTAATGAATTAATGGATTAGTGATGGCTCTGGTAAAGGTCTGGTTACTGAGAGGTCCTGGGTTCGAAATCAAATCGATGCGCTAGTGCACTTGGTAGAGGAACTAATCCTCATTTCGGCCTACTAAGCCCCTCGGATATGACTTAAAGCTGTAGATCCACTCGTTGCTTTCTCTAAAAAGCATACATGTGCTTTATTAAGAGTCCTATAGAATAAGAACCAACATTAACCTCCACAATTATCTCAGAGGTGATGTGTGTGGGGGTGTATTTTTTTTTTTTTTTTTTTTTTTTTTTTTTTTTTTTACAGATGTATATCAATCATATGACTATTTACGTGTGGGACCGACCTTTAAACGTCACTATCCGCAAGACGTGACCTAGTTTCGAACCTGGAACCGATCACAGTCAGTTTGTATGGCGAAGACAGAGAACTGATCGTGGACGTTACCGCTAGACTAACTCCTGTTCCTCATACATATACATGTATAGGCTCTTTACCTTTGAACAGTTGACACCCAAGCAGAGCATAAGCAACGACTAGAAATTCAGTCAAATATAATAAAGGAAACTAATTTACAAGAAGATAATAAATATTATGTTGATTAGTTTTAAAGACCGTCATTCCATGTAGAGCACAATAAGCAAAGAAGTAGTCCCTTTTATATAATCCGACACGGACACGACTTTAAAAGCTGAAGACGCCAATAAAAAATATTCCTTTGTGCCTCGCTTATAATCCGCTCGAACGTTAACCTGTGATAAGTGCATGTATATCCATTTTCAAATGAAGTTAGGCATCCATAAAATGTGAATATGATTGTCTCCTTAATAAATCATGGAAGTTTTGTCAATCACGAAAACTATGTCCCATTTTGATTTCCTTTCACGCTTGCAGCAACGTATAGTGTATACTTTATCTTTGTGTCGAGAAACACGAGACAATTAGTATTACTATTCACTATATGATCAATATATTGCTCTACTGAGATGAGTCTTTCTTGTGAAATCATATTGCATGGGTGGATGAGAACAACGTTCTATTAGGTGTGGTAGGTGGCCATGAAATCTTTGTTATAAGGCGTGAATTCTGTACAGCTGTTGCCAAATTTCTTCGGTATCTTATTGAACCGGTCTAATCAAGTACTAGGTATTATTAATGTAACATAAAATCATATATACGCAGGAAAATAAATTTCAATATATCTTCTTTCAAATTTTCGTTAGAAGGTGGATGATTCTTTTTTTTTTTTCTCCTTCTTCTTCTTCTTCTTCTTCTTCTTCTTCTTCTTCTTCTTCTTCTTCTTCTTCTTCTTCTTCTTCATTCTGAGAGAGACAGTAGACTCTATTATAATAGTTTGATTAGGGGTGTCGCTAGTCCAAATAACCAATTTGATTGACTAATTTGGCCAACATTTCTATTTTGTAGTTACGTCGGACTCCGAACAAATTCTTGATCACATCTAGATCTATACAATGCAATTTGTTATTTTGACCGAAATTTGATCAGACACATCTATCAATGGCATCGGTTGGAGATGACCAATCTATGATTAGTAATAAACTAAATGAATATATTGCAAAGTCAAGAGTATCTAATAAAGATGTTTCTGCAAAGAAAAAAAATTAACTAAATTATTCTCTCCTTTATATCGAGAGTTCATTGTGAATCCCCCCCCCCTCTCTCTCTCTCACTCTCTTTCTCTCTCTCTCTGTCCTTCTCTCTTTCTCTCTCCGTGTCCTTAACTCTATCTCTTTCTGTCTATCTGTCACTTTCTCTTTCTAATTGTCTCTCTCTCTCTCTTTCTTTCTCTCTCTCTCTCTCTGTCTTCTCTCTCTCTCTCTCTCCGTGTCCTTAACTCTATCTTTCTTTCTGTCTATCTGTCACTTTCTCTTTCTAATTGTCTCTCTCTCTCTCTCTCTCTCTCTCTCTCTCTCTCTCTCCCCTCTCCTTTTTCTCACCTTTCTCCTCTCCCTTTAATAATCTGTTATTTGCAGTCATTAACTTTCATCTATAACATGGTCAAAATTGTGAGAAAATGAGAAAGAAATTGTCGTTTCTCCTTCCATCCCCACCCCCTCCCCCACTTCCCTCATGCGTTAAACTTTACGAATAAAACATTGAACAGGGGTCGCCGATTCTAGGGGTGGGCATTCCATAATTTCGAATTCAAATGCATTACCTGTTACACGAATCTTACTGCTATTGCTGCGTTTGCCTCCCACTCCCCCCCCCCCCTTCGGGACCTGAAAATGGGCCGAATCGGCTGACAATGAATAACACATCACTGTTAGTAAGTGTTTAGAAGTACCTCCATATTTAGGTTATTAAAACATATACATTATATTCATCACACATTGGAAAAAGCATAGAACAGAATAACTAATCAATATAAAACACACAATCATTTTTATTGATATCAGGATAGACATAAATGTATCTAGATTCACACTAAGTGTTGTCTTTCCAAAGGGGAATCTATACATCGCTTGCCATGCTACAGTTTACGTAAAAATTACCATAATTATGTAACTAAAGGAACAAATAAAAATAATGTCAACATGAAATAAATTTCTCATTTTCATTCCATGAATGCATTTTCATTTGTTGTTTTAAATGTTTTGTTTTAAAAAATTTGTACAAAATAAAGATCTTGACACTCAGTTGACTAACCAAAACGAGGTGGATTAAGGGGGCGCATCCGGCCCGTACCCCCCCCCCCCCCTCTTTTAAAACCCAACTGGAATACCTATAATATTGTGCCGGGCACCGTCTTTTGAGGTGATGAAACCCCCCCCCCCCCCCCCCTCCCCCACCTCCCTCCTCTTTTTTTTTTCTTTGTCAGAGAATTTTTGGAGAAGAAAGGTACCTCACAAAGACTGAAGACTTTTTTTTTTTTAATAATAAATTCCTGTGAATATTATGTTTATCTAAACCGAACAGGGCCCTGTATAATAAAACATATTATCGATAACACTGTCAGAGATCGATGATTTGATTTGCTTTGTTTGGTGATTTGTTGTTCATAGCAGATTTTTAATGCAACAAGGCCCAAGAATCTGGACGAGGTGGAGGCTTACTCGGCTCCTTCCTTATCAACGCCGAAAGGCTCGTCGACTTCAAGAGAGCCGCAGTCTGCGATGACACAATCCGTCAAGGGTTTGTCTTTACTGTCCGTCTTGACGCGTTCCACTTTTCTGACAGTACCCTGAAGGAAAAGAAGACAATTATGAAGAAAATATCAATCTAGAGCAAAAAAGTGTAAGCTTTGCAATCGTTATAATAAAAAAAA
Organism: Heliocidaris tuberculata; assembly: GCA_025618425.1. Classification (NCBI taxonomy): domain Eukaryota; kingdom Metazoa; phylum Echinodermata; class Echinoidea; order Camarodonta; family Echinometridae; genus Heliocidaris; species Heliocidaris tuberculata. The sequence goes on from CM046839.1 coordinate 15,683,527, forward strand.
ACAATAATTTTGTATGAATTTATCTTTCTCGCAAATCATACTTTTAAAAGAAAATTAGATTTGTGATACAAATCTCCGCATTATCTTAAAAGAAACGTAGCTCTCTTGCAACAAATTATCTATATATATATGTTAAAGTGAGAGCATAGTGGTATGGGTGTTTATTCATTTGACCCTTTATCGAAAGGTTGAGGGTAGAGGAAGCTCTTCAGACAAGGCATTTTATCCACAGTTGATAATGGCTGTCTAGCTAAAGCTATACTATAGGATAATAATATTCAACCCTCATTGGAAGCACATAGGGCCCCGGGGTGTTATTATTATAACGCGATATGTGCTATAAAAAATGGTAAATTATCATTATTATCCCTCAATTTCATATTTTTGTCACTCAAATCAATCATTCAAATCCAAGCATTATCGTCTTATAACCAATATCAGTCTTTCACATCTAAAATCCGGGCAATGAAATTCATTTGGAGACACGGGAATTAATTTATGAGCATCCAAATCAAAGCATCAGCAAAATTATTTCACTTTAGGGCATTCTAATTTTTTGTTATCCGCATTCGATTTATTTTTAGGGCAAAAAAAATCGTTAAAGTGCATACGAAGTCGTAAACACATATACGTACCATTTCAAATTCCGTGCATTGAATTTCGAGGTTCGTGCATTCAAATTAATAAAGTAGGCCCGATGGGCCTGTTTGGGCGTTCAATTTCATTTTGGGGAATTCAATTTATTGATTCGTATATTTTGTTTCATGGATTCCGTAGGTTTGTAAGTGTTGTGTGTGCGTGTTTGTGTTGTTTGTCTCTATCTCTGTCATGTCTATATGTATGTCTTTGCTGTGTATAAGATACATGCTTGCGTAGGCTTAATGTGATATTATATCCTATTTTGTTTATGGGATTTTCTTGTTGCCTCATATACAAAGTCATCAGATTTCAAAATGTTTCACATTTTGAATGATGTTTACAATGACAGTATGATTGCGTGTTGTTGTTTTTTTTTCATCAGTGTTCTTGTTTTATACATTCTAGAGGGTCTGTTTTAAACCTTTGCATGATATTTTTGCATGTTTTCTTAATTATGTTCACTCTAATGCACTTATCTATAATTCATGCTTGCCCTTTCATGAATTTGAATGACCGAAGAAAAGCCGAGGCCATTGGAATCTGATTTTGAATGCCTATTTCTTAAATTGTTGCAAGGGTAATGAATTCGAACGAGGGAAAATGATTTCGAATGCCCATCCCTTAAAGTGCAAGCTCCTTATTTAAACTGACATGACTCAATTGAAGAGCTTGTTGCATGAATAACGAATGTGATCGAACGAAAAATGAATTCGAATGAAAATTTGCCGTATAGCGATCAAAACTATATCGTGAATTTAAATGCTCTTAACATTAAATTAAATGACCAAATTACTCAATAATTGAGCGGGAAAACCTATACTATCATCATCATTATTAGAATTAGTATTAGTATCATTACTACTACTACTACTACTACTACTACTACTACTACTACTACTACTACTACTACTACTACTACTTCTACTAGTGCTACTACTAATACTATTATTATTATCATAATTATTATTATCATCATTATTGTTATTACTATTATCATTATGATGATAATGACGATGATGATGGTGATGATGATGATGATGAAGAAGAAAAATAACAATAATAATCCCCTTCGTCGTCATCATCATCATCATTATCCTTTTATAGCCCTTCGACACTATATGTTCCTACTGCTTACCATTCCCTCCAGGACCTTTCCAAAGACCACGTGTCTGCCATCAAGCCATGATGTTTTGACAGTGGTAATGAAGAACTGGGATCCGTTGGTGTCCTGGCCAGCGTTCGCCATACTCAACCATCCAGCACCATAGTGGTTCAGCTTGAAGTTTTCGTCGTTAAACCTTTCCCCGTAAATGCTCTTCCCTAGCAAAGCATAATATAGGAATTACAATTTTGACGTAACCCATGCACTTTTGAAAGGACCGGTGCACACCAGGCGTTCTTGCAATCATTGTTCGGACATACATGTATAAATTCACAGAACCGGTCCAGGTGCAATCCAACAAGACGCTACCCCTTGAAGTAAGTTGCGATAGTCTACTGCAAGGTTCATATTTGTCCAAATATCGACTTTCATCGGAAAACTGACGTAATATACACAAACATACGAACACATACAGGGAGCAGCCGTCATTATCTGTAGGGGCTTATTATGCACTGCTTACTGCGGTATGAATTCTATTGAAATGAACAATCAGTTTGCGTATTGGCGGAAGAGGAATAACTTCTCCATCTTAAAAGTTATGTTTGTGAATGGTGATTGGTGAATTACCGAGATGTGCCTCTCCCTGGAAATGTTCGAAAGCATCGCCCCCCCCCCCCCGGAAATTAAAAAAACCTCGACATTTTTGTTTGAACTATGGATTTACACTGTGTCTCCCATTCAGAGAAAAGGAGAAAGAGAGAGGATATTAAGATCAGACATGATCAAAAGTGCTCTAAAATGTAAAGTTCCAAACGACAAAAAAGTGCACAATTTTCTCACTCTGTCGCTGTGCTACCCCACAAAACAATATACAGTGTGAGTCAATAAAAAGGAAACCCATATTCAACCCTAAATATTGTTGCAATCAACACACATAGATTGAATCAAATGCACTCACATTGAAGCCTATCATGCTTCCTTCAATTTGACACCTTGATCAATAAGATACGACCATAGACAGCAGAATATTAACATATTTCCTTATTCTTGTCAAATTTGTTGCCTCTGAGTGAAATGGATGGTCAACCCAAAGTTGGTTGAATGCATGGTCTCCATTCTACGGAAGCTTAAAAGTGCCACCGAGATGACGAGATAATTCCTCGTCTCCTCGACTTTTTTGGTCCGAGAAGGCGAGAAGGCGAGATCCGGCATCTCGTCTTCTCGACCTTTTTTGGTCCAAGAAGGTGAGAAGGTGAAATCCGGAATCTCGTCAACTCGACTTCTTGGGTCCAGGAAGGTGAGAAGGTGAGATTCCAAATCTCGTCTCCTCGACTTCTAGGACTTTCTCGACTTCTTGGACCCAAGAAGTTGAGAAGACGATTGGCCGGATCTCGCCTTCTCGACTTCCCGGACCAAAAAAAGGCGAGAAGACTATAGGCCGGATCTTGCCTTCTCGCCTTCTCGGACCAAAAAAGGTCGAGAAGACGAGGAATTATCTCGTCATCTCGGTGGCACTTTTAAGCTTCCGTACCTTCTCATACCCGAGAAGTCGAAAACACGAGACTTGGAATCTCACCTTCTCGCCTTCTTGCACCCCATAAGTCGAGAAGACGAGATGCCGGATCTCACCTTCTCACCTTCCTGGACTCAAGAAGTCGAGTTGACGAGATTCCGGATCTCACATTCTCGCTTTCTTGGACCAAAACAGTTCGAGAGGACGAGATGCCGGATCTCCCCTTCTCAACTTCTTGGACCCAAGAAGTCGAGAAGACGAGATGACGGATCTCGCCTTCTCGCCTTCTCGGACCAAAAAAAGGTCGAGAAGACGAGGAATTATCTCGTCATCTCGGTGGCACTTTTAAGCTTCCGTTGTATGCGCTCGAAAATAACTCCTGAACCAATTCAGCCCAAACTTGCAACTTGCAGGGCGCAGTCATGCATGATCGCATTTTGGTGAGCAGCCTATCAAATTAAAGAAGACATTATTAACTATGATAACATTATAATACATTTGAGCGACTTAGCTTGGTTTTTAAGATATTGGGGCTTGAATATGGGTTTCCTTTTATTGACTCACACTGTATATACTGAGGGCGTGGCTAGAAATCAAAGTTTTAGTACTGCAGAATGCAAAATCTTCGTATTCGGAGGGGGCGGGTGGAGAGGAGGTGAACAGTCACAGACTCCCACGCCCGTTCGCTAAGCTAACCTCAATACCCCCCCCCCCCCCCCGGACATGACAAGAAATTGCCGCCCCTGTTTTCTAGATGTAAAAGCCATATACAGGGGCGGATCCATACTTTTGTGATTGGCAGCTCCAATTCCCCGAATCCTATTTTGAGGTTGTTGATTTACACCCAAAAATATCTGACAATCAACAACAACAAAAAAGGGGGGAAAAAGAGGGGTTCTGGCCTCTAGATTTCCCCGTCTGGATCTGCCTATGTCTTACCTCCTGTGCCATCTCCTTTGGTGAAGTCACCTCCCTGAAGCATGAAATCCTTGATCACTCGATGAAACTTGCTGCCTTTATATCCAAATCCTTTCTGTAAATATTCAGAAGACAGGATCTTGTTTCCAAATGTTTTGATATATTACCCCCCCCCCCTTACTCATTGCGGTGAGGTGGGGTGGCGGATAAAAGTTAGTTATTCACATTGTAATTACCGGAAAGCTATTTCAACTGAAAAGGCAACAAAATGATTACAATATCTTCGGGGTTAAATTTCATTTAATTTTAATTCGTTCCTTGATGAAGTTTTCAAACTGCAATCACATACAAATGTTTTTTTTTTCTTGGCAGGAGGGTTGGTAGGAAAAAACGACAATACTGCAGCATAATGTATATATGTATAACGTATATACACTCTAGAAACCAAAGTGTTAAACCACCATTTCAAAGGGCCGAGGAGTGCCCACTTTTTCAAAACGGTATAATTATTAACACATTAAACATGCTCGATGCAACTCTATAAAGGCTGAATCCAGCATGTAGTGGGGCGGCATAGCAATTTAATTGTGCATTCTGTGATAAAAGCACCAAATTTGGCAGACAGGTATAGATGAATATGTTCTAAGTAAAACTGGATATTGAGCGGCCTTGAATTCGGGCCAAAGGGCCCGTTGTGCCCATTTTTAAAAATTGTCTACCACAGGGTACTTTCTCGTGCATTCTTAATCTAAAATTTTGATATTTTACTAAATTTATGTTGTATGAAATATACTGAATTATATTTTATATATTTAGACATCAAAGTTGTGAAAAGAAGCCCTGGGTGCCCTTTTTTGTTTAAACAAGTGAATGAGTAAATTACGCAAAACAATAAATTATTTCAAAGGAAATCAAACTTTTTGAAAGCTTTGGTAAATAGGTCTAGGAATGTGGATGAATCCAGATTAAGTGAAGCAATTTTATGCTCATTTACTGGTAAATTGTTACTGTCGCCCTATACTAATGTACGTCGCAAAAACTATGTCTCTCTGAATATATTTTGCCTCTAAATTGATTCATTTAAGAAACTTGTGCCCATTCATTGCTAAATTTCTTTTAAATTTCATTCTAAGTCCTAACTCTCTCTCTCTCTCTCTCTCTTTATACTGTATATAATAACTGCAATACTCTTTCTCACTTATCAATTGATTCATCTGTCATTATCATGCACAGTACAGTCACAACCACAATCAAATGAAAGAAATGTAATGAAATGATATGTGCTGAGAAAAATTGAATATTTTTATTGCTTACAAAAATAAACAATAACTGTACAAGAAAAATTAACTACAAATCAAGTAATATCTATTATTTACAAAAATAAATAAGAATTATATACAAATAATGAAATTAAAATGTACAATAGATGATTCCATTTGCATTGGCCAATAGCAAAACAATGTCACGAGAACCGGAAATTTTTATCCCCTTTGACCAAATGCCCCAAAAGCAGATATTTGTATCCCCTATGACAATGCCCAAAACTGGAAATTTTTATCCGCTTTGACCAAATGCCAAATCCAGTATCATTTACTATTTACAAAATGCGTAATAAATGTCCCCGCCGGAAGGGCAGATCTGTGGAAATTAACTAGCCTGAACCTTTAAACTTCAGTGAAAAACTTTAGTAAATAAAATAATAATGTTACTGCATGCAAAAGAAGAGAATACCAACAATGCATGTATACAACTGAAATATAAAACATGAAAACATTATGAACCTTCAGCCATTTTGAATAAATTTGCATAAATTTGCATGAATAATGAATTTCAAAATTCTGTGTAGAAGTTTGGAAGCCCCCACCCAGCCCTATCAGATAAAACAATCGGAATCAAAATCCGATGTGAAATAGAGGAGAAGTAGCATTTTTCGTCAATTTTGAATAAATTTGCATAAATTTGCATAATTAATGAATTTCAAAATTCTGTGTAGAATTTTGGAAGCCCCCACCCAGCCCTATCAGATAAAACAATCGGAATCAAAATCCGATGTGAAATAGAGGAGAAGTAGCATTTTTCGTCAATTTTGAATAAATTTGCATAAATTTGCATAATTAATGAATTTCAAAATTCTGTGTAGAAGTTTGGAAGCCCCCACCCAGCCCTATCAGATAAAACATTCGGAATCAAAATCCGATGTGAAATAGAGGAGAAGTAGCATTTTTCGTCAATTTTGAATAAATTTGCATAAATTTGCATAATTAATGAATTTCAAAATTCTGTGTAGAAGTTTGGAAGCCCCCACCCAGCCCTATCAGATAAAACAATCAGAATCAAAATCGGCCAAGAAATGACGGAGAAGTAGCATTTTCTAACATTTGAGCACACACGGACAGACGGACGCACGGACGGACGGACGGACGGACACACGCACACACGAACGGAGCCCGTTTCATAGTCCCCTCGCGAACTTCGTTCAGGGGGGGGGGGGGGAAATAAAGGTCCATTTTATATATTAACGTGATATTAAAGTATTTCATTGTAAAATACGTGTAAAATGATTCTAACTGTGATCAGGGAAACATTGCCTCGTTTAAAATTGACAAAATAGTTGGTACAGGTGCCCAATATCGAAAAAAGGGCCCATAAAATATTTATTTGTAAAGTTAAGTAAGATCTTAATTATTTTGTGTTTGTGATAAAATCACCAAATTCGGAACAAAGAAAGATGAGTATGTTTTACGCAAAATTTGATATTTAGCCATCTAAAATTCTGCACAGGGGGCCCATGGCGGTTATCTTTCAAAATGTCTGCATATTGTACTTTTCCTGTAATTAGTCCGAGTCAAGGTACTATACGACCCATCAACTCTAATTTAGGCGCACTGTACTATGTTTAATTTCATTTTGAAATTTACAGGGCCTAAGGGCAGCAAGAATGAAATCTGGTTTGACTGCCCTTTTGCGATTTTAGGGCCCATGTAAAAAAAAATAGTCAAATCTGAAGTATTATAATAAATATCGATTTCAATGATATTCAGATGTGATGTGACAGATTCAATACATAACTAAACTCATGAGGGCCCATATTAACATAAGGAAAATGGTTTAAGGCCCCGTTCCGTGAATAATTCCTATTGCAGGGAAGACACTGAGCAGTCAACTGCGTGTATATGAAATATTCCAAAGCGTGATCTAGAAGATACATTGCCTGATGTGAAGTTGTACGGCACAGGTCCCCAGTTTGGCAAATAGCCCATAGTTTTGCACGGAATGTATCATAGAGATCCTTTCTTTTCGTGAAAACTGCCGAATATATGTATCCTACCCATATGGAACATATAAGCTAACCTTGACATTCTATCCAGTGCTGTATGGTCATTCGCCTTTTCATGTTTGATAAATGGCGATGAGATAAATTCATTAGTATGTTCATTATAGTGCAAAGCTAAAATTTGAAATGTCTAAATGCTAATGAATTTATCTCATTGCCATTTATCAAACATGTTTAATTTCATGTTAAATAAATGGCGATGAGACGAATCCATTAGTATGTTCATCATAGTGCAAAGTTTTTTGTTTTTTTTTCCTAAATGCTAATGAATTTATCTCATCGCCATTTAATACACAAGAAAAGGCGATGATCATACAGCACTGGATAGAATGTCAAGGTTAGCTTATATGTTCCATATGGGTAGGATACATAGCAGTTTTCACGAAAAGAAAGAATCTCTATGATACATTCCGTACAAAAGTGTCTCTCCAAGATACTTGTATTTACCTTATACCTGGGGCCTTGACTGATAGTACTTTTGTCTAAAAGCACCAAATCTGGTGTTGTTGAATGATACATATTGAACAATATTATGTATGGAAGCACTTCCAAAAATTAATTTATGGGGTAATTTTGAAGGAATTTGTAATTGCAAAACCTACTCAAGTAGATAACTCGATCACCTAGATATTCGGACACAACCCTAGAGCTCCGAATATCACTGTGTTAGCGCAAAGGTGGTAACATTACACAATAAGAGTTACTAGAGCGTGTCTATTTTGGTCGAATTGTACATAGGGTATGTGTAGTACTAGGTCTGGGTCCAAAAAGACAGAAAGGCTATAATAGGTGTTCAGAATTATTTGCGTAAATCGTTGATGTTTATAAGAGCAAGTCATTTTAAGACTTGAAGAGGTTGTATAAGGACTATGATATTCTATTTCAAACCTTCCACATAAACAAGCGATTGTTTGTGGTTCCTGAGATAAAATAGGGGCCTATACTTTGATACTAGTAGTATTATGAGGCAAGAGAAGAAAGGGAATAATAGCCGGGGGAACATGAAGAAGATGAATTATGAAACAAAAAATGGATTATTTTAACAGACGGGGAAAAGAAGAACCATCATGACTTCATAAATAATAATATTGGAAAAACGAGTACGAGAATGAGAAAGGGGACTCTTAAGAAGAGTACGAATCTGAATAAACTGATGAATGACAGAAGCTCCTTTCAAGAACTTTAAGACATGTAAGATGCCCCTCCAACTACACGGCCAAAGGAAAGAATATAAAAGAAATTCTTTTGCATAAGGAACCAGTTTGTTTAATGCACTCTGTAAAACTCACTCGTGTATATCCTTTAAATTTTTAAAAAAAAATATACAAAACTTTAAATCTTCACTCAGTGGAATGATATCATTATGCAATGAATGAGAAAGGGGCCTCTTAAGAAGAGTACGAAGCTGAATAAACTGATGAATGACAAAAGCTCCTTTAGTCTGGGAGCCTGTCCCGAAACAGTCATCCCATTTTACCCATAAGATTTGACCCCATAAAGTTACTTAGACCATCTAAGCCACTGACAAAAAGGTTGTCAGCCTGACCGTAGCCGCCGGGTTAAGCCCCCAGAGCCCCCAAAAGGGACCCCAAAGTCGGGTCGATTTCACCCCATCTCACCCATGCACCAAACTTTGTCAGTAGGAAGTACTATGACTGGACATTACAAAACACAAAAAACTGACAAAAATTTCCTTCGGGATGGGGTGTCAGACGGCCCCTAAAAATTGGGGTAAATTTTTTCCCCTTAAAGCCCAGAGACCAAATTTTGCTAGAAGGAAGAGCTATGAATGTACATTCCAAAATACAAAAACTGACAAAATTGTCCATCGGGAAGGGGGTGTCAGACCCCCTGAAATGAAAACCCCAAAGTGCCCTTTGACAATGCTTTACCCCCCAAAATGCTCTGTATACAAAGAAAATCCATTTCTTACCTTCTGACTATGATAATTCAAAAGTGTTTCATTCAATTCACTTTAAATTTTCATATCATAATTTTGAGTATAATAATCTTCTTGAGGTGCAATTTGGTGTTAATTGGTATTTTGGTTAATAAGTTATTAAATTGTGAAAATGTATTGCTTTCTCAAAAGTAGCCAAAAAATATTGTCAGGATTATGTAAACACAGCCATTGACCATCTGACAAGGCATAATAGAGGAGCTTGCTTGATATCTGTGCAATTAACACATGAATAGTACCTTTCAGCCTGGCAGTCACATACCACAGATACCTGAAAAGCTCTTCTATTATGCCTTGTCAAACAGGTGAAGATGGACAATGGGTGTGTTTACATAATCCTGACAATATTTTTTGGCTACTTTTGAGAAAGCAATATATTTTTCACAATTTAATAACTTAATAACCAGAAGGCCAATTAACACCAAATTGCACCACAAGAAGATTATTATACTCAAAATTATGTTATGAAAATTTAAAGTGAATTAAATAAAACACTTATAAATTAACATAGTCAGAAGGTAAGAAAATATTTTTTCTTTCCATACAGAGCATTTTTTTTGGGGGGGTGGCAAAGCGTTGTCAAAGGGCACTTTGGGGTTTTCATTTCAGGGGATCTGACACCCCCTTCCCGATGGACAATTTTATCAGTTTTTGTATTTTTGGAATGTACATCCATAGCTCTTCCTTCTGACAAAATTTGGTCTCTGGGCTTTAAGGGGACAAATTTTGCCCAATTTTTAGGGGCCGTCTGACACCCCATCCCGAAGGAAATTTTTTGTCAGTTTTTTTGTGTTTTGTAATGTCCAGTCATACTACTTCCTACTGACAAAGTTTTTGAATTGAATTTTGAATTGAATTGTTCAGGTTTATTGAGTAAAAAAAACATTCAAAATAGCAGCCAAAGGCTGAAACAAATTGAATTTACAATAAAAATGTCATACGAAAAATAAGCTGATGAAATACAATCAAAATACAAAATAGAAATAACATTAAACAATCAATTTAACAGGGAAATGAATATGACAATCATAAAAGAACAGACAAGAAAATATATGTAGAAGAGGGAATAAAAAGTAGGAAGCAGAAATCTAAAAGCAAATCAAATGGAACTATTGCCCAAGAAAATACAAAATTGAGCTTTTAAAATAAGAAGTTGAATTTCTGTTAGATTAAAATTCAGAGTATTGGTAATGCAATTTACAGTAGCAAACAGGAAAATAAACAATTATGAATGATATGATATCAAAGTGTAATTTTAGTTAGACCAAAAATTAGAAAAATATAAATAAATAAATTTATATTTTTCTAATTTTTGGTCGAACTAAAAGTTTGGTGCATGGGTGAGATGGGGTGAAATCGACCCAACTTTGGGGTCTCTTTTGGGGGCTCTGGGGGCTAAACCCGGCGGCTACGGTCAGGCTGACAACCTTTTTGTCAATGACTTAGATGGTCTTAGTAACTTTACGGGGTCAAATCTTATGGGTAAAATCGGGTGACTATTTCGGGACAGGCTCCTGGCTTACTTTATAAGTTTTACAAAAATTATACAAAGCTTTAAATCTTCACTCAGTGGAATGATATCATTACTATTCAAATATAATACCATTAATTCACTCTCCAATTTTCTGTAATTTACCATGTTACCTAATCGTTATATATTTTGTATTTTCATGTAAAATGATTTGTTAATCTGCAGGGCGCCTTTGGAAAGTTTTGAATAACTGAACCGGCCAACCCTGTAGTATGAAATAAAGAAGACAAAATAAATAAATAAATATAAATTACGTAAAAATCATCATTATAAAAACGATGGTAATAAATCACAATGTGTATTAACACACCTTCATAATATTCGGGACCACTATAGCGTTTTTGATAGGTGGCAAGTAGGATAACTTGTCCCCCCCCCCCCCCCTGACAGATTCTCAACCACAACAAAAGGTTCACTCATTTTCAGTCACTGCATGTGAATCAATCATTTCTATGTAAATTGTATCCAAACTGCTTTTAAATAAAGGAACAATTCGTTAAAAATATGGAATTGGAGTAGATGATGCTCAGCCAACCATCAAAAAGATAAGCATTGCTAATTTTGTGACACACAATCATGAAGCCAAACAATGGGGAATTTGAACTCCTCTGTAACTAATTCAAATATATTCTGCAATATCTTGAAATATACAAGTAAGTATGGTTTTTGCAAGAATTAGACAAAACACTTTCAATCAAGGTGGAATGAGGGCATTTTTTTTTCGCTCGCTTCGCTCGTTTGCAATTAGCTAGTATGAATATTGTGCCAATACTAATAAAACTACAATGGATCAAAAATGGAAGGAGGTTATTAAATGAAAATCATGATTGCAATGTAAATTGTGGAAATATGAATGGAAGAAACAGCTGACGTTCTACCATAATTAGGGCCTGGAAAAGCCAATTTTTTTCTGGATCACCATAGGCTCAGATATTTTGCCCCTCGCGAAGGTCTAGATACGCCACTGGACGAGAGGGGGGGGGGGAGTCACAAGGGGGCATAATTATGCATCGCTATTTCCATATATAGGTGTACTGCCTTATGGCGTAATGAGCCGAAAATTTTGAGGTGACGTGGCTGAGCCAAGAAGAATATAAGATTTTTCTATCAAGAGCGCCAGAACGCAATCATTATATTCGCATATAAATAATTTAAAATGGATGGGGGTATCCCCGCCCCTTCCATAAATAAGACGACTCTGCTCAATAAAACCATCGCCCTTCTTGACACCTCTCTATAAATGATATAGAAAATCTTTGCGTTTGACGCTTTCCAATTTATTTACATGGGTAATTCAGAGTCTATAAGCCTAAGAGTAATTACTACCCATTTATCTCTTCAATTAGAACAGGCAGCTGACATCGTCATCAATTCTGAATATTGTGACTTTCCGTTTCGGGGGAGGGGGGGGGGCGATCAAGCGAGTTGATTTACCATTTAGAATTGTAAAACTTTTCATTCTAGAGCACTTCAGATCCTCAATGGGATGTGATGAAGCCTTAAGTTCCCCCATTTTTTCCAAATTTCCGCAGGACTTGTCACAAAGTCCATCCCCGAATTAAGCTCCTGTCAGTAGTAATATTTCACAGAATTATTTCACAGAATTATTGCACAGGCCTTCATTCTGGTTGAAAAGAAATTTCATGAAATGTTTGAACCTATTGACTATTGTGAAGGGCTCTGGTTTAGGTAGGCCTTAAAGTGGAAACTTTCCCTCCGATAATAAGACAATTCTGTAGTCCGTTAAATGATCGTATTTGCTGTATAGAAACACTGGACTAAAATTTGCATAAAACTGTTTCAAGCACCATATCCCAATTTTGTTCTTATTAGTTTTACGACATTTCCAACCCAAATTCCAGGCTTTTTTAGACGAATCAAATGTCAGGATCACATTTTTAGAAATGATTGTCAACTCTAAATAACGTAGGCCTAGCAGCAAGCCAATGAGCGTCTATATCTCTCTAAAACTTCTCGTCCATTAAGGATTCGTCCTAAAAATACCCGGGGAAAATACTAGAACCGCACGGCCGTAACTGAAAGTACCGAATTTCTCAGTGAATTGATCGGGGCCGTGGTACAGACTCCCATCTGGTAGGGTCCGATTTTTTTTTTACAGGCGATTCATTGTTTGTTGAACTGTACAGGAATTCCATTACCATTTAGCCCAAAATTCCTTCAAAATTGCGTTTTTGAAAGTGCTTCCATATCCATTATTCAGGTTATTGTTCAGAATGGAATTCTTAACACATGTGCCAAATTTGATGCTTTTAACAAAAGTGCACAATTTTCAAGCTATGCCGCCTTACTATGAGTGTCCCATGGTCGCGAATAAGTGACCAAATAATTAATATCAATGTGCCGCTTGTAACTATGTAATATCAGGGGGTCGGTCTTAATTTTGAAGTGCCAGCAAAGCGTCCCAAACATTCTGCGCACCAGTTGAGTACCCAGGTGACGGTAAAAAATGCCCGCCCCAGTGTCTATTGAGGATGGCCCTTACCCATAATCTCCGTGCCCCCCTGATTTAATCGAAATTCCAGGTAAAGTAATGCGATTATACAGGGGAAATAATTTACACAAAATCTTTTTATAACCAGGCGTTTTCTGGGTGTATTAGGTCCCGTCTATGACTTCTGATTATTTGTCTATCTTGGAATTACAAGCTAGTAACTACATTAGCATAGCCATGTGGTGGGCACAACTGATAAGATGATAAAAAATTGAAATGAAGAGAGACTCTGAGAGAGAGAGAGAGAGAGAGAGAATACCCTGCATCATAGACGTACATGTATCAAATCAATTACCAATTATGTCATGGTGCCAGACAAGTAACATTTCTTATAGGCGAACTAGCACAAAGCGTGACATTTGGCATAAAGTGCAGTACATCTTATATGCATGGGCAATCCTTAATTTTTCGATGATTTTCCTATGAATACAAATGTGTAAATAAGATTTCAAATCTTTGATTTCATTTTTAACTAGTTGTCTGCCAATTTAAAAATGAAATCAAAGATTTGAAATCTTATTTACACATTTGTATATTTTGGGCCCTTTTTCAGAATGGGCACCTGTGTGACCGTGTCACGTACATGTATTTTGCCAGTTTAAAAAAAGGCCGTCATTGCCTGATCACAATCAGAATCATTTTTCACATAGTCTGACTCTATCTTACACTGGTGTTCAAATAGGCCCTTAAAATGGGCACAAAAATTACTTTCCAAGAATTTGGAGGCCTGGAAATTCAAATATGAATCCAAAATAATTAATTAAATCTCAATTTGCTCTAATATATTTATATTTGACAAATTATACATGAAAAGTACCCTGTGGCGGCCAGTCTGAAAACTGGGCACAACAGGCCTAAAGGACCCACTTTGAGATGGATCAGTATACGCTTTCTCTAATAACACATTTACTTGTATGTGTGCCAGCTTTGGTGCTTCTATCACAAAATGCACTATTCAGATTAAGATAACATTTTATTTTAAACATACATTTTGGGCCCTTTCTCACAATGGGGCAAATGGGCACCTGAGCCACCTATTCTGTCGATTCTAAATAGGGTAATGTTTTCCTCTTACAATTAGGATAATTTCAAACATATTCTGCAATGCAATAATTTTATCAAATAGTTTATGTATATTTTATGTATAACATTTGCTCCTTTTTTTTGGAAAAAAATGGGCACCTAAAGCTTTTTCCAGAAATTTGAGACCTGGAAACTTAAATACGATTACAAAGTTAATCAAACTTGAATTTTGTAAAAATATATTAATTTTTGACCAAATATACAGAAAAAAATAACCTGTGGCAGCCATTTTGAAAAACGGGCACAACGGGCCCCAGGGCCCAAATTCCAGTGGCTCAATATCCATGTTTGCTTAGAACATATTCATCTACCTGTGTGCCAAATTTGGTGCTTTTATCATAAAATGCACAATTGGCCTGGAATTGTTGCTATGCCGCCTCACTAATGATAAAGAGTTAATATGACATTTTGAAAACGTAGTCTCTCCTCGGCCTTTTAAATATTTATATGTTTTTCGAGTGTATTTTAAACACGTTATGTACGTAAAAATGCGAATTATCTTCTTTCTTTTTTTAATTTCTTGCTTACCTCGTGGGTGACCAAATCATGAAAGTTCTTGGCTGTTTTGGGAACAGTTTCTCCGAAGAGACCAATCACGATCCTGTCAGCTTTTTCCCCTCCTATCGTGATATCAAAGAAGACCTGTAAAACAACCATTAGAATTATTCCCATAAGGTTCGGATTCATAGAAAAAAAAATATTAAAAGCTTAATTACCAATCGCTTTTTCTAGGCCTGTACTTGCATATTCCAACAAAGCAATTTATAGAAGCACCAACGTGTTTTATAGCTATTTCCTCCCAGACTATAGAAATAAGTCTCCCAGGCAGCAAAACTAAATTGGCTGAGGGAAATTATTCGAGCTCGTCTTCAAATCCCGGATAGAGATTTGGGTGAGGGAAATTTATGATGATGGGTTTTCTTTATGAACCGGTCGGTGCAGAGGCGGCGCTCCCGGGGAGCAGGGGGGCACAGTGCTCCCGCTTTTTCAAGTACCCCAAAAGTGCCCTTTTTATTTCTGAAAATGTGCCCCCTTTCTCTCAAATAAGTGCCCTTTTTACTACTAAAAGTGCCCTTTTCCTTTCTAATAAGTGCCCTTTCCCCCTTCTGATAAGTGCACTTTTTTTTCCTTTTGATGTGCAATTTTACTTCGAATAGGTGCCCCTTTTTTCTTTCTAATAAGTTCCCTTTTCCCCTTCTGATAAGTGTCCCTTTTCGAATCTAACAATTTCCTCTTTTTCTTTCTAATATGTGCCCTTTTCTCCTTTGATATACGTGCATTTTTACTTCTTATAGGTGCCCCCTTTTGATAAGTGCTCCTTTTCAAATCTGATAAGTGCCCCCTCTTTACTTCGGATAAGTGCCCCTTTCACTATCTAATATATGCACTTTTCTTCTCATAAATGCCTCTTTTCACCTATGATAAGCGCCCTTTCTTCTTCTGATAACTGCTCCCTTTTACCTATAATTCCCATAATTCCCACTGTTTCTTACAAAAAGAGGCAAATTTAGCTTCCAAGAATCTGTGCGGCTTTATGTAGTAACAGGTACCCATATTACTGTAAGGCAGCAGAGCTGGAGGCAAGACGGGCACAATGCCCCCTCCCCCCCCCCCCCCCCCCAGTAAAGGATTTCTCATTCCGCTCTCTCAAAGGTGCCCATAATTTATACCAAGTAAGGGCAATATTTTCTGGAAATTTTCCCAAAACTCGCTTGCTACGTTCGCTCGCTCGCTCTTATGATGAAATCAAGCAGATCGCATAAAGTATGTTGATATCCATGTAATCCTAAAACGACAGGGTTAATGTACGAATTAAAAGATCATTCGACATTCCCCAAAATGAATTTCCTGTTGTCATTTTCATTATATCCGATTTCGGAAGAAAATGTTATAGCATTTGATATAACATTTTAACACATAAAATATTTTTGATTGAGGTTCTGAATAGTCATATAAGTATTAAAAACGAAAATACGGCCTATTGCCATTATTGCCATTATTCTAGTCGGAGAAAAAGCCAAATCGGCTCCGAGTCGTAGTGACGTCAGAGCAGTCCTACGATTGTCTACGATTTGAAACTGATATATGGCCCTTATTTCGGGTATAAGGCGCACCAAAATCTTATGTTTAGTATTCATATTATTGTTCAGAACCTGGATAAAGGTAGATTTCATTTGTTAAATTGCCCATTTTTAATGATATTGCGATTTATTTCCAAAATTGGATCGCAGTCGATCGTAGAGTGTCCGATGGGCTTAACATGCTTGATGAGTATTACATTGTATTTTAATAATCCGGCAAGCCTTTGTGTACAAGAACAAAACATTTTCTCTTGATTAACGAATCTTTTTCTTTTGATTATATAAAACGTGAATAGAAATGTAAGCTAGCAAGAGCCCTATAAGTAATAGCAAATACATAATCTTAATTGTACATATACATGCGGATCCAGGGTTTCGTATAAGGGGGGGGGGCACACAAATGCAGGATTGTCAACTTTGGGAAACTGCTTGGAGGGAGACCCATATTTTTTTGGTCTCGCCAGCCCTCCTAAAGTCGCTCAGTGGGGGGGGGGGGGGGGGGGGTTATGGGGTCCAGTTCCCCTCCATAATTTTCTGACAAGCAAAAAAAAAAAAG
Source organism: Heliocidaris tuberculata (assembly GCA_025618425.1). Taxonomy (NCBI): domain Eukaryota; kingdom Metazoa; phylum Echinodermata; class Echinoidea; order Camarodonta; family Echinometridae; genus Heliocidaris; species Heliocidaris tuberculata. Next base: position 15,700,756 of record CM046839.1, read on the forward strand.
TTTCCTGTTCTAAAAGGGGGGGGGCACAATCAAAAATAGGGGGGCACAATGCATTGTTTTCTTTCAAAAGGGGGGCACGGGCCGGGATTGCCCCCCCCCTAAATCCGCCACTGACCTACATGTATATTAAAGCAAGTGCTAGTTTTACGTATTCCGCCCATTACCTGTACGTTGAAAATTTTGAGGATGCAAGCAAAAGTTATAGAAAAATCAATTGCAAGGCATTCACCTTATAATTTTACGGCGCCAAAGTCGAAGCAGGTATATAAGGTGGCCTTTAGTTATATATAGGAACGTGTTTTTTTTTTTGTTTTTTGTTTGTTTGTTTTTTTGTCATGTGCGTGCTGTTTCAAATCGTTTCGCATCAAAGATTTCTTTTGTAATATAATTATTTCTATCGAAAATCCCTGACCTGTGATCAGTTCTATAGAAAATTTGTCATACATATTAAACAAAGACTCCGTAATCTCGCGCGCGGCTATATTGTGCCTATAATGTTATAATGATCACTGTTTTCATTGACGAAAGCTAAAACTATCAGAAACTCTACTGGAGATACTCGAGTGAGTTTGGGAAAATGTTCAATGTTCGTTTCTGGATCCAAAACGGACCCAAACACACCGTTGATCCACGCAAAGTTATTATATAGGTTACTAGGTAACAATCCTTGCCGTCTGGCAACATTTATAATCGTATATAAATTGTTAACTTGATGGACGTCACCACAGCTTAGGAAGAAATATATCTAGAACATGATTCACTATAAGTCGTAAGCGTAGCTAAGTTGATAATCTGATGTCCCTAGACTGTTTGTTCTAAGCGAGTACCTACCTTCTTAGTAACAAGGACCTGGTCCGAGGCCATGGTTAATCGTTTGTAGGATCTGATGCACCCTGACAAGAATAATAGACTTTGTATAATGGTCTGACGTCTGCTGTCTGGTCTTCGTCTGTAGATAAACTGACCTGGCAGGGGTTCGAAGCTAATGAAGTCGCGTCTACTGGCTGGTCTCAGAAAGATAATCTGATTGATGGTCATCAATCCACCTTCATGCACTTTGAAAGTGGTCCCTCATTCCTGGCCACAGGGGTAGAGGCTAAAGTTGAGTCACTTGAGTGAACATAATATTAAAAGAGCAGTGACGTATGAAGTTCATGGAGCCGTGGAGAACACACTCGCCCCTCCCCCGTTCGAAAACCGAGGGAATTTACATGAAAATACATCGATACAACTCGCAGAAAATTCCCAGGACTACAAAGGGCAAGGTATACCCCGATCCCCGTTTATTACTTTCAGGGGAGCGTTTCATCAAGCGTTTTGTCAGTGCTTTTTACTGACAAATTTGCTCTCAGCCAATCAGATGTAGGGATTTCAGTAGCTTATAACAGTTGTCGGTAAAAAATCACTGACAAAACCCTTGATGAAACGCTCCCCTGGATGCGCCAGTAGGAGAGGGTGTTTATCAGGTTACCTAATTCCGGAGATTCATTTTTCGAAGGTTTATAATTCCGCAGGTTCAACAGAACAGGAAACGACAGAACCCTCATCTTTCATCTTTCATTTTTCAGAATGAACATTCGGAATAATGAACCGTCGGAGGAATGCAACAAATGTTCGACGAAAAAAAAACTATTTCATTTTCGAAAGTATGTGTTTCCGAATTATGAACCTTCGGAATAAAGAATCTCAGTTGAGCTCGAAGTATTAGAAGTTTACTCTTCTCACTTTCTCTCTTCTTCATTTTCATATTAACATTTTAATTTTTCTCATTTCGTTGTCCTCTTGATTTCATTTCCTGTTTATTTCTCCTCTTCCTCCTCCTTCTCTTCTTCTTCTTCTTCTTCTTCTTTTCTTCCTCTTCTTCTTCTTTTTTTTTTCTTCCTATTCTTCTTCTTCTCTTCTTCCTCTTCTTCTTCTTCTTCTTCTTCTTCTTCTTCTTCTTCTTCTTCTTCTTCTTCTTCTTCTCCTTCTTCTTCTTCTTCTTCTTCTTCTTCTTCTTCTCCTTCTTCTTCTTCTTCTTCTTCAACAACCTCCATCACCACAACTACCACCACATATACAACGACTACTACTACTACTACTACTACTAAAGCAACTGCTAGTAATATTATTTCTTCTTCTTCTACTTCTCGACGTTTTCTCAGTCCATTTTTCTTCTCCCATATCATTTTTGCTTTATGCTTAGCTTTTACTTCATCAAAAGACATCACCGTCTTTTCTTCCCTTCTTTTCTTTCTCATTTTTCCTTTCCTTCTTTTATTTTTTCCTTCTATTTGTTATTGATATTCCTGTTTTTATCTTCTTCCTCATTTCTAATTTGGTTTCATTTTTCCTTATTATCATTCTCCATGTTCTATCTTGCATCTTCCATTTCATGTATTTGTTAATCTTATTCACCTTTACTTTCATCTTATTCTTCCTTATTCTCGTTCTCACTTCTCTCTTTAATTTTTTTTTTCTTCTCCTTCTTCCTCATATTATCCCAATTTCCTTTCTTCTACTTCTAATTCCTTCTCCCTCTTCCACTATTTTTTTCTTCTGCTTGTTTTCCCTGATTATTCTCGAAATCTTTACCAATGTGTCTCTGATTCGCTGCCCCCCGCCCGCCCCTCCTCTCTCGCTCTCTCTCTCTCTCTCTTTCTCTTTCTCTCTCTCCCTCCTTTTTCTCACCATTGTCACCCACCCCCCCCCTCTCTCTCTCTCTCTCTCATGTCCTCATTTTCCAAGGGCATGTTCTTGTTCATCTTGTCACTAACTCTCCCATTCATCCCTCCTGCCCCACTCCCTCCCTCCACCCCTCCCTCTCTCTCTCTCTCTCTCCCATTAGTCATGTCAACTTGTTTACACAATAATTCAAAATAACAAGTATCTTACATTAATTTGTAATACAACAGGTGGTATTTGTGTGTTTATTTTCTTGCATGTAAATGTATTACCAGACGATCATTTCCAAGAATTCTACATCACACCCGCTAAAAAGAAATGGAATGAGAAACTACATCAATAAAACACATTACAACATAAGATCACCAAATTAAAACCACCTCTCACATTATATATTGCTTTGTAATGAAATGAAAAGAATAAATTCAAGATCTCCCAATATAATTGCAGTATCTATTCATGTAGACTTTAATAATCAGAAAAAACTTTGTGTATATACAGTACTCCACTGCAATTACGTCTGCCTCCGCCGAATCCCATAGGAGAGTGACAAAAGTTTTTAAATGTTCTAAAGCTCCTTCAACCAGATGAAATTTTCTGCCTACGATTCCTACTGACCAGAATTACTCCTGTATTGAGAACCAAAATATTAATCCGTCGACTACTGGGGAGCGTTTCATGAAAGGAAGTTGTCGGATATTTCATCCGACAACTGTTATAAGCTACTGAAATCCTTGCATCTGATTGGCTGAGAGCAAATTTGTCGGATGAAATATCTGACAAGTCCTTTCATGAAACGCCCCCCTGATTTCTTCTATTCCCATAGACTCAATACAGGGACTTCCCGGTTCCAGTAATGGGTGAACTGAAAAGAAATGTACCTTCCCTACCCTTGTCCACCAGATCATAATCATCCCCAAAACATGATTATGAAAGTATACTAGTGTTACAGCTGCTGAGAGCTATAAGGGCTCTAATATGAGATAATGCCCTTCTGGTACTCAGCCAGAAGAAATAGTCTCACAGAGTCTCTCATACTTTACCACTGTAAAGAGGGAGACAAAACACACTGAAACGTCTTGAATTAAAACATGATTTGCTTGGCTGCATTGCATAAATGCCCCATAGTCGCATACAAACTTTCCCGCGTGATGCACGAAAAATCAATTCTAAAGGACCATTACAAACATCATCTTGATGCGCCATGTACTCGGATTACACATGCAATCAGTTTGTTTCTCGGAGCGTCTAAGAAACGTACATGCATAAAATACATCATGCCTGGTGTCATACTTTGTGTAATATATTGCTTTGCTAGATTCATAATGAATGGGTATGAATAAAGGCACTGTTAATCATACATATAATTGTCTGACAGTTAAACTATCTAGCAATTCTACATATATTTGACTATTATTCTTTATCCTATGCAGCTACATGTAACAAGCAGAGCTATGCAGGTAAAAGACAAAACAAAGTTTATATCGTCCGAGTAATCCAGTAACAGGAAAGGCTATACCCAATGAAATGCACAAATCTTTTGAAAGACTACCGAGGATTAGTAGGGAATAGGATAATAGGATAAGAGGTTATATAATCCTATTAACCAAATGCACACATCATTAAGTATGCACAGAGTAAATTCCTGATTTCTTGGTCACTTTCTTGAAGAAAAGGTTATTTGTGTGCATAAGAATTTCCATGTGTTAAATCAAGTGACACATCCATGGTATTATGAACGACCTATGTAGACGTGCTATAACTCTTGAGTAGTTATTCAGAGATTATATCCCACATTGTGAAGTGTACAAAGGATGCAGGAATAGTGGAAAGGATCGATAGGAAATACAAACCCTGATACCCAGATAGACATAAGCACATCTACATGCAACATTTATGTATATTTCTCTCCAGCCCCTCCCCCCTCCCCCCCCCCCCCCCCCCAAAGAAAAAGGGAACAAAAAGGACATGTGCCTTACAATGCATGCATTGGAATAATGAGGATGTTCCAACAACAACAAAAAAAATCTTTTTGAAGTGGGAGGGGGATTCCACTTCATAACCAGACAAGGTTCATGTAAATTCAAACCACATTATTTGTGTTGGATGTCAATCCAAGTCTCCTTAAAGGGATTCGGTAACTTTGTGGAGGCTTGATCTAATAAATTGTTGAATTTTGATATCTGTCTTGCATAATGATGTTCAGAAGGACAAATAAATAGCCAGGCATAGAAAGGTTTTCAAACATATAATGCTATTAAAGATATCTATGACTGAATACGACTGAATACGAAAGTGTATGGCCATACGCTTTAGTCTAACACTGAGTCTATGGGGAGAAATGAGTCTGGCATTTCCGGTCACTTGCATATGTTTACTTTTGTGAAGCACTTGATGATTTTGAAGTGCTATTTTTTTTCCTGGGCTTCATTTTTACACCATATTACATACACTGATAGCATGTAAGGCCAGGCAGCTACGATTTTATCAAGCCTCTACAAAGTTACCAAATCACTTTAAAATGAGCCAAAGTGATCATAAGTTCCATGATTGTCTGTGAAAGTGATATACACATGTACTATAGTAGACAATACAACACAGATTAACAAACAGGGACAGGGAAAGCATACATTTTATGATATATGGACTCACAATTACAAAAAATTGAACTATTTTTTTTTTAAAGAGCTTTGTTCCAGTGATTTGAAGATAACAACAAGAAGAATGGCAGATAGAGAAAAATCACAAATATTTGATCGCTGACTGAAAAATACAATAAATTAGCAGGTGCAATTTAGCAAGTATGTCTCGTATCAAATATAAACTGTAAGAATATTTCTTTCTCATCAAAAGAATGTGTTCCAGACATTGTATTACACATCACTGATACCTTGGAATAGAGTAAAGCAATGTACTATTTCTACTAGCTACCTGGGAACAAGTTACTAACTAGAACAAATATACACCTCAGGTATGGACAGGTTTGGAATTATATATATATACACACACACCGGAATTGCGGTCGATTAAATCAGGGATCTGCATCATAATATTGACTTTCAAAAGGAACGACTACCATCACTTGAAGACTACTTGACTGCCATAAAAATCACAAAAACTGCACATGCTGGAAAGTATTGAAAAACAAGAAAAGCTACAACTCTACTTCCTGATAACTTTTTCTGTTGTTGTAAAAATTTGTACATCTAAATAGAATGAGAGGCAGGAAGAGGCCGAGGAGGTTTACTCCTCAGCACCCTTTTTATCAACGTTGAAAGGCTCCTCGACTTCAATAGTGCCACTGTCAGCGATGACGCAATCTTTCACAGGTTTGTCGTTGCGGCCTGTTTTGGTACCTTCTATCTTTCTCACAACATCCTACAAGAAATAAGAACCGGAAGAGAATCAAATAGAAAATGCTTATCATCAGTAAAGAAAGGAACACGATACATTAGATTTTATGAAAGAAATAGAAATTTTATTCAGTCTAACTGTCATATCCAAATTTTTCCTCACAATTCATACACTCTGGAGAACAAAAAATTGCATGAAGTGGAGGTAAAGTGTTCAGGGTTACACCATGTCTTCTTTCAAAGGAATAAGAGTCCTGAAATTTTTACCTACAGTTCAGTTTCTCCACCATGAAAAGCATCGCTGATACTTCACTAAATATTGCATGATTCTATATTCTGCTTATGTATACTTGAATATAAATATTTATTTGTTAATAACTGAATAGAAATGAAATGGTTTATTATTAACATTTCACAGCAGCCGATGGCTGAATTGCAACATCTTTCAGAGGAAAAATACAGATTATATAAAATCATAAAATAGGTATACATTACATGGAGAAATAATCATATAAGAAGAACAAAATAAACAAGTAGGGTACAACTTCATAATTATGAATGGTATGCAGAGTTAACTTGATGACTTCTGAATTCTCTTATTCTAATAGGCTTAATACAAGAACCACCCATTTCCTGTAGGCAATGGGTTAATACTGGAAAGGATGCCGACTACTCATTTATATCAAAATTAAAATTGTTCAACCGGGAATTGGGGGAGTTGAGTAAGCAGTATGCCAAAAGTAAGGTATAATAAAGATTTAAGTATCTACATATTTTTACATTGATCAAAATACTGCTTAATCAGACCTAAACATTATATTCAAAGAAATAAACCTGTAATATAAGAATTTGAATGAAATAAAATGGTGGGTTTGTCATTTTTTTTCCTGTTTTCAAATTATTCTCATAGTATATATATATATGAAGAAATGAGGCAAACTTTTCTTCAATTCTGTTGCTGATGTAAAAATGTCCCAGAACTAAGTGTGGCTTATGGTTTTCATGAGTTTATTAAAAGGTGATATTCTTGAAAAAAAAAAAAAAAAAAAAAAAAAGGCAATGGTGATGCAGGCAGGTCTCAATATCTTGATCACATTTTTTTTTTCTAGAACCCATAGATTGGACTCGACTCGGAAACTCACCATTCCTTCTAAAACTTTTCCAAAGACTACATGTTTGCCATCGAGCCATGCTGTCTTGATGGTTGTAAGGAAGAACTGAGATCCGTTGGTGTTCTTGCCAGCGTTAGCCATGCTCAACCATCCAGGACCGTAGTGGCTCAGCTTGAAGTTCTCATCATCAAATTTATCACCGTAGATACTCTTTCCTACGGACATACAATAATACTTTTAGCAGCAGCTTCTACACAAAAACAAAGTCCTCATTGCTGAAGAGGACCAATCACAAGAAACGTATTTTGCTCTGAATGATTTGAGTTTCATGCCAGTATGTATATTCAAAATATCAGCGCCAATTACTTCTGGAAAGAGAATTGCAAGTCTTAACCCGATGTCTACCGAATTCTGTAATTCCCATATGCTTAATGCAGGGATCATCCGGTTCCTGTTGGCAAAGGGTAAACACTCCCTACATGAAGGTAAAAGAAACTTGTGAGTAGACCAGTCAACACATCTGGGGGGTGTTTCACAAAGAGTTAAGTTTGACTTAAAGTCGCACTTAAATTCCTAGTTGTGTGAGGTATATGACACATCACCACATCGGTCAGATCATGCTCAGGGGACGTGCGCTATTGGGTAATCTACCAATGAGATTACGCGTTAAATAAATTGTATGCGCATTGGCACATACACATGACTTTAAGTCAAAATTAACTCGTTGTGAAACCCCCCCCCCCCCCCCCCCCCCCCCCCCCCCCCCGTACGCACAAGCACCCACACGGAACCAAAATCAGGCTCGGGTTCTGTGTGCAAGGTCTTCATGGTATCAAATATGGAACCAAATTCTTTATGGCCAAAGGGTGCCATGTGTAACAAAATGTGATCTGTAACAAAATTCAATTTACCGTTTGTTTTCATCCTCAAAATCAGGACAAAGTGGGTCTTGAGATTGATTTTGTCCACGAAAGCAATTGGTCAGACTGATATTTTTGCACAGATTCTCTTGTTTTCAAAATAGAATCATTAACTGTTACACCTGTCATCCTATTATCAGCATCACCGGTTTTCCATTTCACATAAAAATTTACAGAATTGACTGTAAAATTTCATACATGTTCTTGTGAAGATATAATGCGTGATTCCATGCAAATTGTCCCGTACGACATATGTCTTTTTTTCCACATATTCATCCAAAAATGAAAAATCTTTGAATTGAAACCATTGAATAATGAAGCTTCCTGGTATCACCACCTATACTAAAGTCATGTAGTCATACCAAGGAGCTTCAAGAGCTGGAGTCACATGTAGCTCATTCCCTTTGAACCATGTTCGATGCCGCCAAGGAAAAATATGTCAGGCATGTGCTTAACTGGATCTTCCTTGCAGATAAGAAGACAAAAGGATTCCTGCCTGGCTGCAAACTTACGGGCCATTTTCAAAGGAAAATATGCTTTTGTAATGATAATTACATTTTGCTATCACTAGTCTGATGATATGAGCAGTTCACAGTGCTTACCTTTACTGGGGGCAAGCAAAAAGAAATTGTACAAAATTCCCTGATATATGAATCAAAATTGCGTGACAGGGCATGTGTGGGCACTAATCTGACATATAACATCATAATTAACTGTAAACAATTGCTATTTTTATTTTCGTTTGCAGGGAGTAATCGGAAAAGTGTCAAATTGGGGATTTTAGGATTGTAAAATTTTACCTTTTTTCCACAAATTGAAACTACTATCATACAATATAGCCAAATTTCTGGACACAATTAGGCTTTTGTATTCAATTTTATCATATGTGAAAATTTCACTTTGTTTATTCAAATAAAAAGTGAAATATTCTCCATATTTCATTTGTGACAAAAAACACTACTCAAGCTTTCCCATGAAGTTGGCAGCATCGAACATCGGACATCAAAGGCTACAGCGCACCTGTAGATTCCTTTGTGCATCCTTAGAAAGGAGCAGCTGCTTGAGATAATTTGTTGCCAGTTGGAACTCCAGCTTTCGAAGCTCCTTGGTCATACATGTATCAAGAGATTTTCATTTATGGAAGAAATATATGGATGAATGTCATATGTCGTACGCGGCACTCTGCACGGAATCGCCCTAATGCTGATCTACGATGTTTGCAAATTTTACAAATGGGATGCCATAAATTTAAGTTATGAAATGTCTTACCTCCTGTGCCATCTCCCCTTGTGAAGTCACCTCCTTGGATCATAAAATCCTTGATTACTCGATGGAACTTACTGCCTTTGTATCCATATCCTTCCTATAAATACAAAGATAACATGATCACATTTTCTAGATTCTCAAAGAAAGATGGAGGGATTTTCAACGAGAAATCAATTTCATTACATCTCCCAATACACATCCAGCTTACTTTCATGCATAGATTCATTGTGAAGCGCTTGACACAAAGAGACTCAGAGTACACATGGGCCCCCAAACTCCAACTGCAGGACACCCCTTCCCCCCCCCCCCTCATATTTCAGTGTTTTAACAGGGGGCCAATGCATAAGTACACTAAAATATTCAATCTGGACCCCCCCCCCCCTCGAAAAACTACTAACTACTGTACAACAGTGTAACTGATAACTATTGTACATCTGTTTTTCTATACAAATCATTAACAAAATGCAAAGTTTGCAGATGATATTGGATGAGTAACCATAACGAGTTACATGAAATTTGATCTTACAAAAAAATATGTATATATATATATATATATATATATATATATATATATATATATATATATATTCACAAGAACCTAATATTGTACAAATTATTTTTTGGGAGGAACAAGTTGTCTTTCTGATAAGCCTTTAAATAAAATTCTCAGCATGACACTGCATTATTATGACAAAGCGTCCATTGTGCAAACAGATTGTGTAAACAGATTTTCCTCATGTGTTTTGGTTCCCATGACCTTACAGTTACAGAAGAGTACATCTGTACATTGGCAATCAATACGAAAAGATATAGTAAAAATTAACCCTTTCAGGACAGGAATTATTTAAGGGCTAAATTGATCACAATTTGTTCTTCAAAGTGGCAACAATGATATATTTCTTTTAGGGCTACATGGTTCTAATAAGGTGTAATATGTCTTGAAAACAATATATGGTTAGGAATTTATCGAAAAGTTGAAAAAATTGCCAATTTTGATAAAAAAACAATGATTTTGAACCTCTCAAAGTGTTGCCAATTTAAGGATTTTCAACCTTATTCTCGTTTCTAAAATTCTAGCATCAAACGCAATAATGATCATGCAACAAAAAGGACATAGTTTGTACAGAAATTTTTGCTCTTTCCACTCATGTACATGTATCTGGTATATCTTTTAGAGCTCTGAATCAAAAGTTATTGAGCCAAACCACAAAATGTGGCCAATTGTCTTGAAAGGGTTAACAGACGATTAGCAAGTACAAAATCAGAGAACTGCTTTGAATAAGGAGATAATGATTGTTGTTTTCTTTCCTTTTTTTTTTTGTTGCTGTCTTGCACTTATCAGAGTAAAATGCAAGAATGGACAGAGAGCCAAAATTACACTATCAACGTGAAATGAAGGGTAACAAAGCGCGCAAAAGGACAAGCTTGGATTGGCTGACGCAGATAATGGGACGCTAGACTCGGGTACCAGCCGGTTCACCAGGCAGGCTAGTATTTTATAGTAACACCAGTGTTCTGAAAAATTCATTGTGTCAAAACAGAACAGGGTCAATGAACTGGCATGTGGCTTGTACTGGAGGTACATTCCTTGCCTTGCTGAGGAACAAATACGATTCCTTACTTACCTTATGGGTGGCCAAGCCAACAAAGTTCTTGACGGTTTTGGGAACAGTTTTTCCAAACAGACCAATCACAATCCTGCCAATTTTCTCATCTCCAATTGAAATATCAAAGTAGACCTGTAAGAGGACAAAACATTGTACACGATTCATGAAACATGATTTCCTGTCAGCAAAACAAGTCAATCTAATCTACAGTGGTGCATGTAAAATACACATTAAAGGGCAATCCAACCTTGGTAATAAGATATTTGTGTGAAAGCAGAAAAATTAGAAAAACAGGATGGTGAAAGTTTGAAAGAAATCGGTATAAGAAAGTTATGGATGTTTGAAAATGAGATCACTACAGCTATGCCAATCTCAAATTGGCAATTTGGTGAGTCGATTGTGACATACTTGTGGACAACTTTCCCGTTTGTCATACACAAAAATATCATTAATTCACGGTTTTCTCTGAAGCGCCTTTACCCTCAGGGCAGTACTCAAAATATATTGGCGATAGCATATTGTTATAGGTCCTCATGAAAGGAAAGATCCTATTGAGTAATGCATTTTGAAAAAAAAAAAATGTCATTTTAGTCATTTTGCAATGTGTGTTGGAGCGAATTGGGGGAATTGTCCGCAACTACATCACACTCACAGTGAGATTACCTATTCGGCCAATTTCAAATTCCCATATGTACATTGAGTACAACTTTTAAAATTTCATAACTTTCTTATTGCTTGTCTGATTTCGTTCAAACTTTCACAAATCTGCTACTTTGGATTTTCCTCTCTCTTTCAGAACAACTTGCCATTAAGGTTGGATTTCCCTTTAAGCAAGCACGACGGACAAACAAGATGTCCAGAAAGGTACTTGGAGGTTGATACGCATGTAAGCCAAATTTAATATGGTTGTTTTATCTTTCTCCATGTTGTGTTTGCAATTTAGATATTACATTATGACAAATCCAGCCTCCACTGGTTACAGTACATGTAACCATGTTAAATACAAGACTGCAAGATCCATGTTTACTACAATGTGTGTTAAGAAAAAATAATAATAAATTATTTGTGTTGAATTTGTTACAAGGAGCTCTTTTTGGATTTTAAATGTACTAAGTTAGCAAGTACTACTAAGTGGTCATCCTAAATATTCCTTGTGGAATTTAAAATAAGATTTTCTTACCCGATTTCATGTCTGTACACTCTTGACTTTATCTTTCATTATTCTTTTCTTTCTTTTTTTTTTTCCAAGTTTTCTCGCTTTGTGTTTCGTCTTTCCAAATTATAATCACTCATTAGGTGGTCTGTCGTAGACAGATCACCTCTTAATTTCGTCAGAATTTTCTTTATTTTTATATATTTTTAATTTTCTCCCACTTTCTTGTTACCATGATTCCTCTAAATCGGCCGAGCCAATTTTTTTCAAATATCAGTCAGTTATCAGGCCTATCAAGTTCAAGTGCCCCTATCTTTTTCAAGGTCATCAGGTCATCGTGACGTCATCCAGGCGCCATTTTGTGAAATCACATTATCGATCATATCTTCATAACGAGTCATCAAAAATAAACCATATTTGACACACATTAACTTCAGGTCATGGGTCAACATAAAATGTCAACAAAATCCGCACGCGCATCATGACGCGCACGTCAAAATTTAAAAATGCTCAAAATCACTTTTTAATCAAAGGAGAGTATGGTTCAGGACATTTTAAGCATTTCAAAATTTTCCGTCCGTGCGCGTCCGCGCGCGCGTTATGCGCGTGCACAACTCGTACAGAACGTAAAAACGCCATTTTTTTGCATGGTTTGTATTCCTGACACAATTCTTGACAATTTCCAACTATTTACAGTCATTCTCGACATTCCATAATGCCACACGCGCGCGTCAAACTTTCAAATTCGTGCGCGCGTCAATGGGCAATATAATGTAAAAAGTGCTAAAAACATGCCTATCTAGAATCCGCCATAGCTCGTCAGAAAGCGTGGAGACCCCCCATTTTTTTTACATTTTCTGAAAGCCTATGAGTTGTAGATTGGAATTCATTCATGCTCTCCAATTTTTGATCAGATGTCGGGATCATGCTCATTTTTTAACTACAAAATGTGAATTCAGAATCCCGTTTTTCGTCTACGTGTTATCTCTATTGGAAATATTTTGGTCCATTGGTAAAGCACTTGCCTTCCATTCCGGCGACCCCGGTTCGATTCCCGGTGGGTCCATTTTTTTTTTTTTTTTTTTTTTTTCACTTTTTTTTTTTTTTTGGCCTTTCATTTTACCATCTTCTTCGACTATTATAACATATACCATCACAAACAATGTAATAAACTGCCTAATTTTGCGTGTTATGTCTATTGGAAAGTAGTGTGCAGTAGTTTGTGTACAATCTCATCCCCTGTCGTGTATTAAAGCTAAGGGGATAATCTTCCACATGTCCTGCAATATCAAATCGTCCAGTTCGTTATCACGATTTCTCAAAATTGGCTCAGTCAATTTTCTTCATATTTTCGTCAGTCATCAGTCCTAATAAGGTCAAGTTCCCCCATCTTTTTCAAGGTCATCAGGTTATCATGACGTCATCCAGGCGCCATTTTGTGAAAATCAACTTATGGTCATATCTTCATAACGAAATGTCATTTCTCTTTCATATTTGGCATGGTTAAGGTCACTGTCATTCCAGTCAAGGTCATTTCATTAAACGTGCGCGTACGCGCCCGTGCGCGCGTCCGTGTGCTCGTAAAATTTAGAAATTCTCCAAATCCTCCTAAATTCATTTTGCACACGTTTTATGCCATTTCAAGCACTTTTAAAAAAATCGCCCATAAAATTGAACTTGAAGGGGCGCTATGCCACTTAGATTATCGTGGTGATTTTCATTATTGTTGTCATTATGATCATCATTATCAATATATCATTATCGTCATTGTCATCACTTATATGACCATCTTATCATCATTGTCGCCAACATTATGATTATAATCTTCCAGAAATATTATCACATCTGACAAAGCAATTTGCCACAGTGACAGACCACCTAATTCGTCTTCAGTGACGAATTAAATTTCTAGTTTTGTTTTTATTTTCCTGATAGGGCAAATATCATATAAATATCAAATCAACATCATTGTGCAGACATCAGGCATCACATCTGAGAAAATATTATTTTTCCTTTTCTGCCACTCTCAGCATCTCACGACCTCTTCTTCCACCTCAATTACCTTCATATAAATTCCCCCTCCTTTCTCAGCTCAAACTTTAAAGTTCTGTATTTATCCCTCCCTTCACTCCCAAAATATGCTCACTGCTCTCTGCTCTTGTGTTAAAAAGAAAGTCCACCTTGATATTAACTTGATGTTAAAAGAAGCAGAAAAAATAAAGAAACAGACCTGTGAAAGTTTAAGCAAAATCCGATAAGAAATAAGAAAGTTGTGAATTCTTAAAGTTGTGATCAATCCAACACAAATTGGCAACTCCGTGACATATCTTAAGAGTTCCTCTCCCATTGGCCCTGTACTAAAAAAATCGTAAGTTTCCATTTTCTCTGAAGAAAATATTTAATCACATATGTACCCTAGATGAGTAGATATACATGTAATTATTGCAAATAGATATGTTTTTACACATAACCTATATGAAGAGCCTGATCGGTTAGTCATGGACAGACATTTGACAAATTTTGAAAGTTTGAAGGCCTGTAGAAAAAAAGTATTTAATTGAAAACAGCTATTTTATGTTTCATTGTGAAGGGCATCACTGAAGGAGTTGAAATTTGATAATATTTGGTTGCCATGATCGCCTACTAAAATTATAATCCATGAAATATTCAATGTCACGGATGGACAAAATGCCTACTCTTAACCGATCAGGCTCTGAAATAAATTTATTTCTTAATCAATAACTGAGAAAATGAAAATCAATAAAATTTTCTGTACAGAGCAAATGGAAGAGGAGCTCGCAAGATACATCATGGAGTTGCCAATTTGTGTTTAACACTTGACTGATTATAACTTCAAAAATTTGTAACTCTCTTATTTCTTAATGGATTTTGCTCAAGCTTTCATTAAAGTAGATATTCATTGATTTTTAAAACTGACTTAATTTTCATTTTTGCGTAGGTGAAGCTTAGACCGGACAAGTTTGTCAAAATTCGACGCTTGCAAACATTCGAAGTAATGATTATTATCAATTACAAATTGCTAAAATACAGCCCCGACATAGCACCTGAACAGCTCTCCGAAAGCCGCTGAAATGTGTGACGTCAAAGGGAGGACGTTAATTGCACAAGCAGACGATGTCCCATAACATCTCACATATTTTCAGTGCCTGTTTTGTCATCTTCTCCTCAGTTATTTCACTTCACTAGCATTAGTCTATTATGTTTAATCCATATATTGCCTCACTCTAAACCCCGTGCATGGGTTTATTTGGATGGAAAATGAAGCATTACAAGAATAAAGGAATCAGTTGCTTGTAAACAAAATAGACGCCATTTCATTCACAGCTGCATACACCGCTGGACGTTCGGCGTTGAATGAGGGATAAATACCGTCCTTGCAATCATTCAGCGGGCTTTTCAATTTGAAAGTGTGGTTTCTTTGATTGTTCATTAACCCTCATCCTATATATTTACAAACAAAAGATTTCAGTAATCAGAATCTGTTTCATTCCCATTTTAGAATGGTGTGAAATATGGGCACGTTTGAATACACTAAATTCTTTATAATTTGAGAAATAACTGCACTGCACTTAATGTTCATTCTTTATGGGACGTCGTCTGCTTGGACAGGATTGTTCCCTTTATTGACGTCATTGAAACATTGTTATTTTTTTGGCGAAGCGCTTGTATATCGCAGATGCTGGGAGGTAGTTTTATTTGTATTATTGTTTAATTACCTGATATGTAGTTGACTTTAAACTGATACGATTGCTATCTGTTAACTTGCCAGTTTCTAGTGATACATTATTTATCATATTTGTGATTTTCTTTGAATGTGTACTTTAATGTTTCTCTCATTTTCCTGCTTTTATTCAAATCAACTAAATGCCAGGGGGGAGTTCCCATTCTTTAATTTTCAAAGCCCAGTCAAGTATATTGACACTCACAGGACCTGAGGACCATCACTATATGGGGCTGTGTCACCTCTAAGTTGAAGAGGTAAAAACACCAATATAATTGGCAAAATTTTGAGAAAATACTTCCTTCTACATTTTAGAATGATAGAATATCTAATTTCATGCCAGATCCTTCGATAGGATCTTTATCATCTTGTCCCGAGAGTGAAATTTTCAGGCTGTTTTTGGTCGGTGATCTTGCTCCCCTCCGGCACACATATGGGCAAGATATCACACACTTGCCTATGAGAGGCAATTGCTCATGGTATGAAGGTACAGAGTGTGAGGTTATCTACAATAACCTCGTATAAGTGTGAGTGGTCAAGTCCCTTCTCCCTCTCCCTCCCTCTCTCTGTTTCTCTCTCTCTCTTTCTCTTTCTCTCTTAAATCTCGACAAGAAATAGTTCTTGAACAATGCTAAATACATGTATATTGACACGGCATATTTACTTGTTTACAGTGATAACGGTACTGTCTGCAATTCCAATGCCGATGATAAGCAATGCTACTTGTTGTTGTTATTGGTTGGTTTTAGTGGCAACCAATCCATTTCCAACTATTATTGCCAATTACTGTAATTGTCATTGTAAGTGTTACTGCACTCATAGGCCCTTGCCTATGTGGGACTGTGTCCAACATTCACTGTTGCAGCAGTCAAAAACAGACAACAAAATTGCTTTAAAGCAAGCTTTTATTTTCTTAATTTGCTAGATTACCTGATTCTGGGACTCTTCAACTCTTACTGTGCAACAAATTTGGGGATTCAGAATTGAAAGTGAAATTTTGAATAATTATTTTCCTCTCAAGTACGAGTGATCTAAACTGGAAAAAGGCCTGCTGATACACACAAAAGCTATTGAAGCCTATTCACCCGTAAAAGCTAGTCTGTAGCATTACCGCTCCTGTGTGCTTTTTAGTGCTATCCTGACAAACCTGATCGAGGCATCTTACAATGGCTTCTCGGGAAAAATTTCAGACTACATGTAAAGACAAGTTAACTTAAGCTTTAGTTAGAGATCTAACAAGTAACATGTCTCTCAAGTGCAGACAGGGGCATGAGCATGATGAGGGTGCTCTTTTGGATATCTCAAAATTAAACGCACAGTAGCCTGAAAGAAAATAAAGCAAAGGTAAGCAAATTAAGGAACATACAGCACACAAGACAATCTATTAAATATACTTTCATAATTTCTTCTGTCATGAGTCATGACTGAGTGATTGTTATCAGTGTGCAAAATTCAAAAATGTCTACATGAAACACAATTCACTATGCGTGGGTCCATTTCTTCTTCAATTCGTCATGTTCCTGAACAACTTACCTTGTCAGTAACCAAAGGGCCTTTCTTTGCTCCATCTTTGTCAGCTTTTGCATCTGCTGTTGGCATGAGCAGATAAACTAAAGAGACTATGGCTACTGTGAAAATTCCTAGCACCTTCATTGTTCTTGTCGAAATCATGCGGTTTCCTGTCCAGTCTTTGTGCACTGTGCAACGTATACGCGGTGTGCAGGAAGTCGGCTAATGATAAAATAAAGGTACCTCGCAAACTGTACCGCGCAGCTAAGTAATAAAAAATGCAAATATCGCCTTGACATGTAATTCCCCAAATGAGCGTTTTCAGTAGGCCTTTCATTGGAGAAGTGTTAACAAAATTATTTTCATGTAATCCATAAAGTTGCTTAAGTAGTGTAACCGAAAATTTACTTAAATCTGTTTGCGAAAGAAATTATATGTGCAGTACGTTGCATTTTGTTCTCATCTAATTTTATATACATGTATACTAAGCCTACTTTTATAATATAAATTACTAAACGGTATTCATGATTGCTGGATGGAAATTGGAAAGGCCAGGAAAATCATATTTTTCAGTCTTGTTCATAATCATCATCATCCTCATCATTCTTCTCCATCATTCTTCATGATCAACAACATCATCATAATTCTTAAATCAGATCGTCATAACTGTTAGATAGATCATCAATCATTATGGAGCCTGGAGGTTTGTGATCACGGTTGGCATTGCACAGTATGACTGAGATAAATATAGGCCTAGGCCTATATAATTCAGGGGCACCTCTTCAGGTAAGGCCTACATTCGCCAATCATGAAAAAGTTCTTCCACTTGAAAATGAAAAAGATGGGACAGCTAAAAATCCCTTAGCATATATAATTATATACTAAGTAATACCTTTAAGGTACCTAATGGCCTCTGGTTACAACGCATCCTTTTAACATACAGCGGTTTGACTTAAATTTGAGTAACTTAGACAGTATGAAAGGGTGGTGACACGTGTATAGATTGCGATTGGTCTCAAAAGTTTTGGTGGAGTTTGTTAACATGTGATTTGTTAAAACTCGACCTCATCAAGGAGTTATCATATCATATACTGTCTCATGAAATATCTGAATACCTGTTTCTCTAGTAACCCATATTTCTATGCAGATATCATGGTGTTCGGGGCGGGGGAGGGGGACGCGTGTGATTTTGTTTGTTTGTTTGTTTGTTGTTGTTTTGTGTGTGTGTGTTTTTTAATTGGGATAAAAATAAAATATACAAATAATGTGTAAACTTTGTAAAGGCTACAAAACACTTTGCGCTTTGAAGTGCTATAATATTCTCGCAAGGTCGCTATGCTCCCTACATGTAGGCCGCGATCGCCGTCCCGGGGGCGACATGGATCACGGGGGCCCGGGCCGGGGTGGGGGGGGGGGCGGGATCGAGGGATGAGTCCCTCGATCAGCTGAAGCATATAGGCTAATTTCCTTCAAATTTTAAAAAACTGTAGAAAGACTTTGGGACCCCGGTTACTCTCCTAATAAGTGTATGGGATGTGCCGTTTTAATGGGTCGCTTTTTAGCCAAAATAATCCCTCAACATGGGGTATGATTTAGTGTTAGAAACTCCTTAAAAATGGCCCAATTTCTAGATCTTGGCCTTAAACGTGGGTTCCTATTTTCTTTAGAATAATACCTCACCCATATTATCACTTAAGTGCAAATCCTTGATGCAAAAATAATAGAAATCATTTCACTTTTTATCAAAATCCGGCTTTAAAAAAATGGGTACCCTTTTCTGCCCCAATGACCCTTTAAAATGGGTATATGGGTTAGGATGCTTTGACAACCTCACACCCCCGTCCCAATCAAATCATGCACTACAATTATGGGACTACATAGACAGAGACTCCATAATTTGTTTTAAAAAAAACTATAGAGAATTCCATGTTGGGTGAGTGATTTTGAGGGGACGGAGGACACTTCTCAATGGAGGATTATATCCTCCTAAATTCTGAAATAATTATGTATAAATGATATAACGACGCCTACTAGGGGATTCAGGAGATTCAGGGTTTGAAAATAGGGGATGCGAGTGGCCGAGCAAAGTATAATACACGCAGTGGCGTATCTACGTATTCTGGCGCCTGGGGCAAACTATCAAATCTGCGCCCCCCCCCCCCATGCCCATACTCAGATTAATGAGCGTTTTTAATTTAGAAATGATGGAACTACGTGAAAATGAGTTTTTTGTGCACATAACCCGGAGTTGTTAGCCCAAATTTAATGAGTTACTGTATAAGCGAGGGAGCAACGCGACATAAGCGGCTGATTATTATTTTTTTTTTTTTCCTTTTCACCCCTTAAATTTAAATTTCTTATGTATTTCACCCTTACAAAAAAAAAATCCAAGGGAACACAGTGACCTAGCAATAGATTTTTTTTTAATTTTTTTTTTTAATTCTGAAAATTCCTATTTTGGAGGCGCAAAATGAATGAAAAGCCTGAAGAAATATATTTGAGGAATTTAGTAAGGCAATTGCAAGGCAAATTTATGATATCTTTCGAATGTTCTATATACTTTGAAAATGCTTTATATGCACTTATATCCCATCGGGGGGGGGCAAAATTTAACAAGCTCCTGCCTTATGCTGGGGGGGGGGGGCAAAGCACCTAGAGTCAATAAATGGTTAACACTTTAAAAACGCGATTGGGGCGCGAAATAGCTAGATCTTGAACATAATTAGAGAGCATGCAAAGCGACCGAGCTTTAGAAACTTTTCGCATTTCAAACCCTATAAAACACCATTTCTTACGAATTTTGTCCTTGCCTGGGGCGCAAATAACCCTCAAAGACAATAACATTTCGTGTATTTCTTCCGTCCCCTTTCCTTTCTCTCTTTGGCGTTTTTTGCGCCCCCTTCAAGTGCCGCCCGGGGCACGTGCCCCCTCTACCCCCACGTAGATACGCCACTGAATACACGAACCAGTAAATTGGTGGCGGCGTGGCGCCATAGTTGTGAAAGTCTGATCGGACCTCATGCATAAGAGAAGGAATTTTTTTTTTAATGACAGCGAAACTACATGTACCTCGCTAACCAAATATGAGTTGATACCTTCCGAAAATGGGGGGGGGGGGGAGTTGCAACGGGATTTTTGTGCTTTTGAAAAAATGCACCATCCATACTGTAAGACTATAAATCTGCGCTATATACCGTACCCATGCATCTTTCGGCATCATTGATAAGGCTATATACCCATATATGAATAATGAACATCACTGATTTCGTCTACCATAAATCGTCTACCCATAGAATGAGCGGCCCTGCATTATCATATTTACCAAGAAATCGGTGCAGTGACTTCCCCCAACATTAAGTCGACTTATCTTTTTTATCAACAGGTATAGGCGCAGGTGGGGTGCTCCCATGCAGCAACTCTCATTGAGCGATGCTGATTCCATTTTCCAACAAGTCGGCGCCGCTAATACCATTTACACATTATCATAGTGCCGTAGAGCCTATAATGAGTCTGCACTGATGTTATTCCCTTGTGTTTGTGCCCATAATCATGATTCAATATACCTGAATATCAGCGTCTGTTTATTTTCCTAACATGTCGCGCAGCTGAAATGACGGCGCAATTTCCTTTAATCAACAAATTGGCGTCATTGCTGATGCCATTAACATAACTCGATGCACTGTAAAAAATAACTGTAAAACTATACAGGTTTTTTGGCCCTTGAAATTACAAGTTATTGCCGTTATTTCAATTTTACAGTTTTTTTCCTGTAAAACAACAGCAAGTTTGTTGGTTTACCTGAAATCAGCATATATTTACAATCGCCCGACATAAAACACTGTTTTCTCATATTTTAACAAGTTACCCTGTTAAATTACAAATCATTTCCATGGTTCCGTTTTAATCAGCCGCGTAGCCAGGATTTTAGGGGGGCGGTTGTGAGCACGCGAAGCGTGCGAAATTGGTGATGAGCACCCCAGGGGGGATGGTGCAGGGAGGGGGGAGTTTTTCCCCCTCCCTTGCGAAGCGCGAAAGCTGTGACATTTTATAGCAAATTTGAAAGAAAGATAACGGCTCGTAGCACCTTTTTTAGGCGGAAAGTTAGTTCGACGCCCGGACTGCTAATTTCAATTATTTGGACGCAATACTGCTCTATATGTAATAGGGGTGGGTGCAGGGAGGAGGAATTTTTCCCCTCCCGCGCGAAGCGCGAAACCTCTGAAGTTTTATAGCAAATTTGAGAGAAAGATAACGGCTCGTAGCACCTTTATTAGGCGGAAAGTTAGTTCGACGCCCGGACTTCTTTCCAGTTATACTGCACTGTACGTAACAGGGGTGGGTGCAGGGAGGGGGAGTTTCCCCCTTCCCGCGCGAAGCGCGAAAGCTCTGACGTTTTATAGCAAATTTGAGAGAAAGATAACGGCCCGTAGCACCATTCAAGCGGAAAGTAGTAGTTCGACGCCCGGACTGCTTTTCAATTATCTGGACGCAATACTGTATGTCACAGGGGTGGGTGCAGGGAGTTTTTCAATTATTTGGACGCAATAATAATAATAATAATAATAATGATAATAATACTAATAATAATGTAAATAGTGATAACAATCGTTGTCAACAACTCTTGATGCTTGATAATATAGATTTTTATGATTCATATTTATGTTCATATTTCATATGTATACGTCTAAGAAGTTTAGTTCCTTTCTCATTTCAGTTGATCTTTATTATGAATTCATCTCATTAATTGATTATTGTCTGTGAAAGTATTTTGCTTTTTGTAATTTTGATGTTTTTAATTTGTACAAAATCTGTAATTCGGCTACCGAGCCGCGATTGATTTTTTATTCCAATAAACCATTTTCAATCATTTTCAATCAATCAATCAATACTGCACTGTATGTAACAGGGGTGGCTGCAGGGAGGGGGAGTTTCCCCCTTCCCGCGCGAAGCGCGAAAACTTTGACGTTTCTAGCAAATTTTTGAGAGAAAGATAACGGCTCTGAGAGACGTCCATATTCCTAGACATAGAATAATTGTGTTTCAACAAAAATTCGTCATTTTTAGGCTGGTCCCAAACTCTGGAACAACTTAAAAGATGTCTCTTTTAAAACTTGTACTTCACTCCATAAATTTACTCGTACTGTAAAAAAAAAAAAATATTTCGCACAATATAGTCAGTAGTACATATTGCAAATTTCCTTTATAATTATTCTTTTTCTTTTCCTTTGTTTCTTTTTTTATATTTTAGATTTTTTGTGTATGGTATAAGTGTTGTATAATATTATATATGTAAATATGTATTGTAAATGGGACCCGAACACAAGCCATGGGCTTCCTGGGACCCGCGCCTCCTTGTACAATATTTTTTTCGTGAATGTAGCCTATTTATTTGATTATGAGAAGGAAATAAATGTATTTTGAATCTGAATCTGAATCTGAATCTGAATCTGAAAAGTGAACTTGAATGCGCGCAACGATATGTTGGCGCCTCTGCCATTGCTATTATTACAATTTCCACTTTTCCAGCACTTATCTGTTGATGTCCATAAATTCTTATCAGGCAATCCAGTGGTACCTAGGGGAAACAATGAGGTGCGCATCTCGTACCTCCCCTGGATGAACTACACGTGCTTCAGACAATCCTGCATACTTTTTCTCAAGATGTGTGTAGGCTATCTATACTCTGCTGCTTCACAATATTTACTTTTTTGCCATGTCTTGAACATCCGACACCATCCCCTAATTCACTTCCATCCCCCCTCCCCCCCCCCCCCACACACACACACTCACACCCGCAAATTAAAAAAAATAATGTCCCACGTATAAGTCGAGGCAATCCCTTGAGCATTTTCCCCCTTTCCTTTCATATTTGTCTTTTGGCCACACCTTTGACGAAGTGGACACCAATTTTAAAGGTAGAGGATAGTTCCTACAACTCGCAGTTACCTTTCAATTTGACGTCATAGAAATGAATATGTATAAGCTTGCGAAGGCAGTGTACGTAGTCTTGTTCAAGTTGGAACACCAATAGGTCAAGAGGAGTGTCTGGCGGCTTGTTAGAGCAGTCATAATAGCATGATCGAAGTGGGAAGGGAGAGGTGGAGGGAGAGGGAGAGGTTGAGGGGGGGGGGGCATGCAGAGAGCCAACGTCCAAGCCCATTTAGGATGGATTTTTGCTTCCCTCATGGGTAGGGGCGTCGGACGGGGGGGGGGGCAATGAAGGTATAATTATAGTACCCTTCATGATTTTTAACGCCTCTCAATTACCAGCTTCTCCATGGTTACATGAAGCAGGCAGGGGCGGCGGAGCGTCTTTCAAAGTGGGGGGGGGGGCACCAGCAAAAAAGGGGCAGCTACAAGGGAGAATTTTGTGACATTGGTATTACCCGACAGTCTAATTAACATGATTAATACACTATCAAGTATCATCTTCTTCCTGTTTTATTATGGTTCTTGACACTGTTTCAGCTTCCCTAATTAGCAGTTGTGTGTGATGGTCTAATGATCCATGTGCAAGCGAGCGAAGCGAGCGTGCAAAAATTTCCAGACTTTTTTCTAAGTGTCCTTGAAATCCTTGGTTTGTGCATTATTCACAGCTATATATTGAAAATGGCAAGTTCAGCAAATCAATTTGGGTGGATGTCGAATGATCTTTTAATTCGTACATTAACCCTGTCGTTTTCTTTCTAAAGGATTACATCGATATCAACATACTTTATGGGATATGCTTGTCATTGCTTGATTTCATTATGTATTATAAGACCTAGCGAGCATAGCGGGAAAATTTTCAGAAAATGTTCCCCTTACTGGGTGTAAATTATGGGCCCATTTGAGCGAGCGGAATGAGAAATCCTTCGCTTGAGGGGAAGGGGGGGGGGTAGGCATTATGCCCTTCTTGCCTCCAGCTCCACTGCCTTACATTGTAGTTACAGTAATATGGGTACCTGTTACTAAAGCCGCATCGATTCTTTGAAGCTATTATATACGAAAATATAGGTAAAATGGGGCATTTATCAGAAGAGGAAAGGGCGCTTATCAGAGGTGGAAAGGGGCACTTATAAGAGGTGAAAAGGTATACTTATCAGAAGGCACGTATTAAAAAAGAAAGGGGGCACTTTTAGTAGTAAAAAGGGCACTTATCAGGGAGAAAGGGGGCATTTTTCAAAACAAAAAGGCACCCTAAATATACATCCGTGTTTAAATTTATTTGTTAGCATGATGGATTTCAATTTGAATTACATATATTCGTCAGGACCGATCAGTCTGTAAATAATACAGATCTCTTGTTTTCTGATATCTGATTCTTGTGCTTTAGAATAAATATATTTTAATGAAAAAATCTATCAAAAAAGAAGCTTCAAGCCTCTTTGAGGCCATTCACACTCACTTTGTTAGAGCGGTCTAACCAGTGGCGGATTTAGGGGGGGGCACATCCGGCCCATGCCCCCCTCCTTTTAGAACCCCAAACTTTTTTGTTGTTGTTCTTGCTTGTCAGAGAATTATGGAGGGACACTGGACCCCTATAACACCCCCCTCCCCCGAGTGAATTTTGTAGGGCTGGGGAAATTTTTTATCGACAACCCCCCCCCCCCCCCCCCCCCACTGAGCGACTTTTGCAGACCTGACAAGACCCCAAAAATACGGGCCTCCTTTTTTTTTTTTTTTTTGCTTGTCAGAGATTAATGGAGGGGAAGTAGACCCGCATACCCCCCCCCCCCCCACCCCGCACTGAGTGACTTTTCCAGAGCTGGTGAGAGAAACAAAATACGGGTCTCCCTCCAAGCAAAATTGACAAACCTGCATTTGTGTGCCCCCCCCCCCCCCTTATACAAAATCCTTGGTCTAACTAAGACCCGTTCCTGAGGAGCGGTTCTGAGGTGAGTGTGAATGCTTGGTTCAGGATGCGTTCTAATGGAGGGCTCCAGAAGTTTTTTTTTAAAGGAAATCTGCAATATTCGGTACTGAACGGTACAGTTTCGACAAAAAATTATTTTTAAAATTATTTTTGCCAGCCCTCCAAAATTAGCTCAGTGGGGGGGGGGGGGGGGTGTATGGGGTCCAGTTTCCCTCAGTAATTCTCTGACAAGCAAAAAAAAAAAAAAAAAGGGGGGGGTACAAATTAAAAAAAGAGGGGGCATAATGCATTGATTTCTTTCAAAGGGGGGGGGGGGGGGATTGCCCTCCTCCCCCCCAAATCCGCCACTGATACCATGTATTTCTAAACGTCTAATATTGACTTTGTTATGTGTATGGATCATGATTTCTAAATAGTATCTCTCTCAGGGGGAGACAACATTCTCAGGCCCGTAAATAGGGGGGGTTCAGAGGGTTCAAACGACCCCCCCCCCCCCCGTTGGCGAGCTGAAATCCGCTTGAAAAAATAAAATACAAAAAAAAAGAAGAAGCGCGGGGAGAGATGATGGAAATGGAACATAACCTGATAAAATATAGGTCTTTCCGTCTATTTTGATAAATTTTATTTCGATTTTGTCACGTAACTTCCTAATCAGATTAATCTATAATTAATCAATGTCGTCTTTCACCATTCATTTTCGAATTTTTGTACATTATGCCATGTTGCAATCGAACCTTTTTTTCAAAGCGTCATTCGAAGAATTATTCAAATTCGTTAGTAGTAGGTCCATAGCAGGTCTGTAACGGGGGGGGGGGGGTTCGGTTCAGACGGTTCCGCACCCCCCCCCCCCCCCCCCCAGCTGGCGAGCAGAAATCTGCTTGAACAACAACAATAACAACAATAAAGAATCATAAGGTAAAAACAATTTTCCAAAGTGACATCAGAATAGTGATGTTTAAGTTTAAACATTTTTTACATTTCCATACCAACTGGCTTAGATAGGCGAGGGGCGCACAAAGGGGTCACGTGAAAGGGGGAGAGAGAAGGAATGTGGAAAATAATGTGAGATAATAGGGTTTCCAGTCCATTTGAACACGTTTTTATTTGCTTTTGTCCTGCAACTTCATAATATTGCACAGTCATTTATAAGGCCTAGTAAATTTACGTCTTTGGCCATTCATTTTCGGAATTTATTTTTCATTTTGCTATCGATTTTGTCAAAGACTGAAGGAGTTCAAAGAGTTATTCAAAATCGTTGTAAGGTCTTGTCTATGTGACAAATTTGAATGACCATTTCTTGAAATCGACGTCCCAAAGATGGATTTCATGATAAAATTTTGCAGCGGATTGCCAGGTCGGACGAATTCGAATGAAATCTGACCAAAATGATGGAGATATGTTGAAGTTGATTGACCATTGAACCTGTTGAAGGACATTTTGATTATTAACCATCTTTGGCATCTGACATTTGATGTTTATTTATTTATTTATTCATTTATTTATTATTTATTTATTTATTTATTTATTTATTTATTTATTATCTATTTATTCATTTATTATTTATTTATTATTTATTTATTATTTATCTATTTATTTATTTATTTATTTATTATTTATTTATTCATTTATTTATTTATTTATTTATTTATTTATTCATTCATTCATTCATTCATTTATTTATTCATTTTTTCCAGGCAAGATAATAACAAATATATGTACATAGAGAACATCACAAAGATAACAAAACAGAATCACAGTATAAAGATTTACATGATTTAGCACCAGCCAATGCCTGGGGATCACCTAAAAGAATTTTAAAATTCTGTCGAGAGGCTCTCCACATTGGCTGGTGCACACATAAAACAAAATAATGAGGTACAAGGTAAACATAAAGAGGTAAGGTAAACATTATTGATTCCTATCAGCCTATAAAACGAAATTTGATCTTTAAAAAGTGTTAGATTGGACAGGAAATCCTGACAATACAAGGAGATAGATTGCTTAAAACACCATACAAAGATATAAGCAGCGATAAGCATGATAAGACTCAAATGAAATCTGTGGTAATGGAATATAATAGTGAAATATAGAAATAAGTCCATGAATATTCAATGTTATGACAATTTTAGGGCACGTCACTGTCTTATCGACATGGGGCGCAGATATTAGGGTTACCTTTCTATAAAAGAACAACAACAAAGTGCCTCCCCCGTTGGCTCCACTACGTAAAAAAACCTTTATTAATAAGAATGATTCCTGGCAACAAGATGACCGGAGAAATAGCTTTACATTTCACCTTTTGATGACTAATGAAATAAAATTGTGCCTTTTAAGAGTACATTTTTATTTTTCTCTCGCCCGCTTTGCTCGCTCGCAATATTTGGAATCATACACAGTAACAGTATATGTTAGGGCTTCACATTTGACCCCACCCCTGTCAAATAATTCTGACTACGCTCGTGCCCATACCCTTGGAGGGGCACCTCCCTGACCCCCAACACCCAACACCCCTACTCGGTCGCTTCGCTCCCTCAGAAAGGTCCACTTTTTCCAATGTTGACCCCCCCCCCCCCCCCCCGGCAAAAATCCTAGTTACGGGCCTGAAGATTTGTTTGGCTATTTGTTTCTTTCACTGGTGTATTATGGTCTTTTATATTCTGGTAACACATGTACTTCGATTTCCATAGGCCTAAAACCTGCGTTAATTTTGTAAAGCTATTGGTTCTTTATCAAGAATACACATCTTCAGACAGAAATATTATTTGGTGGAGATTTTATTTTTTCGTTTCTTTTTAGGGGCCAATACTACATAATTGTAACATAATATGGAAGAACTAATCTGATTTTAATTATGTTTATCTACCAACTAAAATCACTAAAAAATCAAACTGCAATTAAAAATGTGTAATTCTGGCCATGGTATTCCAATTTCCCGAAAGGATCAAAATCACAAGATCGTCATAAAAAATACATTGAGCCATAACTATCTATTGTGAATATCTCTCTCTCTTTCTCTCCATCTCTCTTTCTCTCTCTCTCCCCTCACCCTCTCTTTTCATTCGCCTTTCTCTCTCTCTCCCTCCATCTTTTCCTTATTTATCTCCTTAATTGTTCTTTTATATAACCTCAAACTATCGCGTTCGAACAGGCCATATTCTACTTCAGAAGCAGTGAACGCGCTAGTATGAGGGGGATCATCAGTAGCAATAATATATTAGTAATTTCAAAGGTGAAAAACTACTTTTACTGAAGAAAGTCACATCAAAGAATGCAAAACAAAATACATGTACATGTATTAATTTTTGTAAACAAAATGTTTCATCCCGCGGTGAAGATCATTCATGGGCTCAGGCGTAGCGCCCTCAAAGTAAAAAAACAACAACAAACAAACATTATAATTGTCTAATTAAAAAAAATATATATCTTCCTTTCTGGAACGAGAAGTGCTTCATCCATATTGCATTATATAAAAAGATATCTTTGTGATTGAGGAATGAAAGTTGTTTATGACAAATCTCAATTTTTTTAAATTTCTCTCATTATATAAAGGGGTAACAGTTCGAAGTGGGCCTTCAGCAAACTTAGAGTAACTTCTGTTTTGTTAATTAGAGAAACTTGACTAAAACTTGGCAGCAATCATTCTGCAGGGGATGGGGATATAAAGTTATTCCAATATAGGCCCGGCATGTCCCCGAGGACAGCTTGCGAGCAGTGTCCTGAAGACCATTTTTCTTCATAGTTTTGCCTTGAAAGAAATTCTAACACACTTAGCAGGAATCATTATAAGGGGAAATTTAAATAGGGGGGGGTGTGCCTCGAAGAGGTACTGTGAAGCATCCCCCCCCCCCGTCAACAGTCCCCCCTACAAAAATAATTTATAGGGCGTAATATGATAATGAAATTTAGGGTCCTCTGTGGTTATAGTATCTGCATCAGTGCCAAAATCGAAAATCGTGAGGCTACCGACTCCCCCTTAGGCCCACTTATTTTTATAAATGTCAAACTTACTCAGAATATTTTATGTTATTCGTTACATTTAAACTTGTCAATACTTCTTTACACTTTTCTATGAGTCTATGTACCTTTTATAGTTAGCCAATATGCTTAAAATTTTAGCCTGAATAAGAGATCAGAGTAAAGAAAGGGGGATGGGGGGGGGGGTTGTTGTTGAGGCGCCTTGCCACGCGTCAACATAATTATGACTAAGTTGTTACTGTCAACATGGCAAAATTGGGCAACATTTTCAAAAGTTTGCACTCGTCATTTAAATAACGAAACTACTGCATATCAAGAGGCCTAATCATTGTATATGTGCATTTCGTAAACACTTTTTAAAAAGGGTGAATGATTACATAATTATAACCGTTCAGTACCGAAGACTGCAGATTCCCTTAAAAAAACAAAGAGGCTTGAAGCTTCTTTTTTGATTGATTTTTTCATTAAAATATATTTATTCTATATCACAAGAATCAGATATCAGAAAACAAGAGATCTGTATTACTTACAGACTGATCGGTCCTGACGAATATATGTAATACAAATTGAAATCCATCATGCTAACAAAAAAAATGTAAACACGGATGTGTGTCTAGGGTGCCATTTTTATTTCTGAAAAATGCCCCCTTTCTCCCTGGTAAGTGCCCTTTTTTACTACTAAAAGTGCCCCTTCTTTTCTAATATGTGCCCGTTCCCCTTCTGATAAGTGCCCCATTTTACCTATATTTCCCACTGTTTCTTACAAAAAGAGCCATATAATTATAATAGCTTCAAAGAATCGATGCGGCTTTAGTAACAGGTACCCATATTACTGTAACTACAATGTAAGGCAGTGGAGCTGGAGGCAAGAAGGGCATAATGCCTACCCCCCCCCCCCCCAAGCGAAGGATTTCTCATTCCGCTCGCTCAAAATGGGCCCATAATTTACACCAAGTAAGGGGAACATTTTCTGAAAATTTTCCCGCTATGCTCGCTAGGTCTTATAATACATAATGAAATCAAGCAATGACAAGCATATCCCATAAAGTATGTTGATATCGATGTAATCCTTTAGAAAGAAAACGACAGGGTTAATGTACGAATTAAAAGATCATTCGACATCCACCCAAATTGATTTGCTGAACTTGTCATTTTTAATATATAGCTGCAAATAATGCAAAAACCAAGGACTTCAAGGACACTTAGAAAAAAAGTCTGGAAATTTTTGCACGTTCGCTTCGCTCGCTTGCACATGGATCATTAGACCATCACACACAACTGCTAATTAGGGAAGCTGAAACAGTGTCAACAACCACAATAAAAAGGAAGAAGATGATACTTGATAATGTATTAATCATGTTAATTAGACTGTCGGGTAATACCAATGTCACAAAATTCTCCCTTGTAGATACCCTTATGCTGGTGCGCCGCCCCTGCCTGCTTCATTTAACCATGGAGAAGCTGGTAATTAAGAAGCGTTCAAAAATCATGAATCACTACACAGAGAAAACGCTGTTTAAAAAATGTAAACAGTTGTTTACAATATGAAATGAACACCCCGTTGTACAGTTCACATTAAACAATTTGTTTAAATATTAAACAGGTTGTATAAGTTTTAAACAGCGTTTTTTTCCACCTTCATTGTCCCCCCCCCCCCCCCCCCCATCAGACTCCCCTGCCAATGAGGGAAGCAAAAATCCATCCCAAATGGGCCTGGACGTCGGCTCTGCATGCCCCCCCCCCCAACCTCTCCCTTCACCTCCCCCTCCCCACTTCGAACGTGCTATTATTGACTGCTCTAACAAGCCGCCCGACACTCCTCTGACCTATTGGTGTTCTAACTTGAACCAAGACTACGTACATTGCCTTCGCAAGCTTATACATATTCATTTCTATGACGTCAAATTGAAAGGTAACTGCGAGTTGTAGGAACTATCCTCTACCCATTTTAAAGGGACGCACGTGTGTCGTGATTTCTTCTATAAATCTCTCGATTTTGGAAGTAAGTATGATATGAACATGTTCTTTAGCAAAAGAAGAGATGAAACCTATAATATATGTCAGTAATTATTCCTGCTATCGTGTTTATATCAATTGCGAGTTCAGTAAAGTCGCCGTGTTATACTGGTCCCATAGTAGTAGTACTGAATTTGTTGTTGTAAAATCGAGTAACTCCACGTTTTGTTTACAATTTTTCATTCGTAGCTCATAACATAAATGTGTGATTATATTGGGGGGAGGGTGATAATTTCTTAATGTTTGATGATATATTTTGAATGTTTTTAAGTTAGAACAAAATGCATTTCAGTGAATTTAAGTTAAGATTAAAGGGAAATCCAACCTTAATAGCAAGTTGCTTTGAAAGAAAGAGGAAAAATCAGAGAAGCAGATTGGTGAAAGTTTGAACGAAATTGGACAAGCAATAAGAAAGTTATGAATTTTGAAAGTTGTAATCACTATGCATATGGGAATTTCAAATTGGCCAAATAGGTGTGTGTGTGTAATTGGGTTTTTACAGACGTGTATCAATCAGATATGATTATTTACGTCTGGGGACCGACCTTTAACGTCACCATCCGAAAGACGTGACTCAGTTTCGAACCTGGGTCCGCTGAATCAGTTTATAACTTCCACTGTTAGCTGGATTACAGGCGCACGCCACAACGCCCAGTTGTCACTGTGATGTAGCTGTGGACGACTCCCCCATTCGCTCTAACACACAAAATGACTAAAATGTCACCTTTTTTCAAAACGCATTACTCAGTAGGATCTTTTCGCTCATGAGGACCTATAACAATATGCTATCTCCAATATATTTTGAGTACTGCCCCGAGGGTAAAAGCGCCTTGAAGAAAACCGCAAATTAATGATATTTTTGTGTATGACAAATGGGAGAGTTGTCCACAAAAATGTCACAATTGACTCACCAAATTGCCAGTTTGAGATTCACACAGATGTAGTGATCTCATTTTTCAAACATCCATATCTTTCTTAATCCTTGTCCGATTTCTTTCAAACTTTCACCATCTTGTTTTTCTTATTTTTCTGCTTTCACACAAATCATCTTATTACCAAGGTTGGATTGTCCTTTAAAGTCTGAATCTCTGTAAAAGATTGTTAAAAATGCCTCCAAAAAAGCAAAGGTTTTTATTTTCATTATGTCGTAGTGCTGACTGATGTAAATAGGGAGGAGGCGCTTTGTCTTAATATGCCAAAGACATGCTCATGTACACTCCTGGCACACATGTGGCACCGGAACAGTAAATAGCCCCTTCCGCTATCCCCCCCCCCCCCCCCCCCCTTTACATAATCAGAATTTATTATAACTGGTGATATCCTTTTGGCTTTTCCTTTATTTTTTTTCTTCCAGAAGAACCCCTTTAAACTTAATGATTAAGAATTTAAATCTGACTGATTTAAATCTTGTCAGTGCTGCATCATGAAGTTCAAAATGTTTCAGCATAAAAATTTAGATCTATCAATAAATTGATATGAAATCTGTAGACTGTAAAGTGTAATGAATTAAACTGAAGTGAAAGCAAAGGCATGACAAGATGGAAAATACAAAATCTATGTCAGCATGACAGCCATGAATGATGGCAATGTTGTGTATGTTTTTTTCATTTAAATTTTTTATTTCTTGCAGAGCTGGAGTAATTTTGCACCATGGGTAATGAAGATGGAGAGCGCTCGGAGGGTTCCAGTGCTACCAATCTGAGAAAACGGTCTAGTCCTGGGATGAAGAGCAGGATGCCATCAAAGAAACAAAAGATGAATAAAGCTGAGCTTTACAAACCACCTACCATGAAAGAACTTTCTTCACTAAAAGAGACAGAGCTTCTTTACAACTCAAGTCTGTTCAAGTTACAGGTATTTAGGGAAAAATCATCAGGAAATGATGTTATTAGAGGATGGTGAAAAAGAAACTAAGAAGATTAAGACTACGGTTAACAATTACGTTAGGCTACGATTTTGACGCCGACAATAAATAAAAATACCATACCAAAAGTAATTCCCTTTTCCCTTTTTATTATAAAAATTTAGCTCTGTATCTTGACAACGCAGTGTCAGTGACAATGATAATGAAATATTGCAATGAAATACGAGATCGATAAATGCATTGACATGTCAATAGATTTAACTTTTGCATAGAAATGAATAAAATGATACAAGACAGAATTAAAAGTCCGTGAAAAATTGCTGCTGTTAATTTAGAGTTCAGAGTTCGATTAAAGTTCAAAGTCTAAAAATGGCTGGCTGTAAGTAACTTACGCGAGAAGGCGTTAGCTAGCTCATGTAGACTGTGCTGAGTTGAAGTGCTAAGGGCGCTCGACGACGGAGGTCGGAGACAAAGGGGCTCGACGAGATGTCGCTCGGAGACTTGATGTGAAGACCGCTGATTCGGGACTAAAAAGTCGCAGGTCCACGATGGATGAAATAGATGCAGGTCCGCGGGACGGTGAGTTGCCCGAAGATGGAGAGAGATGAAGTGTTCTGAGTTCGAGAGCCAGTGAGTCGGGGCTCGATATTGAAGAAGAAAAGCATGATCGAGTTCAGATGAGGACATGGCGAAGCAGTGAGTCGTTCGCCGTCGATGAAGAACAAATCATGCTGATGATGAGGAGCTTGTAACTAGCTACGGCCACCGGAACGGATCAGTCTAGAAGGTAGACTGAGAGAGACTACTGCCGAAGGTAAACCACAACCAGAGAAGCTTGCAGAGATGAAGTGAGAAGAAAGTTGAAGACTCGATCGGAGATGAGAAGAAAGTTGGAGACTCGACCACATGATGGACGGGAGAATGATGCCTCGACTGTGATTAGCGAGTGGGAGTTGTTGAATTGACTCGACCCAAGACGAGATGGGAGATGTTGCCTCGACCGTGTAATGAAGGGGAGTGAAGCAAAAATCCAGCTGCAAAACGCGCGATGAAAAAGGCGCACGCGGCGAGAGCGAAATCCAAGGCTGATTGGTTGACGCGGTGAAATAAGGAGATCGACGATTGGCCCGCGATCGCGTAAAATTGGACGCGATATAAACGGATTAATGATTGGTCAAAATTAAAATGACAAGAAAAATATGAATAAACATAGCTTGTCTAGACATGACGTAATGGAAAATTACGGTAGATTGAAAAACAAGTTCAAACCGGTTATACAAATCTGAAAACTGAACTTGCATGAAAACAAAATGGTAGCCATTTTGGATATTTTTTGTGAAATATAAAACGTAAGTCGCTAGAGGTATATTCCTTCAGATTTGTTTTCTGTTGGGTTGGAAGATTTCACCATCGGTAATTAATATGTACAAGAAGATTATGGATAAGATAATCCAGAAATATTATTTACAAAAATCGTCACTGCATATGGCATAGCAGTAAATTCTTTAATTCCTGTATAAATGGATAAGTAGGATAAAAAGAATGAAATAAACTTTCTTTCCTTCCTATAATATATATGCGAACTATATTCTGTGTTGTTTTTTATAGCAAAGATGCGAGAAAATAGATGATCAGAAAAGTAATCTGTGTTTGTAATTTGCCAGTAATAATGAGAAGTGATAAGAAAAGAACTGAAAAACTATATTTTAATTAAACTTTTCAGGAAATAAATTCATTTTCTTTTTATTATATGTAACCTTTTCCCAGAATATCCCTTTTTAACTTCTTGTGAAGAATGGAACAAAATTTGAAATTCTGGCTTTTGAATGCGCTTATCAGAGTAATGGTAAAAGCTATGTTCTTTCCCTGTAAAGAACACTTTTCAGGAAATCAAGGTATTTTCTTTTGATTATATATAAATTTTTCCAGAATACCCCTTTTTAACTTCTGGTGAAGAATGGAACAAAATTTGACATTCTTTCTTTAGAATGAGTACCGGTAATGTGAAATCTCTTTTTATCTTCATACTTCAAGTTCTTTAGAACAATCACATGCTCTTGTGTAAACCTCAGTCATCACTTTCTGATTCAGTGATCTCATGTTTTCTCTTTCTGTCAATCTCTTTATGTCCAACATAGATGGATGAGCTACGCTTGGAGGTGGAGGTGAAAGAGAAGAAGAAGAAAAGCTTACTCCCTATTCTTCAATCTTTGGAAGAGACCTTGCGTAAGCTGCCACCGATGACCGTTCCAGATGTGAGTACTGATATTCTGGTATTGACCTTAGCTACACTGCACCAATGTCCTTAGACAAGATATTTTCTCAACAATTGTGTCTCTTGACTCAGGTGTTAAAAAATAATAACTGGTAGGAAGAAATTCCTTTAAAAAATAATAACTGGTAGGATGAAATTCCTTTAACCCTTTCAGGACAGGAATTATTTAAGGGCTAAATTGATCACATTTTGTTTTTCAAATTGGCAACAATAACATTTTTCTCTTAGTGCTACATGGTTCTAATAAGGTGTAATGTCTTTGAAAACAATATACATGGTTACAAATTTGTCAAAAAGTTGAAAAAATTGCCAATTTGATAAAAAACAATGATTTTGAATCTCTCAAGGTGTTGCCAATTTAATGATTTTAAAGGTTATTCTCATTTTTTAAATTCCTGGCATCAAATGCAATAGGGTCATGCAACAAAAATGGACGTAGGATGTGCAGAAATTTTTGCTCTTTCTACTTATGCATCTGGTATATTTTTTAGAGCTCTGAATCAAAAGTTATTGAGCCAAACCACAAAATGTGGTCAATTGTCTTGAAAGGGTTCTTTAATGCATGGAGCATTATGATAATTTACCCTAACTAAGGTGGTGGAAAAGTGCAAGAATAGTGATGTGAACCCGCCATCCTTTTCCGGAAGGAGTGTGAGAGTTTGATTAGCATATATGCTCCCTCCTAATCCAGACCTTTAATTTGACTTAAGGCATCTCACCTAGAAGGATCCCTGCCCAAGAATGTTTGTTTGCCAGTAAGATGGAAGAAGACACAGCTCAAAGGAGAAATCAAGTTACACAAGCCGTCTGAAGTCAAGATTATCGGTAGCTATCTCCTTGGAACCTGCTTGAATGATCCTCTAACCATAGACATGGCTGTCCAAATACCAAACGTGAGTACCCCACAACCACTATTCCTTGCTCCATATATATATTTTGTTCTATTCTATAATTAATTTGAAGAAACTGGAAGTGAATTCAGGTTATTTTGTTCTATCTCTCTGAGTTCATTTAATATCAAATTTTCAAATTTTTCATATTTAACTAACAAAGGTAATTGGAATATCTTGAAAGAAAGACAGGTACAATTGTGATTGGGATTTTGAAAAAGATATGATTTGGGGGACAGATGTCACATAAACAAGTAATTGTCTTAATTTGAATACTGATGGAATCATTTCATATCTATAAATTCTCTCAAATTACCTGTAGTCTTGCTCCCACTGATAATGGTATATTTTACTTATACCATAAATTACTACATATTTACCAGTATAATTTTGAATGTCACATGTTAGAATATTTGTGAGACATAAACATGCAAAATCTCTTTCACTTGTTATTTCTCTTTTTTTTCCTTTTCTTTTTTTTTTTTAATTACATTTATTCAATATTGATTGATGGAGACATTATGCCTTTAGCCATTGCCCTCCGTTCATCTTGTCTATCTCACTTTGATACAGGAATGCCTTCAACCCAAGGACTATCTCAACTTCCGTTACCACCACAAGAGGGCGCTGTACTGCACCTATCTCGTAAAGCACCTCAAGAAGAAGAAGGATCTGGTCAAGAGCGTGTCGTATGGATCACTTCAAGGAGATCATATGACTCCCATTGTACTTCTAAAGTTAGCCGGTAAGTATAGGTTTTATTCCTTATTTGATGGAATTAACAAACTGCAAGGAGACTTCCACTGTCTAGTTTGTCCTGATATTCCATCAAAATAGGAATCGATGCAGAAATGCATTGCTTGTAATTCTTTTGAAAATGACATAGACAGAGTAATGCCATTATTTCAAAGTATCAAACAGAAGTTATTTTGAAAAGTGTTATTCAAATTAGAATCTGTATGTTACAAACAAAGATAGATTCCAGTAATTTCTTTCAAGCTCAATCTCGCTTCTGCTGAAATTGAAAGGTTTGCTCAGTTTTATGTAATGCAAAATCGATAACAGTTTTGTACACTGAATATTGCTTGGATGTTCCATCTATGATCATGTATCCTGCAGGCAAGAATGTTACAGTGAGGCTCATACCATGCCTGCCAGAAACTGGATTCAAGGAGACCAGGTTTGCTCCATCTAAAAACAACATCCGTCAGCAGTGGTACAACAAAAAATGTCAAGAAGGTGGGTGTTGATATCGAAGTCACTTTTTATGTGCCTATTGGAGGTGTAGTGGTTTAGTAGTGTAGTGGTTCATTCACTTGACTCTCGATCCATAAGGGTTGAGGATTCAATCCCAGCCTGGCAATAACGTCCTTTGGCAAGACATTAGTCCACATTTTCCACTCTCAACCCAGGTGTATATGGGGACCAGATATGCTAGAGTGCTGCCCATATTTGGTTGCTCGGCTATGACCGGGGTAGTAAAGTTGGAGTACCAGGAGCATCATGACGTGACAGACATGAGCGCTATACAAGAAGCCACCATTATTATTACTATTATTATTAAAAGGGTGTCAGTTGAAATTATGTTCAGTTTTCTAAACCTTTTAGTTTTGATTGGTAAACCAATAAGCCATCGTGGTAACAACTGGGATGTCAAGGGTTGATCAAACCAGCAAGAATGCATTTTTCCAGGAATGTACAGCCGTTGCCCATGCATCCATTTGTGCCCTTCTGCTAAAAATCTAGAAAATTTAAAGATATTATTGCACTAGTCCAGTTGGAATGAATGCATCGATTTGGACATTTCAATATTTAGACAATTTAAAAAAACATTGTTGTTAGCTGAAAAATGCCAGTGGTGTCTGAGGTCAATTCTTCACCGAGAATCTTTGAATTTCAGTTGTGATTCATGTTTTCTTTTTTTTCTCTCTGCTTTCAGAGACATTCCCTCCAACCCCTCACTACAATTTCTCGATCCTACGAGACATGTCGTTGGAGCGTCACCTGCACCATCTCTACAATGCCTCCTATGACTTTCCAGCATTCAGAGATGCAGTTCTACTCCTCAAAGTCTGGCTGCACCAAAGAGAACTGAACAAGGTATGAAACACAGAGTGTGCTTCTTTCTCTTTCCTCTTCTCTTTTGATGTTCTAATCCCTTTCATAATTTTCACCTCTTCTTCTCTTCTCTTTCCCTTCATAGTTTTTTACTCCACCTCCCCCTTTCCCTTCATTATTTTTTTTTTCCAGCAAATTGTTGTATTGTGCTAAATTGGTAATGATGATTTATTTGCAGGATAATAGAATTTCATTGTTTTATATCTCAGTGACTAAAATTTATAACAGTAAATTGCATGCTCAAATTTCACAATGAGATAGAGTTTGTCATGTCCCCTTTCAAATGTTTAAAGTTTGGAATATAATTCTTTGTTAACCACATGCAGAAACCTTCATGCTGCTGCATTAAATTCTAGCTCTACTGCACCTAAAAATTGTCATTAAAAAATGGTATCTTGGAGAATATTTATAGAAGAATAAGTGTGTATCCTCAGGTTAATGCTTTATGCAGTCGTGATTTTATAGATGTGCGTGGCATGTTCCTCATGTCCCCCCCCCCCAAAAAAAAAAAAAGTGAGGTAATATATCAGACACATACCAAAAGATGTTGTCTTGGAGCAGATGCTGTATTACTGGTGCTTGCAGACATGTTTTCATTGAAGTATTTTTCATTATCTTCTAGACCTGTGGAGGGTGCAATGGTTTTCTTGTCTCCATGCTGGTTGCTCATCTCTTAGACAATGGCCAAGTCAACAAAGTGATGAGTGGATATCAGGTCATGAAGAATGTATTACATTGTATAGGTGAGTGTAGGTATATTAAACATCAGACTTAAGAACTAGTACTTGAAAATAATTTTGCACTTTTATACCAATTGAAGGTTTGTTTTACATTTTTTGAAGAAGGTGGAAGGTGATGATTACTTTATTGGAACAAAAAGAATGTTAGGACATACCAGATAATAACTTGGTTTAATTTGTTCTGAAAAAGCTGTCTAATTATCTTTAAAGGGGAAGTTCACCCCGAAGATTACTTGAGTTTAAAAAATGCAGAAAAAATAAAGAAAAATATTGGCGAAAGTTTGGACAAAATCCGTTAAAGAATAACGGAGTTATGGACTTTTGAAGTTTTGATTTTGTGACGTCACATGCGAGCAGCTCCTCCATGATGTAATGTGATAAATATTCCATAAAATACAGTTTTCTCAGAAAATTTAGAATATTTTCGTCTGTGCATTTGATATATTGTCAGAAATGTTATTCAATACTAGATTCTGAAAAGAAACAATATCAATTTATCGTGGAACGTTAAAAAAAATGCGAATATATGGAATATTTATTACATGACCAATGGGCAGCTGCTCGCATGTGACGTCACGAATCCAAAACTTTAAATACTCATAACTCTTTTATTATTTGACCGATTTTCATCAAACCTTCGCCAATATTTTTCTTTATTTTTTCTGCATTTTTTAAACTCAAGTAATCTTCAGGGTGAACTTTCCCTTTAAATGTCTCCATTCTGTACCTCTCTCTCCCATTCCCTTTCTCTCTCTCTCTCTCTCTCTCTCTTTCATCTCCTTCATATTACATGTACCTATTTTCTCTTTATTTTCATATTTCTATTTTCTTTCCTATCTCTTCTTATTCATTTGTCTTAGTTACTTTATTCCTCTGTGTCTTTAGTTTGCATTCTTTGTTTCACTTTGTCTCACCCATTCTCCCTTCTCTCTCTCTCTCTCCCTTAATCTCCATTTTTAAATTTTTAAAAAACTTTTCATTAGCCACAACTGACTGGGCATCAAAGGGCATCACCATGTGCAAGAGCTCCCATTCCCAGACTGTTCCCAGGCTGGATGAATTCCATCAGCACTTTCCCATTGTGTTTGTAGATCCATCAGGTTACCTCAATCTGTGTGCCAACATGACCAGAACTACTTATGAACATGTAAGACAGCTATCTTGATTATGTATGTGTTTATGTTTATTTCTTTTATGCCACCTTCAGAGTCGTTGAATTTTAGAGCAAAGGCAGTGTCGAAACTTCTAATAATATTTGAACTGCTTTCCCTATGAGGTTTGCCCGTAAACACTTTTATTTTCTCTAGATTAAAGTAAGATTGACATGATAACAAAAGATGGCAGCCCTCCTGTCTTTTGACACTGTACATGAGCTTATGGAGGTGATTCAGTTAGAGTTGTGCTTGAAATGCTATACATGTTTTTACTGTGTTGTAGCCTCTGCAGTACACAGGAGCATCAGAACATAGGGATTTCATACTATACAGCAGTTGGGGGAAGAACCAACTACATTTTTATAAAGCATAATGATGGAACATGTGTGCCATATTTTTTTTACGTACGACTCATTCAAATATATGTACTATTGTTATCGTTATACATTTGAGTAGATGCAAATAGATATTTTAGAAGGACACTTTAGCGTTAAAGTACATGAACCATTGCATGATGTGTATTGTCATTGTTTTTCATAGTAGTGATTTTGCTTGTTTGTTTTTAACTATTCACAATTTTCTTGCCTATCTTAAAAAAGCTGAAGCATGAAGCCAAGTTAAGTCTGAGCTTCTTGGATGATAAGAGGATAGATGGCTTCCATTGTCTCTTCATGACATCGGTTCCCTTCATCAGAAAGTTTGATCATATTATTACGTGAGTAGAGAGGCTCCTTTTTGATATCACATCAGAATGTCATCCATACTTACTTTGAAACTTATTCAATAAGTAAACATATTATGTAACTTACTTGATGCAGGACAATCATCAATCATCTGTTCAGCACATGTATCTGTCACTAAGTTGTTATTACAATCCAAGGAATAGTAAAATGCTTAATCATATATACTGTTGGAATCTTCAACACAAGTTTACCCTTTAAGATCCTACAGGTACTTTGACTTTATTTTGCGAGAAATGGCTTGTGCAGTTAGTTTCAAAAAGTTTGAATGTCTCCATCAAAATCATCATTTCTTTTAAAGCTTGTTGTAACCATTTTGATGTATGCGGAATGGTTGAATTGTGGTAAAATGGGATTATACTTTCACTTACAGTTGAATCTGACTATTCTCAAGCACAGTTTCATTATAATCAGGGTAATTGTTTTAATCATTCCAATCACTTGTCAAAGCTCTCCACTGGGTATAAGGACTATGCATTGCCTAAAAACTGAAAGGACAACCGCACCATGATGCATGGAAACAGAGTTTTAAGTGTATTAGAAATGATGTCATATTATTTTTTGCACTCCTAATATCCAGTATCACTAAGCTGAACCAGTTGAGATCGGCTGTTAAGAAGTTTGATCTTGAGATGCAGTTGATGGACAGGGGAGGCAATTATACCCAGGTGTTGCTTCCAAAGTTAGAGGACATCCTAAGGCAAGCTCTTGGAGAAAGGATAAAGCTGCTTACATCTGGTCTCTCTCCTTCTGCTGGGGTAAACCTCTTTATAAGGATTGAGACTTTTCTGAAAATGAAGACAGTGGAATCAACACCATAATCCAGATCAGTAAAGAGAGAGAATGAAAATTCTGAATCCTCAGTTTAGAAAATACTAAAAAAATCAAGCAAATATTTGGAACTGTTAATGTTCAATATTGTCTTGCTGTATTTGTGTTTGCAACAGAAAACCTGTAGTTGTAACTTCCCCCTTAATTGTGAAGAGCTATTAGAATATCAAGGCAATTCATGTGATAGTTTGCAGCATTGGTTTCATGTTGAGACCTCCATCTCTTCTGTCTTAGATTATCATCCTATCTTTGTAATATGTGATAGTTGAGATATTTTGAAAAAATATTTTACTTTTGTTTTTCTATGCAACCAGGGGGGTGTTTAATAAAGCTGTTCGTAAAGTTATGCATGACTGTACAAACGACTTGAATATGAAGTGCCAGATAGAATGCCCAAAGGTTTTTCTGATGTTTTAACAAAGTGTGACTCAGTTGAATTATGGCAAAAGTATACTTTGCATTAAAAATGTTTGTTATAATAAGAATGCTAATCTACATCTACACGGTTCAACTTTAGTTGATGTAGTTAAAAAGGACTGATCATCCCATTTGGCTTGTCATATTTAAGTCATTTGTAAAGTCACGGACAGCTTTATGAGACACCCCCCAGTTCTGTGAATTAGAAGTATGTACTGTATTATTGTTTTCCTGTATTCAATATTGTTGGGCTTTAGGTTCATTTTGATGTTTTGGTCTTGTTTTTCCCTAGTGGCCTGTCAATTCACCGCCCCCCAAGATAGAAGAGCGAGGACCTTTGACCTTTGGCCTTTTACTCAATGGTGGTCTAGCATCAAGTGTTCTGGACAAGGGTCCCGCTGCCAATACATCTGAGGTAAACAAGAATGAATACTGAATTTCATTTTAATTTTTTTGTGTTAAAAAGAATAAAGTGGCCTCTTGTAATGACTGTGCAATAATCCGTGCTTATATTCATTTTAGTCAGTATATTGAATTCCGTTTGATTTGCTTTGGTTAAGATGCATTTTTGAATGCTGACGACAAAATTTACCATGGGAAGCCCGTAGCTGTAGACAACAATGCACTTTGTTATGTCTTTACTGTTGGATAATAAATTTCTTTTCACTTTCTAGTTCAAGCTCATTTTCATGTCTTTGGAGGGATAGTGCCTTTCTTGTCCACGTGATCTGCATGCATTTTAAAACAAGGAAAACACTTCCACAAATGCACCAAAATAAGATAAATGAACTATGCAACACTGACAGCTTGATTGCAGCTCTAATTTTGTCGTTTAAAATTTCATTTTCCAGATGAAGATATTCAGGGTTATACCAAACAAGTGAAGAAAGTTGGTGTTAATTCTACCTTTTAGAAAGTAGTAATATGTGAAGAAAGCAGAAAGCCATTGCTTTAAGGGCAATAAGGGCGTTAGGCCAACGTGAATGGACATGAGTTAACACCCTTCTGGATCTCAGTAGACAAAATAATCTCTTAACCCGTTGACTACTGAATTCTATCATTCCCATAGACTTAATACAGGGGCCGCCGGGTTCCCATCGTCAATGGGTTAATCGTTTGCTCATTTGTGTTTTTACAGGCTAAGGCATTCAGCGATTTCTGGGGGAAGAAGTCTGAACTACGTCGGTTCCAGGACGGCTCTATCTGCGAGGCTGTGGTGTGGCCTGGTACAAGTGTTGCTGAGAAGAGGCTAGTCTGCAGTCATATCGTCAAACACATCCTACACCTGTAAGCATACTGTCGATTTTTATTGCTCTCAACCTCTTTCTCTCCCTCTTCCTCTCCCTCATCTCTCTTTTGTTGTATGTATATGTATGTAGGTCTTTCTTTTATAGTTATAAATCTGTGACGACACGTATCTCTCTTTGTCTCTCTCTCTCTCTCTCTCTCTCTCTTTCTTACTCCTTTCTCGGGCACTATCTCTCTTTCTCTCTCTCTCCCTTCCTAATATTTTTTTTTTTATATTCATTCAGTGTTTTCTCCAAATTGTTTACCCTAAAGGTGTATATAAGCTTGTGTAAAGCTTTATTATATATCAACCAAAAAAAGGTGCATTTAATTTTCTTTCAGTTACAATTTTTAAAAGAGTTGCCACGTGACTGTATTCATAACAGTATTGAAGGTTTTTATTGAGATGGACAAAATAACAAAATACTCCACGACACTGCATTGGAATGACATATTACCTTCTTTGCCTTTCATGCTTCTCCCAGGCATGCAGGCATCAAACCAGAATCTATTGCCTACACTGGGGGCCAGCTGGATCCTGTCCTTGACCAGCCACTCCCCCACACCGCTTCTGATGAGGAGGAGGAGCCAGCTTTACGGACAGGGGAGGAGGAGCTGTTACAGATCAGTGCGGCTTACACCATACTGAGCCGGCACCTGAGAGAACTCAAGGACCTGCCTCTCATGATCAGCTCCGTGCAGGGAACCTCACCGGCTATACGTCATACAGAGGTGAGGAAGAGAATGTGCATGATGATGGTGAAGATTGCAGCAATGATAATGTAACACTGATCAGGGCAATTTGGAGGAGTATGATAATAAAGATAGGGCTATATGGAAGTTACGGTGACGATGATGACGTTAATGAATCTGATTATATCAATACCAAGGTTCATTCAAGACCTAAGTATGATCATTTCCAATTTATGTTAATTTGCCTTAAATAAACTGCGTTATGGGAGAAAAAAATGATAACACAAATGTAA
The DNA here is from genome assembly GCA_025618425.1 of Heliocidaris tuberculata. Taxonomy (NCBI): domain Eukaryota; kingdom Metazoa; phylum Echinodermata; class Echinoidea; order Camarodonta; family Echinometridae; genus Heliocidaris; species Heliocidaris tuberculata. Next base: position 15,745,230 of record CM046839.1, read on the forward strand.
TTGTATTTTCTACTATCAGGTCTACCCACCCTGTGCAGGATGGCCATCGGACAGATTGAGGACTGCCAAACCAACCATACCAGTCAAAGTACCTTCTCATGATAAACAGTGTCCAACATGGATTCCTGCTCTTAGAGGTATGTGTTTTTAGCTTGTTTGGGGGGTTTTATTGTCCTACATATGTAAAGCAGTGTCTGTTTTAAATTCCAAAAGTTAGATATATTTTGTTTCATGTAATTAAATGTTCTTTTACTTGATTTTTCTATTTGTTTACGTGAATATCTTCTTTTTATTTATTAACAAATTCATAAGTCTTACTCTAGTTGCTAGTACCAGTATTTGAAGTGTCCTGCATACAATTCATAGTTTAAAGTGAGTTTATGTACAAGGTGTTGTAAGTTTGAATGGTAAAGGGATTTTTCAAATTCATGGTGTCTTGCAGGAGAGCAAGACAAAAAAAAAAAAAAAAGTGTGTGTGTAATTGGGTTTTTACAGACGTGTATCAATCAGATATGATTATTTACGTCTGGGGACCGACCTGTAACGTCACCATCCAAAAGACGTGACTCAGTCTCAAACCTGGGTCTGCTGAATCAGTTTATAACTGATTATCATTCCCCTGATTTATTTGTACATTTAGATATAAACCACCATACTGGTTGGTCTGTTAAACCTCTGACAAAGGCAGCTGCTCTTAAGCATGTAAGAATTCAACAACAATAGCTGTGTTTGCATGTGTGTGATGGCAATGTATTTATCAACCCATGGTCATTAATGGATCTAGGTCATTTTGTATGAATTCAGTTGTATGCCGCATCAGCTACCTTTAATTATGCAAGTGTAGACAATAAGGAACCAAATTCATGAAGGAGGTTTAATTTTGTGTCTGAATCATGTTTTAAACCTCTACCGTGGATTAAGATATGCATAAATAAGCATATATAAGTCAAGTGTGTTATTGCCTGTCCATTGGACATGAGGAAATGCCCATTCTACATTTATGGAAGGTGAAACCACAGGTTAATAAAAGTCTTTTGTGAATTTGGGCTTAAAAGCCTTGTTCACATGTGAATGATAAAAGTCTATATACAAATCCAAGATTCTAAAAACAAATCTTGCTCCTTATGTTGGAACATAGTGGTATGCCACCTGGAGAGTAGCGGCAAGTGGCCTGATGACCTAGAAGCAATCCACCACATCAAGACAGCCTTTCATCTCAAGATGGCCGACATGCTTCACAAGCAGTGCAAGCTGGTTACCGTGGCAACAGCAAGCCACATTCTTGTAATTGTGGTAAGTTGCACCTTATCCTTGTGGATATTTTTACAAATTTACTTTATACTCATATGTTGGATACAAAGGCTGTGATAACTCTGGGCAACTGTCACTTCAGATGTGTGTGAAATAAAAATGAAATTGTCCCAAATGGGTTGATTGACCCCAGGAGATGGGAGAAATTAATTGAAACGATCTCCCTGTGTCAGAATCTGTTTTTAACGTCACTGCTGATACACTTACAATTACAAGTTGAGTACTTGCGCATATTGGTAAGAATTAAATCAAAATAAAAAGAAAAAAGAAAGCTATTTGGAATATTTAACAAAGAACAATAGTGTAGGGAAATGTATTTGTTAGGCTTCGACTGATCATTCTCTAATTTTGGATGTGTTTTAAGGCTGTTGGTAAGTTTTGTGTGTGGAGTATGAAGGATTTATGATTGTGGCCTTGCACTCTAAAGATCCCTGAAGAAAAACACATCTTCAACAAATCCTTGGCCTAGAACATGTTTTGGCTTACCTTATAAATGAGTATTTCTGGTCATTCTGTTCAAGACGGTCTTCCTGGAGTTTCTGTGTGCAATGCCTCACAGTTCATTCACATCAGACTTGCTTAAAATTTCGCAATTAATATGTATTCAAATCTTGCAATTGACAAAGATTGTTTGTACATCATCCCTTTCAGGTTTACCTTGAATGTGGCCTACCAGAGATCAAAGTGCATTTTAAAGAAGAATTGATTTTGGGAAACTCCCCTCCTGGGACTGGATCTTTCAAAGTAATTTGCATTACGTAAGGCCTGTCAGTCATTAAACCAAAGTGCAGGTTTGATGGTTTGCTATCAGGGGAATTGGCAGATAATGTAATTTCCCCAATAGTTAGAAACTCACCATGATCTGACTTTATCATCTGGATACTGATCTGTCTTTTCTTGTGTTACTCCAGGAAGGGTATGTTTTCCAGGTATCAGTGGCTCACAGGAGAGAGATTGTACTCCTCAAGGAGGTCGTCACCAAGGAAGGACTGAGCATGCTCAGAGACAATGAGAGGTCAAAGGCTGTGGAGAAAGAGACAGAACATCTTCCACATCTTACTAGCTTACTTCATGGGTCAGTATTAGCATGAACATAATAAAGTTATTAAAATCCGAAGTGGCAAATGCAGAAAGTTGACCTTCAATTTTTGTTATAACTAAGCAGTATCACTTCATGGATATTGGTTGCAATGTTAAAGTATTATGCACATTTTGAGTTCATACTTGGTATGCATATATACATGTATATGTGCTTGATGATGATATTGAAGAAAAAAAAAAGATCTGTGCTACATAAATATCTGTGTCAAGATGAATTAATCAGAAGGGTTTGTTTTGCCTTCAAATGACAAGACCTAGTACTTGGGTCATGGGAATACATTGTCCGTTTGTTATATAATCAATTAACTCAGCAGTTGTCACTGAGTTGGAAACTGAAAGTACACTTTATAGTCGTGATTGTGTAACAGAGATTCAACTCTTCAAAAGATGATGACTTTTGCATGTATTTTAGAATTGGCACCATGTTATTTTGTTCCTATTGCCAACAGTGTCCACCAGCATCACAGTGCTTACGGTCCGACAGTCCGTCTTGCCAAACGATGGGTAGCGTCTCATCTCTTAGCTGATCACATGACCTCAGAGTGCATTGAACTCATGGTAGCATACCTATACTTGCATCCAGAACCCTTCACTTCACCTGTGTAAGTGATATCCTAGTGGAGCTATAGTAAATATGTTAATCATTGTTTCCTGCTGGAAAACAGGGAAAACCTGGAAAATGAGTCCCCTTTTCTAGTAAGGGAAGAGGCAGGGAAATTGAGAAAAATCACTCAAATTGGGGATAAATCAGGAATTCCACTGGCCCAGAAAGAAAGTACCGGTAGTCAGTCTCCTATATTTTGTCTTGTGTTCAAACAGTGTATGCACTGGAAGATTCATTTCAAACTGGAAATAAGTTGAAATCATGATCATGGGATTTTGAAACTATCAGGAAAAAAATCAGGGAATTTGTTTTCATGAAATACTTGGAACCCTGTTTAATTGGAAAAGATTGATTAATCTATTTCTAAGCTATCTCGAGGGTATGGCTAAACGTTGCTATTTTTTCTATTAATCCCATTATGACCAAACTTTTAGGCAACTTTGGTTTAATCCAAGTGAAAATACATTGTAGATGAAAATGTGCAATGCCCAGTGCATTTGAAAAGATGAAGTCAGAACCCCCCCCCCTTTCTCTCCTTCTCTCATTGAAACATGGTGTTTAACATTTTCCTGGCAGTTGTAGTTTATGACTTGTGTTTTGATCATATATCAAAGGACAATTGATTTAATTCGTTCTTTGAGGAATTAATTGGGGGCAAGATTTAGATTGGATGATGCATTTTTAATAAACTGTACTTTTGACATGTTGACTTTGACATTATAGAGGTTACGTGTTTCTTATACAGGTCGCCACAAGTCGGTTTCTTGCATTTCCTGAATCTTCTCTGCCAACATGACTGGGAGAGTACGCCACTCATCATCAACTTCAACAATGATCTGAAAGGTAAGTGATGTTTAGTTGTCATACTAACAGTGCCAGTGGGGAAGGAGAGTGAGAGAGTGGGTTGGTTTCTGTGTAAACATGACTGGGAGAGTGCACCGCTCATCATCAAATTCAACAGTGACCCGAAGGGTAAGTCAACCCATTTATAATTCTTACGAGAATGTCGAGTTCTGGTGAGAAATATTTTGTGAGCTTTCTCATTCTTGTTATTTATGTGTAGAAGGATGTCATAGTAGCAATGTCACATAAAAACAATGGCTGTTGAAATGCCCTCATATTCCAAATATGACTAGACATACCTGAATACTATGAACCAAAGCTGGATGCCACATGAGTGTGTAGTCCCATGTATCCATGTTTGTGTGCAGTGCATTTCACTCTGTTATTTCAGCAAGATTTACTCAATCTGCTATCATTTTAATGATTCCTTAACCTCACTTTTCATTATGAAGTACATAATCAATAACTCCAGACAGTTTCTTTCCATATGCAATTGCAATTGCATGACCTGTACCCAACTTTATCTCTGCGATATCTCTGTAGATATGACTTTTAAAGAATATTATCTCTGTGATTTCAACCATGTCTAATATCGGTTCCTTTCAATGCCTTTTAGCCTCAGATTACGATGAGATTCGTCAGCAGTTCACCAACAATCGATCCCACCTGCCCGTCATGTTCTTGGCCACACCCACTGACAGACAGACTTCTCTGTGGACACAAGACAAACCAACATCAATGGTAATCATCTATTTTTCTTTCTGGAAAATGTAACAGTAATGAAAGAACATCAAGAATATTTTGTTTCCTTGTCTTTTGCATTGTGGTCTGAGAACTCTTGAAGTGTTATTTTTTCAGATTCCAGCTAGTTAATCAAAATGGAGTATGGGTGCCAGAAAGAGCAGTGAACCAAAGGGTGGGGAATTATTGTTAGGGTCCAACTGATTAGAATAAAAGAATTCCATTAAAATGAGACATATATTGATAACAGCTCAAATTTTTAAGTTTAAAAGTTCTATGCCTAGCAGCAAGACTATAATCATAATATGAATTTGGTTTGTTTTGACTCAGAATTTGAGTTAAGATAATGATTTCTATAATATTACTTTTTTATATTTTTTTGTTACAGCTGTATCTTTGCTCAGATATTTGGTGGTGATAATTTTAATGAGTGTGATATTTTTTGTTTGTTTTCTAGATATCCAATAGGATCACTGAACTGGCAAGAGAATCATTCACAGTATTACAGCAGCAGCTTTCTGAACCAATCACACCAGATGTAGATTTTAAGGTAAGTGTTACCATATAAACATCTAAAGTTTGTTTTTTTCTACCAGAGCAGGAATCAAGCTAGAAACCATTTAAAGGTAACAGATAGTTTTGGGAAGCCCTCAAAAACTTTTCGTGAGATTTCTTTGATTTTACTTAGTAAATAGCAGGGTACTAAGATAACTAAGATGCTGTGAAGTTTTTTCCTCCTCAAGTGAAATATTTATTGAATGAGAGGTGAAAAGTAATAAAAATCCCTGGCCCAAAAAAGAGGCGATGTAAATTCAAAAGACGGCCATACACACTACTCACATGAGGATTGCTGTGTGTTTAGAATACGCTACACATAGTGCGAAGCGCTGGGTTTATTGTGCGGGAAACCTTCGGATGGATATGGTCTTAGCGTGAGGCAGTGAAAAGCTGTTACCAAGCGTTTCTTACAGATATTTACACTAAAATTTGTTCGAAATCGTGAATGGAATGTTAAATAATTTCGTACATGTGTCTAACGATAAAAGGAGAACAGTATGTGACTATGTTAGATAAGTTTCTTGCCAGTATGATTTTTTGCTATCAAGACTATCTATGAGCTTTAACTAAGAGGTAAAACCTGCTCATAGAAAACATGTAGGGGGAGCACATGAAATTTCCTATAAAAAAAGATGCATGTGTAAGGGTTAGATACATTTGTTTTGACACGATTATTCTGTGATGTGATATGAGTATATTTCCCAATGAGTGCTACAGAACTGAAGAGTTTATTAAAAATGTTCAAAAGTTTATCCAACTTTTCAGATTGATTTTCAAAGCTTGCTTGATATTGTGATCTTTACCTTCAGACATTTTGAAACACCTATTTATTATGTGGAAGAAAATTGCAAGATTGTCCAAATGATGTCATGTATTTGAATTTTATGTACTCTGTAAATAAGTATTAGATTTTACACATTTGCACTGTGTTTGTATGCATATTAAGTGTACTACTTGTTGAAATAAGGATGAATTACATGTAGATTGAATGGAATTGATGTGTTACTCTTGGCAGCAAATCTTCCGACCTCCTCTCGACCCATACGACGTGGTGATCCATCTCCGGGCCAAGCTTCTTCCCAGGAAGCACCAGGCGGTGGATTATGCCAACCCGATGGAGAGTTCATTGAACCTCAAACCGACCCTTGATGCCAGGCACATACCGGTGGTGGACTTTGACCCTGTTCAGTGCTACCTCAATGAACTGAGGGTGAGTCATAGGCCTCGTTCACACATGGTGTAGTAAACCACTGAAAACCTGCTGCAAAAAATATGGAATGACATATAACAGTAGTTCGCTTCACTGTTATGACTCTCGACGCATGATACTAATGTACATGTATATTCAAGTGGTGAACTTTGACATTGTGCAATGCTACTCCCACGAGCCGAGGATGAGTCATTGGGGTTTGGTTATGCCATGTATGGGGGTGGATGATGTCACAAGGTTGTATGCCGTGTCATTCATGGTCATGGAGGTGTCATGGTACAGGGGTTCATTTCACTCGATTTGTCAAATGTTGCAAACCTAAGGAGCTGGAAAAGCAGAATTATTACAATGTTCAGTGATATTCAAAAGTAATATTTTATGAGAGTAGAATTACCATAGCCACGACTGTTTCAAATACATTCAGTAGTGTTGCCTTTTCCTCTCTTTCTTTCTCTCTCTCTTTCTCTCTCTCTTTCTCTCTCTCTCTCTCTTTCTCTCTCTCTTTCTCTCTCTTTCTCTCTCTCTTTCTTTCTCTCTTTCTCTCTCTCTCTTTCTCTCTCTCTTATTAAAAATTCCACTAGCAATAAATCATGTGTTCACTTTCTCATTGGTACATCATCTGTGAATCATTAAACAAATTTCCTCTTACCCTCGTCAACAAACTGCACAGTTTGTGATTTATGTTATTGCTCAAGGTCCACTTAATATCTCTCTCTCTCTCTCTCTCTCTCTCTCTATATATATATACACTCGACCACAAAAGTAAATTTTCCCATTGCCACTTTTTCATATATTTGATGAAATTTATTCACTCAAAAAGCAAAGTATGCAGAATTTTCTTACCCTCATATTCATTGGTTATTTGCTTATGATTAATAATGTTTTCATGAAGAAGTTATGTTTTTTATTGCAATCATTGCAAGGAAAAATAGTTGCACTTTTCGTTTCACAATGCAATGCAGGATTTACATGTGTATACTCATTTCAATTCTTTTCATCTTTTGTTCATGTAAAAACAGATTATTTGCAGTTCAAATTCATGAAACTGCACTAAAAATCATTATTGTTTAGTTCAGTTTCATGAATTTGAATTGCAAATCATACACCTGTACATGAACAAAAGAAGTGAATAGAGTACACAATGTACACCCAGCTTGCAAAGTGCAACCTTTTTTTTTTTTCACTAAAATCCAAAACATTGACCTCAAAGCAGAAACTATTTTGTCAGATAGTTTGACCAGAACAGCAACATCTAATTGGTTGCGTGAAAAACGTCAAGGTTATACAAATTCCATTGAAGAAGATGCATGTGCCTGCCAAGGTTATACGAGTTCCACTGGGAAATTGGCACATCTCATGTTTGAAACATTTGTTGCATGCAAAATGTCGAAAATTTATTTTGGTGGAGGGAGGGTGTAATATGGTTGAAACAAAAGCAAAGGCAAAACTAATGGGTGATGAAAATATGAATACCATTGATAAATTTCCTTTATGTAAAATAGTACATTACTATATTCTTTTCATTATAGGAAAAAAGAAACCGTTTCTTGGCTTGTTATTCACAAGCAGATATCTGTTAACAAACATCAATCTCAAACTATTAAAGTGCTTCGTATTATTTTAAAAGAGTAGACCATTTACATGGAAATACCTGTCTGTAACAAGGGAACAACATTGTACTTCTGCTCCTCATAAGTCCTTTTTAGTTGTACCATGAAAAAGCATTTTCCCTTAATCCGAGAATTAGTTTGTCAAATAAATCTAATTAGCAACATCTAATTGGCTGAGTGAAAAAGCTCATTGCATCTTAAAGGAGTTTCTTTGAACAAGGCACATGTGTGAGCCAAAGTTATCCGCGTTCTACTTGGAAATTAGCACATCTCATATTTGAAACATTTGTTGCTTGTTAAAATGTCAAAATGTTTTTGTTAAGAGGAGGGTGTAATTAGAATTTTTAAACAGAAGCCAAGGCAAATCTAATGGGTAATGAAAACTTGAATATCATTGATAAATTTCCTTGAATTTCCCTTTATATAAAATGGTACATTACTGTATTCATTTCGTTCGCTCAAACTATTAAAGTGCTTCATATTAGACCATTCACATGGAAATACCCGTCTGTCCCAAGGGTCAGGGAACAATAGTTTTAATATTTTGACTCTGTACTTTTGTTCCTCATAATCCTCTTAATTGTACTATGGAAAGCATTTTCAGTAAATCCTAGAATTATTTTGTCAAATGAATTCCTCTGTGACAGCAACATCTAATTGGTTGGGTGAAAAACCTCATTGCATGTTAGAGGAATTTCTTTGAACAAGGCGCATGTGTAAGCCACAGTTACCAGCGTGCTACTGAGAAATTTCCACATCTCATGTTCGAAACATTCGTTGCGTGCAAAATATCAAATGTTTTTGTGGGGGAGGGAGGGGTGTCATTGGAATTTTTAAACAAAACCAAAGGCAAATCATAATGGGCAATGGAAATCTGAATATCATTGATGATTTCCTTGAAGCATGACAGTGTTTGTGATTGTGCCAAGGTTTCATGCTGTGTTTACGTAAATTAATACATGTACATCCTGAACTGGTTACCAAACATTGCTCATTCATCAACTATGTAGATCCATCAGATCACATGCCATTCAACTTTGAAGAGCGCTTTTGTACCAGATAATTATTTCCATTGATTGAAACAAACTCTGCATTATGTATTGGAGAGAATATGATCATGAATTGGTGCAGAATGCCCATGGCAGTGAATGAATAAATAGTCTACCCACAGAGTGAGAAAAGGCACACAACTTGATAATTTTCATAAGCCTCAGTGAAAAAAAAAGAATATTCTCAAAAAAGGGATTTAGCATTTTACGCTTGATGGTGATCCTAACTTTACGAAAATATTAAATGTTTTGTTGTGTGTCTAATTCTGTTCAGAATAGAAAATTATCGAAAAATAATCATACATGCATACCTGTATGTATGCTGATCATGCTCATTCTTTTTCTCCTACAATACTTCTTCTCAAAAACCTTTTCCATTACTGAGATGATCATCTTGTCTGCTGAGAGCTTCAAGGGTGTTAAATCCGGGTAACCTTGCTAGTCATAAGGACCGTTATTCATAAGGACCACTTATTCATAAGGACTGTTATCCATAACATGTGACTATTAAAATGAATAGCGGTTTTGTGTGAATAGCGGTCCTTCTACATAGCAAGCAAACCATAGACAAATTACCTCGCTATTCGCAAGGACTTTCGTTCATAAGGACCACTATTCATAATGCGTGTTAAATGAATAGCGGTTTTCTATGAATAGCGGTCCTTATGAATAGCAAGAGGACCCTGTTAAATCCTCAACTTCTTCTGGCTCTCAGCAGAATTAATGTGATGAATGGCTGCGTAAAATTTTCATTGATATCCTACCTTGCAGGAAGCTTTTGAGGACGTGGCCTTGTTCTTTCATGATACCTACGGAGGTGACATCATAGCAGTGGTGTGGAATAGACCTGCCTTCAAACCTCAACCATTTAAGGTAACTCGTATTGAAGTGTTGCACAGCTTGTTGATATCATTATAATGTCAACTTAAATAGTGCATTTGCATCTGCCTCTGTGCATAGAAAAATGAAAGAAAGGGATTATGGTAGTTCACTGATATTAAAAAGATGATCAAGACTAGATTTTGGAAGTGGTTGTAAATTGCATTGTTGTAAGAGGTGGTGTATTGCTAGGTTTGATAGTCTGCAAGTGTCCCATCCAATGTTATGTCTTCCAAATTGGGATGTTGACTTTTCTTACCAATTGTTGAATAGGAATCCTGAGTATCGTATGCACAGGGCCTTGACCAGCGGGGGAGGGGGGGGGGGGAAGAGTGTCACAAATGCTCCCTAGTCTGCATGCACAGACTCTAACTTGAAAATCCACTGTCTCTTGAGTGAAGCTTAACCCACATTCCAATGGCTCTGCCAAATGAGTCTACTACATCTTCTCCAAGAGTAGCTACTGTATAATACCTACTATGGGATGCTGTCTACATTCTTTTTCAGACTCTGTTTTAAGTGCCATGACTGACAATGTTGTGTGTCTGAAAAACTACATTACTAACAGCGAGATTGCCTTTATCTGCACTGCTGTCGATATTATCTATATTTTAATTGGTCTTCATTTTTTCCAAATGGGAAGGGGAGGGGAAGGGGTGATGGGAAGTTGATTTTCTTCCTGGCCCTATTCCATGTGATCGGATCTTTAACAAAATATGGTCTGAGATTTTCTTCACCTGACTGTCAGCTGTCTTGAGTTGTTTTTATGGAAAGAATATGGTGCCCTGTCTTTGGGATTAAATAATTAGTCAGATTAGTTTTTACCCTTGATAAAGAAGAGTGGACACTTCCTCAACAATCAACTCTAGTGTCACGTCTTTCAAACTTATACTGTAGCATATACTTTGCGCAGGGCTTAAATGGATAAAGGTTCCCTCAAAAAGGGTCAAATTAATATTTTCCAACATTTATTTTGTATGGATGAAAATGAAAATATTCCCTTATTAAATCATTTTATGGAAGAATACTAAGTGAAGGTTTAATTCATTTTGACAGTTTCTATGAAATATCAAATACTATCAAATATTATTTTACATAGACAGCTTGCTCACATAACATCAAGACTCTTTGGAGGGACCTTACTGTACTGTTTTCTCAGAATTCTTTGTTTTATGAGAAATCAGATTAAAAAGGAGCATCTCTCACATGGTGCTATTCATTTGTAGATATAACTGTCCATCTGAAAATGGTTTATAGGATTTAAAGCTCATGTACAGTATTGGTAGCAAAAAGGAAATTGGAAAGAAAAATGTTGTTCTCCTTGTATCAAAAGATATCTGTAAGAGATCATTTGGTATTCCATCTATGATTTCTGGTGAATTTCAGTGTAAATATCTGTAAGAAATGCTTGATCACTGCCATTATGCTAGGACCCTTCCACCCCGATAGCTCTCCGCACAGCAATCTTGGGGCTTCGCATAGAGACACCATGTGTATCACTCTGTGTAGCTACTCATTGGTTTTACACGTGTGTGTACAGTGTATAGCACATGCTGCCTTTGTTGGGATTTTACATGCCTGTCCGGCACATAAATTAGTTTTTGCCTCTTATTTGTTTGATATTAAACTTTAAGAAGCGAAATCTTCATGCTATTTGTCAACAAAAACTGAAGAAATCTGATGAACAGTTTTTGAGGGCTTACCAAAACTCTACATGACCTTTAACAGTAATTCATCACAACTAGCCCATTCTAATTATTTGTATTTCTTCCTATGACAGCCTCTTCAAGCACAAGCCAAAGTACCCACAACATCCTCCTCAAAGGTCCCCCAGGTCATCCCCAACATAGAGGGCATCATTCAAGATTTCCAAACCATGGGACGAGGGCTTGTGACATCCATCGAGGTCCGCACAGAGAACTGGAACATTTGATTGTCCAAGGTCCTTTGATTCTTTTTCTTGGCTTGGACCTTCTAAGGTTCTCCTTTTCTTAATTAATGTCTTCCTAATTATATAACATCGGATAGGGTGTAGGACAATCTTTGGCAGGATAACATTAATGGGTGGCTGTCTTCATGTAGAAGATACTCTTGATTCAATGATGTTTTTTCATAATTAAGATAATAACTTTGGGCTGTGTTTCTTCACTAGGGTGCACTAGATTAAGAACTAAATCATGTCTTCTTTTTATGAGGACATGATCATCTATCTCAATGAATTATCTCTCTCTTTCTTGTATTTTTTTATCCCTCATATTTTTCTCTCCTTTCCACTTTTGACATGTGTTACATGTTTTTAAACTTTTGAATATATAACATGGAATTATGGTAATGTACTTTCACCCTTTCTATCTTTTCTTTTCTATTTTTCACTCTCTCTCTCTCTCTCTCTCTCTCTCTCTCGCTCTCTCTTCTCTCTCTTTCTCTTTCTCTTTCTCTTTCTCTTTCTCTTTCTCTTACAAGCCCCCTTTGTCTCTCTTTTTCCTTTTTTTTTTCCTTTCACTTTTTGGAATTTCTCAAAATAAATACTTTGTCTTACATTGAATAGAATGTGATTCCATAACATTAGCTGAGAAGTGTTGTTCTTTTAAGAAGCTATGTATCTCATTAAATTCAATCAAAAGCTTGTAAAATTTTAATAGACAACAAAATCATGTGTAAGAATATCCTTATCAGATTTTTCTCTATAAGAGACTGCTAAATGAATTATATTATTCCGGAAGGAAGTAGGGAGGAAGGGGTAGCAAAGTGGGTTGCATTTAGAAAAGAGGAAATAAAGAAGAAAAAGAATTTTCTAAATGTCTTTCACACACATAATTGCATGTTCATAAACACACCCGAGCATAGGTCGCAATGATGGAATTTTAATCATAATGAAGGGAAGAACATATGAAGAGATAATTTTTCAGTTTTCTTTGTGCCTGAATATGTTCTACCACCCTGATGTATGGTGAAGAATATTTCCCAAAACTGAAGTTTTTGTTTCTTGATATTTTTTTTATGTCCCAAATACCATGTTTCTTCTACTGGCAGAGGCAAGTAGACTGCATTTGAGATGGGAAGCTGTAATTTCCCGTGATAGTAATTATTATTCATTTCTATGTTTCACCATGATTGTACCACACATATAAGTAAGATAGTTTCTTTTTTTGTAGCTATTGATTTGAAATTTTTAAAGCAGTCATATGAAGAGAATTCTGTGCTATCAAGCACAGATGGAATGTGACATTGGGCTGTTTAACCAAGGAGATGATGATTTTTATTACACTGTATCGATGATATTGATTATAATATTTTCCAAGAAACAAAAATATTGATAAATAAAGTGTATAGTACATGAAATACAAAAGTTATATAAGCATCTGTCTTTTATCTTCCTTTGTGTTGGATTTGGATATTCATTCTATGTTTTTGAATGACTGGTTTATTGCTTGGTTGGTAGATTTATATACAGTGGAAACTAACTATAACGAGGACCCTGGGACCATGAAAGTTACCTTGTTATATCAGGAATCTCTTTATATTGGGTTAAAAAAAATAAAGGGAGATAAAGACCTGGAACCTCAAAATTACCGTGTTATATCAGAGCTCTTTATACCGAGTTTCCACTGTTGTTTTTTTTTTTTTTTTTTTTTTTTTGTTAGTTTTTTTTTTATTGGTTATTTGATTGATTGATTGATTAAGTATTTATTGGTTAATGGATTTTTAATTTTTTTTTGATTGATTGATAATTTAATGTTTAAGTCTGTTGGGGATGGATTAGTTCATTTTGGGGGATATCTGAATGTAAATGATTGTGTTTCTGTTTCAATGTATATGTAATGAATAACTGAAAAAGCTGCATTCATGAAATGGAAGAGAACAAGAACAAGAAAAAAATTAGAGAGAAGAAAACTGATAAAGATAGATGTGTGCGTGTCTTTACGAGACAGAAAACTGAGAAAGAAAGAGACATGTTCAGTGTTGCATAGATCGTGGGAGTCTATAGCAGACTTTAGAGAGAATTTGGTTCAAGACACGCAATCTCGATTTCCAACGCTCACGCGCTGGACCCTGGAGAAAACGACCCTAGTTGCCCTAGCCATGGCAGTTAAGCAAAGCTAAATTTATCCTTCAGAATCTAAATTCGTTGATATCTTAAATTCATTACTTTTCGTCAAATTTACCCCGTATCCTAATACCCCGTCTCCCTCTTCACATCCCTAGTGAACTCTTTCACATCGTGTTAAACTCGCGTTAAACTCCTTATAACCCCTGCAGGAAACGCTCTGTCAAACCGTGGTAGCAGCACAGAGAACACGGGCTCACTCGGGGGACTTCGTTTCTCATGCGCTCGCTTCGAGATACACGAGCTGAGGTTAATTACTTCCCGACTGCCCCGAGACGTGACCCGTTAAATTACTGCTATGCTGATATAAATATAGTTTTGTTACCTTCAGTACCTTCAGTATGTCTGCATCAGTTAATGTTTTCAGTGCTACTGTGTCGATTGAAAGTAACTCTGGGAAATTGTTGATAAAGTCGGCTGTCATCAGATGAAACTCTGCGATTAAATCAACAAAATCTGATTTTCAGGGATTTAAATAGGAGAGTTCTGCGGTTCTTCGGCATGTAGGGACGTGATTGTGGTTGATTTTCAAACAGGAAGGCAGAAAGCTACGACTTGAATATTTCTTGCCTCTCATCCAAAATACGTATAGTTGAATACTGGTCAAGCTTTTACAAATGTCTAGTGTATAGACCCTAAGCATTTGGTCTGCCAAATAACAATTCATAGTTTGTATGTATGATGCATATACATAGACAAATCAATTGACAGTTAATGGGCAATCAAACTGTGTACACAAGAAATTTACACCCTCCCAAAACCTTTTGGTAAGTTAAATTCAATATAATTGTAGATTATTAAGGAAATCATTAATCTGTACCCCAAAATATTGCTACTTATATATTTCCACTTTACTTAAGATCTTCTCAATTTTCATTTTGATACACAATACATTTTCTTGAGCGTCCAAATCCTCCCCGGTATGTGTATATATTCTTATGGGGTAACCTCGCCAGTCATAAGGACCGCTATTCATAAGGACCACTTATTCATAAGGACCGCTATCCATAACGCGTGACTAAATAATAGCGGTTTTATACGAATAGCGGTCCTTCTGAATAGCGAGCAAACCAAAGACAAATTTCCTCGCTATTCATAAGGACATCCATTCATAAGGACCACTATTCATAGCGCGTGTTAAATGAATAGCGGTTTTCTATGAATAGCGATTCTTATGAATAGCGAGCGGACCCGATTCTTATCACATTTAAGAGACTTTTATTTTAAACAATGATATGAATTTGACATTTGAAATCACACTTATTCAAATAAATGAGAAGGAGGAAATTGGAAGCATATACTCATCATGAGCAGGTTGTCTACAGCTGTTAGAATTTGTTCTGTCATTTTATTTCGAGACCCCTTAACAGCTGGTGTGCCGAGAGACGATCCAGGAAAGTGTTCTCTTCGTGATCGGTCTGAGACTGTTTGCTGGTGTAGTCTGAGATGTTAGAAGAATTAAAGACGAAGAAGGGGGAGAGAAACATGCTGAAGAAAAAGGAAGAGAATACGGGAAAATATGGAAAGGAGAAGAAGGTCAAGAAGAAGAGTCATGATGCTATTTAGTATACATTCGTTGTTCTTGATTTTAGAGGCATGATCTTCTCTTCTTTTTTTTTTCATTTTCAATTGACAAGGCAGCACTGAGGTCTTTCTTCCCTCCCCCCCCCCCTTCCAGTAACATATTTGTTTGTTTATTAAGATGTTTGTTTATATTTGTTTGTTTTTTGTTTGTTTGTTTTGCTTTGATTTGTTTTATTTTTCTCCCCGGTCCTTCACAGGTGGTACTCACTCTCATGTCACCCCTTCCTCGGTCGCACTCATTTTTAAAGCTCAAAATTTTGCATCCTCATGCGGGGACAATATCTCTCTTTTTCAGATATGCTCCATTTTTGATTGCTAATAATCATGCAAATACTCGAGAATCTTCTTCTCCTTTTTACTACTCTTTCTTCTTCTTCTTTTTTTTTTTTTTTATTTATTTTTTTTTTTTTTTTTGCCTTCAAAAATTGAGTATATAGGGTCACACTTCTTCCCTGTTGATATGCTCTTTAATTTCATTTCATGTACCATCATTCCAATATAGTTATATAAATACTCTCTCCAGACTTATGACACATAGGGATCCTACAAAGAGATCGTTACAAACACAGAAAAAAGACGATTCATGAAAGGCCTTGATATCTGTATATTTATGAGCGGAATGCCTTACTGATGACGTTTCCCTATTATGCAATACTACCGGGATTCAGTGTGATCAAAATAGCTAAAACCGACTTTTTCAATACATGTACTGTATATTCTATATAAGATGAACATTAATTAAGAATTCTTTTTTAATAAATGAGGGGTTGCAATCGTTATCAAAAGGAAAAAATGAAAAAACAAAGTCAATTATTTCCCTTTTCTTCAACTAAAAACTTGATAGATTTTGCTATATCTATATATGAAAAGACAAAATTTTCCTTCCATCCATCTTACATTTAGCCCATCTAAATATAATCAAAGATTTTAAGGTCGGTGCCATATTTTTACGTCTAATCATCAGAATAGGCGGATCCAGGGGTACCAAAATGCCCCTATTACAAGAAAATGTTAAACTCTACCGTGGCTATATAAAGCTCCTCAGAGCTCGAGAACTTTCACCCCCCCCCCCCCCCCCCCCCCCTCTGACAATCCTGGATGCGCCTCTTGATTAACGGAGGTTTTTTCAAAAGATCGACAGATCAGACAGATCGATGATCTTCTAACATGAATTTGTAAGAAAGAGAGACGGGTAGAGGTAGAAGGAGTGTGTGGAAAAAAGAGAAAGGTGATAAATATGTTTTATTCAGCAAAGGGTGAAGACGGCGCACAACTCCTCCGCCCCCACCCCCTTGAAGGCCAAGAAAAAAGGCCAAGAAAAAAGATACACATTTGAATGAGTCTACATCACGTAATGCTAGCCAGAGGGATTCTGCCCTAGTGTTAACTATAATTTCTGAATGCGCCGCCCCTGTGTAAGTAGAGTAGTTTTGAGTCTAATCATTCGCAAACAAACAGAGTGACTAGTAGTCGGTAATTTTGTTTTTCACAACTTCAGTCGACCTTGTTTCTTAGATCTAATTATGGTCATATACTCAATTTACATGCACAAGGCTGATAACCTTTTGCATCGATGAAACATAAATGTTCATGTCTATACCGTTAAATGTTTATTCATATAATTATATTCAGACTTCTGAAATATCGCCCTTATGAAAAATAAATGAAATAAAGTGTCAGAGGGGTACAACCGAAGATCACTCTCCCCTAAAACAAGAGTAGTACTGTAGTTTAGTTACACGATCAATATAACTTATTCTTTGAAGTGTGCTTTTTATCGTTTCAGTGCAGGGCCTATACTGATACACTGATGACTACTTTTTTATAGCATATTGTGCAATAGAATAGCGTATCCAGAAAATTGAGAAACAGGGGTGAGATTTTCTCAAGACAGGGCCCGGGGAAGGGGGACCAAACTTCCACGTGCATGGGCAGCTTCGCCCAGAGTGCCGCCTATCTATACTGCAAGTTGTTAATGACTTTTGTTGTTGTTGATGATGTCGTCATCTATAACCTTCAAGCCGGGGATATACGCCCCAGCCCCACCCTGTGCTAGCTGGATACGCCCCTGGCTAGTGCCCAAAAGACCATGGACAGATCATGACTTCGATTTCTATGAATTTTATGACGTTTGCTATCATCATAATGGGCTGGAAATGCACATCTTCTAATCGTTATTTTATCATTATGCATGCTGGCCTTTTTGTCACTTGCACACCTACTTCCTAAGTTGCATTGCATGAGGACTTCCTACAAAGGATTTTTATAGCGTGAAAAAAGAGCGCGCCGCCCATTCTCTTGAATATTGTAGTGCGAACAAGAAATGAAATTAACGAATTAAGGTATAGCACCAACAATCGGAGGGGCCAACAGTAATTGTCAGACATTTCAGTTAGAATCATAAATAATATCCGTCTGTCAAACATTGCTTTCACTTTAGAAGTATGCATACATAATTTCAAAACAATGTAAAAAAAAAAAAAAAAAAGGAAAAAATGAAGGCCAATTGTCATTTTGTGCAAGGGGCATGGATATGTTTTAATCATTGAAAAAGTTGCTGTGCTCACTTAATCATTTTAACATTAACCTTATTTGATGTTTTGTTGTTGTTTTTGTTTTGTTTTGTTTTGTTTTTGTCGAAGTGCCAGATTACATGATTTATTTCATTGATATTGCTGTTCGATATGTTTCTTTTCATCAAATGATAATTGTTTCTTTTCATCAAATGATAATTGTTTATTTTAAGATGGAAGTGCTTTTATAATGCAGGCTCATGCTTTGTTTTTCTTTATGTCTTTCTCCTTTTTTGGGGGGGGGGTCATTTAGAACATGTTACAATCAGATACTTTGAAGGGTTGGGCATTTTCAGGTGTCTGGAAGAAATATATCTGAACATTGTCCCTTGGAATTCAAGGATATCTGCTCAGGCCATCAGGCAGGATGTGAGGAAGTACATCCCAAAGTTTGATTAAAAAGGAAAAAAAACTGATAATCCATTTCTACCATTGTATTATCAGTTTAGCAGCACTATCCTTCAGCGGCTTAAAGGTATAGGAGCTTCAGTTATTGATACTAAACAAAGAAATCTGCAGAAGAAAATCTGTAAGACTACTATTTCCTGCGATTGTCATGGGGAAATTAATAATTTTTTGGTGCTTGTAATAATCGCTTCTTTTCGTCCTTTACCAGCCTAACATTTATTCGTGGCATGCAGTATAGTATTCACTAAAATCAGGCCCTGTCTTGCGAAGAAATTGTGTTGAAACGTTTTTAACTTTTGGAGCTAACAGTTCAAACTACCTCTATTCACTGGAATTTTTGTCAATTAGAAATATTTTGCATACCTACCTTATCCTTACTATATTTAAATCTTATGTGATTAATGTTAATAACTTGAAACTTGAAAGGCATTACTATATACAACTAAAGTGTTTATAACACTGTCGGAAGTATAGGATTGATGATGACAATTGTTCTATCGACTGGATAAAACAACGAATATGTATAAGTATTATTCTGCATAGCCATAAACATGTTCCATTGTGTATTTATCATCTAAAAGGTTAGAACGTAAATAAATAAATTTTCAGTTTGGGAAAGTAGAAAACATGTTAGTGGACGTACGAATCATGGAGGCATTAAAAAACAAGTTGCAGAAACTATACCAGTACCTTTAAAATGACTTGTGTTGAAAACGACAGCTTTTCGACTAATATCCTGTCGTGTTACTGGGCTATCTTATCCAATCTTTTGGCATTCGGTGATACAAACATAGGAGGCAGTCAATGAAGCCTGATCAGCAGCCATGTTCCGTTCACATTATATAGTCTACATTACGAATCATTATAGATGCAAGTAGATGGAAAGCCTCAAGTTGATTACAAAATAATATCTAGAACAGACAGGGTATATCTAGCAAGCAAGGAAATCAATCTTATTTGTTTATCATTTAAGCAGAAGCATGAAAGGTCTTCTTCCATAAAAATTTAGATAATGTAACATGAAAACTATCAAACAATATTATTTATTTTTATATAATTGGCGTATATCCACCGCTTCGGATGAAGCTTTGGCGCACGCCTCTGCCCATGCGCCATTTGAAGGCCCAAGGAAAAAAAAACTTAATTTTACAAATAGCAGTAGGTTTACTACATGCATGCAGCTGTCCAGATCACCCCCACCCCCGGGTCTGGGGAGGATGCCACCCCCTTTTTTTTCCAACATTTTCTGGATACGCCACTTGTTATATGTGAGTTGGGTCCCTGAGGGAATTCAAAGGAAATTCAAGTAAGAAGGAGGAAAGTAAAGGAAGGTGAAAAAGACAGAGAATGGTTGATTAAGGCAAATGTGATCAAGAAGAAACTGATGGTATATAGAGAATAGGAGAAGCCAGGGTAAGAAACTAAAGTAAGAGGAGGGAAAAGGGGGTATGATCTTTTTCGTTAAAGTTAATATACAATGAATGATGAACGAAGAGAGAAAT
The DNA here is from genome assembly GCA_025618425.1 of Heliocidaris tuberculata. Classification (NCBI taxonomy): domain Eukaryota; kingdom Metazoa; phylum Echinodermata; class Echinoidea; order Camarodonta; family Echinometridae; genus Heliocidaris; species Heliocidaris tuberculata. Next base: position 15,765,311 of record CM046839.1, read on the forward strand.
GAGCTAGAGAGAGAGAGAGAGAGAGAGAGAGAGAGAGGGTAACGGAAAATCAAATTTCCTAATCACAAAGGGTATGCCCGTCTGACAGAGTTTCCCAGCGTTTCTGATTTTTTTCCCTATACCGCTTTATTACAGGGTTATAAACTTGGCATCGGTTCATATACTTCATATAGAACAAAGAAAATTAACAAAGAAGAGTTCAAACGTCGGCTGGCTCAACATCCTTCTTGCACTAAATATCACCGTGTAATCCTGTAACCCATCATTTAGCGACCTTCTGGCGACCCATGTGTTTCCTAAGATGTGCCCAATGTTTCGCCAAAGTAATTAATTTCCTCCCTTCTTCATTGCGTGAAGCAATCGCGCTGTCATCATGTAGGCAAAATATCAATATTGCATTTTGGTTCATTTGAGAACCCGCTGAAAGATATTATCCCTCAAGTATGAACTTTTTCTAAAGGTCAATCGCTCACTGTGAATTAACGCTGTTTTCAAAATGTTGATCTGATGACGTCAAGAAAGGAATAAAACAGCAAAAAACAATACAGTGTGCACTTCGATTTAACGTCCTCCCAAATTAATGACCTAACATGTTTTTGCATCAGTCATTGAATTCATAATTCATGTATCCGAGTTTAACATCATAGTAATTTTTCTAAAATAGTTTTATCTAAACTTTTTATTTGAAATATTTTTGAAGCCTTTGTTTCAATTGCTCAATATTTGTAGATATGCCAATAGTTGGTGAAAATATCCTAATAAGTGACACTGGCACTAAGTTGCATTGAAATTGACTAAGTTTAATGTAAAGAATTTAAAAAGAATGTAACAAATTTGGTGGATGGATAGAATAGTTTCGTTTTTTGATGAACATTGCTCGCTTTCAAAGCCTTTTTTATTTATTGGATAAACACTATTTCGATGAATTATCAGTCTTTTAGGCCTACACCCTAAAATCCATGGTACATAATATTTCAAATACTCTTGTAAAAAATGTAATTTGAAGTTTTGAAGTTTATTTGTTCCACTTTTACATAAAAAAAACAATTCAGAATTTACAAGCATAACTGTCAATTTCAAAACGTAAGGGTAAAGAACTCAAATCAAGTACAATGTACGGTAAATAGGCAGAAAGTTTAGAGAGATATAGGAACGACTGGCAAAACAAGAAGAAAATGTAAAATGTGGGGAGCCTGAATAAAAAGCATTGCTTGTAAATGATTAGGCTTCCGTATATAGTAACACTATATAAGACCTAGCTTTTAAAAATCTCACTTTTTTAAATTTGTCAAAAATTTTGAATGGTTGAATCTTTTGCTTTGATTTGATTTGATTTTGTAACATTCTCTGAAATATTAATTTTAGGAGTTCAGTCCATTATTATTATTATTATTATTTATTTATTTTTTTTTTTTCTTTTGGTTGACAAATACAAATTATTATGTTAACTTTATTGTTTTACTCTTTCCCGAGTGCAAAAGCATATCAGTTAAAAGTAAAGTCAAATGAGAGACATGAACACTATTCAAATAAATAATTGTTCATTCATAGTAGGACATTTTCTGCAGGTAATAGCATGATTTCTCACGACTGCGGAAATCCAAATCACTGTAGCATGTATATGTACAAACGGAACTCTTTTAATCTGAGCTACATGTCCCGGGGGACATAAAATAGTAAGACTCCAAGATCACGTACCAGGTTCAAGCGAGGTAGAATGGTTCTCTTCTGTTTACAAATTTGACAAATCATTTATTGATTTACTTATTTATTTTGGTCATTTTATACATGTATAATCATGTAATTATATTTTGTATGAGGCCCTCTTGCATAAAAAGTTGCGATTAAACGCAACTCAAAAAATTAAACGCAACTTGATTTCCAGCCAATCAGGATCGCGTATTTGGGACTTGCGTTAAATTTTTTGAGTTGCGTTTAATCGCAACTTTTTATGCAAGAGGGCCCTGGACTGATTTTCACAACGGAGAGGGAAGAATTTAAGTCAATCAAAATGAAGCTTGTCTGCAAGCGCAGACCCTATATGACACTCATTGTGTCTTGAGAGAAGCCTATAGCGCAGGCTCCTACTGGCTGTGTCTATGATATCATTGCAGTATCATTGTAGTCTCCGTTCAGATACTGTTATGCGTTTCAACAGACCCATTGCATGGTTTGTGCCTGCAAACTAGGCTGGACCGATGATGCTATGCCAGTGCTGATCATCGAGGCTGAGAGTTCGAATCTCTGCCAGATGAATAAAATAATGTACGTCCTTAGACAAGGCATTTTATCTACACTTGCCTCTCTCCACCTAGGTGTTAAATGGCTCCCTTGCAGGATTAATTCCTTGAAATGCACTGTGCGCTAATGACGGCTGCTGGGTTGCAAAGGCACAATTAGTATGATCATTTTTTCAAGTATTGGTCAAGGTGATTTGATTTTTTAATTTGATTTTATTTATTTGAATGCGGCATTTAAAAAAAATCCTGCCTTCAGCCGCAAGGCTGTTTTTCAGCAAGTCCATACATATTTAAAACAATACAGAAGAGTAACAATAACAACAACACAAGAAAAATTTACAAGTTACAGGAATAAAAACAAAATATTGCAATTGAAACAGAGAATGAGAAAAGGAGAGATAAAGAAAATAAGAAAGAGAGAGAGAGAGAGAGAGAAAAGAAAGAGAAATGATTTATGAACAAATGATGTCATGATGAAGCCTCAAGATTATTATTATTATCATTTTTTTTCTTCAAAAGTCATAGGAAAAATATTTGAGATGCATTTTATGAAGGCCGAAAGATTGTTTTGTGTTCTTACAATTTGGGGAGTTTGTTAAATATTTGACTGGCTGTGTATAGTGTGCTTTTTTCAGAACGTTTGTGTGGGGTTTGGGAAGTAAAATAATCCGTTCAGTATTTCTCAAAGAGTAGTGTTGTCTTCTGAGTTCAATTTTGGAACATAATACATCAGGTAACAAATTATTCAACAGCTTAAATGTTAACATGACAAGGTCTTTCTTTTGTTTAACATTCAAACAGTCTATGGAAAGAGGTACTGATATAGTAACTGATCGTTGAAGCTGAGAAGAATCAAAGAGGCCATTCTTTAAATAGGCTTAGAAGTTCAGCATTCTCTTTAATATGCATGACTAAGATTTACCTTTAAGGCCGGAGTTGTATAAGTGACTATTTGACCCGGAAATGATTACTCATGCCTGTATTTTACCTAGGTAATACAGGCTGCAGTCGATTGGTCTTAGATGATATATTTTAGGGACAATTCAAATTAATTTAAATGTTTTTCCCAACGAGGCATCACCAATAAAACAAATTTAACATCAACCCCCCCCCCCCCCCCGCCATCCCCTCCTCCCATCACACCTTTTCTATACCGACTAGTGGTCATTGAATTGACAGAAACTGAGGATGTGTGTTACACCGAAAAAAATGTTGTACGCTTTCAGACTACATTTCTACATGACTCTGAAATGGGGCATCTAAAACCTCCAAATTAGTCATTATTTGGTATATACGATAAAGCGCTTTTAAGGAGAAGGGAGGCTTTAAAATGTTTCTTTTCGGAATATTTGAGAAGTTAAATCAGATTGTATTTAATGGAGTCTGATGAAGAATCATATACAAATCGTATTTTAAAAGTTTAGGCGCCATAGTTAAAATTGAAATAAATTCAAGTTAAGTAGTCTTGGCACAATTCTGTCGCAAAAGGAAATTCACTAATCCTGACCGACACTATTTAGGATTCAGATAAAATTTTTACAAATTCCTCCTTTAAACCCCTCTGGCTAGCTGCCCAGCTATGTAATTGAAATAAGTCTATCTAATCTCTAATAATGGTAAATAGAACTTTTATTGACCTGTCTTGGCTTTGACCCAGATATTTTAGTTTAGTTTTGAGAACAACAAATATTCTTGAAAGAATCGCTTTAGACGAACGGAAAAGTCGTAAACTTGGAAATTGGATGGGTCTGTGTGGTAAAATAGCATTTTTATGCCACATAGTTGGAAATTATGCTGTTTGTGATATGCTGCTTATGAAATATTTCAATGGTTTTTTTTTAATGAGCTGATTTTTTTTCAATAATGCGTCATATCCAGAGGAGTATTGCAAAATACCCCCCGCAATCACAAATCCGGGATTGTATAATTTGGCTCAATCCAAGTGACTGTGTAGTCTTTTAGTGATGTATACAGCTTAGGGTGAAGTCCGCCGTAACCCCCCCCCCCCCCCAATTTGAAGGGCCGTTATAACAAATAATACAATTTGAAATCGATCTATACAATGGGGCTGCTCAAATGTGTCTAGGAAGGTTTCGCACTTTTGGGGGATACACAAACTGTATTCATGTTGTTATATTTCCTTACCAAGCTTACACTAAAATTCAACTTACGCGAGGAAAGTCCTTTAATTTCATCAATAAATCACAAAAGTCATTGAGAAAACATTCTGCAATTTTATTAACACGCACCGGATTTCTTTGAACAAAACGTGTACACACATGATGGAGAGGGGAATAAAGATGTCCTATTAGTTTGAAGACTATATTGGCCTATGTATTATTTGACTTAATTTCACAAGGAAATGATATAAGCACATCCCTCCCCATCTCCTCACCCTCTTTCTCTCCCCCCCCCCCCCCTTTCTCCCCTCCATCCTCCCTCCTAACTCTTCCCTCCTCTATCCCACACACAACTTTTCTCCAGAAAATTTCCACCTGAAGTAACAAACAAAAGATATCGTTTTCTTTATAAGATAATTTGGCAAAAGTCTTCCGAACTTTCAGTTCCTGTTCACTGGGGAAAATTTAAACATTCCTCAAATCGGCAAATCTTTCATCAACAGGTCGTCTGTTTCTCGATACAACTGAATACGAAGTGAATAATGTCAGCTGTGAACATACCCCAATCACACTGCAAAACCGATATACTCGATAACTGACAAAATCTTGGCCGGGGGGGGGGGGGGGGGGGTAAATCAAACTTTGTAATAAAAAGTCGGTTCGTGTGAAAGCTGAAAAATAAGAGAAATAGGAAAGTTTGAAAGAAATCGAACAAAGAATAAGAACGTTATTAATGTTTAAAAAATTAGATCAATAAATCTATGCGAATCTCCACTGTCTTGGCAATTTGGTCAGTCGATTGTGACGCATTCCCGGTCAACTCTCCAGATTGTCGTCCACTGAAATGCCATTAATTTCCGTTTTCGTCCAAAGGGCCTTTTCCCTCGAGGTAGTACTCAAAACATATTGTAGATACCGTAATGTCATACGTTCTCCAAAAGAAAAAAATCTCTACCGATTTTTGAAAAAAATGACATCTTCATTTTGTGTGCTGGAACAAATAGGAGAACTTTCCGCCGCTATACATCACAGTTCATTATCGCTTCGGCTAACTTGAAGTTCCCGGATGGATAATGATTACAACTTTCAAAAAAAAAAAATCTTAACTTTCGTATTGCTTGTCCGACTTCTTTCAAACTTTCACCAATCTGCTTACTTCTCTGACTTCTCTGCTTTCTTTCATATCAACTTTTGAAGCCTTTGCTCAATATTTATAGATATGCAAATAGTTGGTGAAAATATCCTAATAATATCGGTCTATTGTCAGTCTAGTGTCAATCTCATCGACTTGACTGGGGTTTCATCAAGTGTCTTGTCGGTGCTTTTTACCAACAAATTTGCTCTCAGCCAATCAGATGCAAGGATTTCAGTAGCTTATAACAGTTATTGCAACCTGTCATTGATGACAAGTTTTATGAAACAGGGCCCAGGAGACGAGACTTGTTGAGAAGTTCACTTTCAAGGTTCATGAACAATAATTGCGTGACGAGTCGAGAGAATACTCCCGGAGCCACCCCACGGTCTATTTTTAAGGACCAATTTCCTGCAGCCGTTAATAATAGCAAATTTCTGCTTCACTTGCTTTCGGTGGATTTGAATTACGTATTCTAAAACTGCGTGCGTAACAGAAAGTTTCACTAAAAGTCCTTTTTCTTCCGAATTTCTTATAAAGAGTTGACTCTAGAGATCCACATGTGGGTACGGGTCGTTTCGAAAGTTTGAGAGTTGGTAGTTAAACCCTTATACCAACGGCGATATCAATGTCACATGAGTATTTCTGGCTCGTTACTCTTTTGGGATCAGTAGTATTATTTTTCCTTTTCATACAGGTACTTAACCATATTATGTTTTTATATCGTAATTAGTGACATCAGGGAATACCAAATGGCCTTTTAATAACAGTTGTTTTTTTCCTGCTACGGTATAATCATCTCTTAATATAGATATACACATGATCTTGCAGTGTGCACAGGTCTTTTACAGTATATAGTTTGAGAGACCCTTCTTCCAACAGAAAAATATGTACTTCTTTTTCGTGTTTGTCATTCTATTGGGGTCAAATTATGATTTCATCATTGATTTTACTTTGTTTATATCAGAATTGATTATGGCGAAGTGAATTTCATGTCAAATAAAAAAGAGAGTTATATGGAAGGGGGATGGACCCAGACGAACAAAATTGATTAGGAAGGGGGAAGAAAGCTCGAAACAATAAGCAGAGAATAAACAAGAGTATGGGGAGATCCTAATCATTTTGAGTTATATGATTACAAACCCGGATGTAGAGAATGATATACATTACTTGACTCTTCACTTGAGAGCAATACTGGTCACCATTTTATTACCATTTAAGTCTTTATACAAATCTGAAATGTACAATTAACTACCATCATATTCACATTGTCCTGTCGCCGTGTTAGCAGACTAAATATAAAGATTAAAAAGCAAAAGAGCAAACAAATATATTTTTCAAGATTACATGTTTGTTACACTCAGTGGCGTAACTATCGAATGGCAAACAAAATAAAGAGTAAAAAAATGAATAACGGATAATTAGTGATGTGTAAATAATATGATACGAGCCCTCTCCTGCATCCTTCTCCATTCGATCGCTTTGCTCTTTCACATGGCATCCAATTGGTAATATGCCGTCACCCCCTCCCTTTGACGACCTGTGCCCCTCAATGACCGGACTCACTGGTTGCATTATACCACATTCTAAAGCTAAATATCATAATAACCCCTCATGAAATGATGGAGTACGAGTCAATGACGTCAATTATTACGAAAGAGTGTCAAATAACATCTGGTAGGAATTGGAGTAGGCCCTCTACGTGTATTTGGGCGGAGGTTTCACTTTTGAAATCAAGTAGTATTTTGCAAAGGGCCTAGGCTACATGTAATTCACAAACTGATGAAGGTACATGTACAAATATAAATTTGTTATAGTCGCATTTTTCAGTTGATTTTTTTTTTAATTCCATGTACAAATTATTACAATGTGAAAGAATGCGATCATAAATCAGTATAATAATAATAATAATATGCTAAATACGAGGTACATGTAGATAAAAAAGAAATCTTGTCGTTCTTTACTTTAGACTACTTGCTTGCCTTTAGAGCTAATAGCTAATAAATTAACACAACATAACATCATGATAAATATGAGGGCAATTCCACGGTAACGGAAGGACATTCAGATACAGATTGTGTCTGATTGTCCCTCCGTTACTCGTGGAATTGCCCATGAGCAAATCTCAACTTGGGTCTAATATGTACAGAAGCTGCATTACACATTTGGGGATACTTACAATTATTTGTACATTTTTACAATTTTATCATTCTAATGTATATACATCTTGCTGCATTGTCATGTCTTTTGAAACAATAAATAATCATCATGTTCTAAAACATATACAAATCATTACAATAATAACAAGAGTAGACTTTTATTTCAATATTTTCTGCGCTACGGTCACGTACGGTGAGATATTCTTGAACCATTTTGATCATATTTCGATTGCCACTTCAATATTGTCAACGTACTCTTTGTTATTATACAGTGCGTATAAAAAAGTATACCCAACTTTGGTAGCTTCGTACGTGAAATTAATATATTCCGTGACCTGCAAATTTATTTTATGGTAAAGAGTAAGTAGTATTCTGTCCATTGATACCTTATTCATAATTTTGCTGTCACAGATGACTGAGCACCAGGGTTTTTAAAAGATCGTGTCAAAATCCCCTTGTAGTTTGGACTAAATCAAAGCGGGCATGTCAAAATCTATTCATGCAATCATACATTACTTGTTTCAATTGGAAAACGATTTGCTAAGTTTTTTCATTGATTTTGCGCCTTTTTAGAAGACAAACATTAACGAAAACTAAAATAAAAAATACTTATTACAAGCAAAATTCATGATACTCTTCTTGTCATAATGACACAAACTTGGCTTCCTCAGCATCCCTTATTAAGATGAGCCTTTCATCGTCGAGTCATTCACAGTGGATAAAGATTATTCGGGATGCCATCTTTATCTGAAAGTCTGCTGTTAATTATTTGAGTAGTTATCAACATCTGTATCCTTTCTTACCTGTTATAAGTCTTTAAACCATTAATATCGTGTGCTTTTAGAGATAATACCCTATACAGGTGAGATGAGATTTTGACGATTCTTTTTGAAAACTTTGGTACTCAGTCATCCGTGACAGCAAAGTTTTGAATAAGGTATCGTTGGACAGAATATATATTAGTTATTCTTTACCATGAAATACATTTCAAGGTCACAGAGTATGTATGTAAATTTTTATACGAAGTTACCAAAGTTGGGTATACTTTTTTTATACGCACTGTATAACATGTTTGATGACAAGAAAAATGCAAAAACAAAGATTCATATTATCACGACAATAATGATCTTTGGGAAGCTTTCCTTAATTTCGGCAAAGTGCTCAAGCGGGATGTCGTAAATATCCATATTCAAGGAAAATATTAATACGAAACCTGTAATCTCATCTTCGAAATATGCTCAATCCTCTTCCACATGTCCACGTTCTACTGAAATATTATATAAGCAACGAATATCTACATCATATTCACAGTTATGCACATCAGTAATGATATATTCACAAAATAAAATCATAACTTTTAGGAAGGTTCACAAAAGGATCACAGAGCCGCTTGTTATCATTTAATGCGAAATCTTATTCATCACGCGATGATTTCGATGTAAACACCATCGGGACTTTGTTGCGATAATACTTTTTCCTCTAGCTTCGGTGCTTCCTTAGTCTTTGGTTTTTGCTGCACTGGGCTTCCCTGATTATTTCTTGGAGGTGGATCTGGCTCGACGTACTCTTCTTGAGGCGATTCCAGCTCTGGTAGGATGTCTGGTAAAGCATAATCATGAAAACCATCTTGGTGTTGTGGCCTGGGAACTAACCGCGTCGGTGATATTATTGGTTCTGCGTAGATGGTCATTGGAGGAGCGTTGAGTCCCTGGTACTCACTTAGCCTCAATCCATCAGAATCCAACTCAGCATATTGGCATCCACCCTTCTTGTTCGATTTCGAATGACCGTCTTTCTTTGAACACGGCATCGCCGTCGTCGTCACGGTCGTTTTTGTCGTGCCGACGGAATCGGAGCTTGAGAGGGATCTTTCTGAATCCTTTGTAGTCATCAGCGACAAGCCGGAAGCCACGGGTTTGATGTTAGATTTAGGTTTCGGTTGATTCTTCTTGTGTTTCTTTCGCCGGAGAACGACGTAGTTGATGACTACGGCTGAAATTACAATAAAGAGGCCACCACCTGCACCTAAGATTACGAACATGGCGGTTTTATCTCGCGATTGCTCATTATCATCACTTACTGACATCCTTGGGCTGGAAACATCTTGTTCACCTTTGCGTCCCATCGATGAAGATTCGTGCCCTTTTGGTGATTCTGTAACTAATCTAGGTGGTGGCAATGTCCCAAGGACTTCCCCAGTCATGATGCTTACCATCAAGTATGCGCGTCCGGTGTATGGCTCTGGCAAGACGGAGACCACACATTTGATGATGGCGCCACTGTCCGCTGCCGTTATGTTCTTGATCGTCAACGCCCGGTTGTAATCACTGATGTTGAACCTCCGTGATGATGCCGATGTGATTCGTTCCCCTCTGAAGAACCAATGAAACCTGTGTTCGTTCGGCTTATCTTGTCTATTACACAGAAAGGTCACCGTGTCGCCCACTTCGGCTTTCTGGTTATAAGGCTGGACGATGACCATTGGGCTTGCAAGAGGTATTGACGTGGTGCATCTGCGTGCCTGGGTAATGGCGGGACTCTCTGCGCGACACTCGTAAGTAGCGTCCATATCAGAGAGATCGAGCACCCTCTCAAGAGCATTGACCTCCTGGTACACCTGTCCATCAGAGAGCGACACTCCATTCTTATACCAAGTGAGATCTGCACGCGGTACACCTCCATGTGAAAGGCACATTAGGTGAACAGTGTCACCCACTGCTATGTTCGTGTTGCTCGACTGCACGGAACACTCAGGGAAGCCTTCATTAGGCGGCAGGAGCACTTCCAGATACGCCCCTTCGCTCTGGAAGACACTACCGACGCTGTATCCACAGCGGTATTCTCCAGCATCACCGGGTTGTACATTGGTAATCTTCAGATTGTAATCACCTCTTTTAGTATTTGCTTCGATGATGTACTCTCCCGCGGTTGGGGTGGCACCAGGTAGCACACGTGTGTTACTGGTGATTATAGTTCCCGAAGACGCTTGGATCCACATCACTTCTCCTCCTCTCAGGTCTCGTATTCTGCATTCGAAGAGGGCTTCCTGGCCTGGTCTAACGGTGACGTTGGTAGGTCTTCTCTCGATGACCGGCACTGACCTCACCTCACCAGCGCAAACTAGGAGGAGGATGCACGTTAGTTGGTATATGGAAGTCATCATTGTTACCTATAGGGTACGGCAGAAAATAAAATGAGATAGTGAGACATGGACTTAGAAAAACTACACCAAGGTGACCTAACATAATATCAGGGTGTGTTGCAATAACAAATACCAACATAATTATCCCGGGTGTTTTTTTTTTCTTCACACTACACACTTTAAACAATCAATTCATACTATAAAAGCCATCTATTTAACAGCAGGAACTAACCAAAATAAAACTCACATTTTGTGTTTTTCATTAGCTGATCAGACGACCGCATTGGTAATCACGAGTAAGATGGGAACATAACATTTCGAATATTTAATATTAAATATCATATTCCTACACATAATTTAGTTCTTGACAAACAGTCCCTTTCTCAATTTACCAAGCCAATAAATTGTAGGAAGCTCCATTAACGATTATGTCATCGCTTGTCATAACCGTGAGAGACATAGCATAAACAATTTCCTTTTATCACGGCCACTTTACCCAGTCACTGCACGGTGTCCAAGCAACAGTCACATAAATTACATGTATGTCCTTTCCTGATCACCCCCAAACAGATTTAGGGAGCGTGTAACATGTGCACTAAAGGCAAGGCATTTCAGATGGAGCAGAATGTTTTCAAAGTTTACTTCTCGTGATCATTATCCTGCCAGAGTATCTCATTGTCCCTATCTTCTTATATCCTTCATTATGACTGTCTCTGATAATAAATAATATCGTTTTTAAAAAAAAATATTCATAATATTGCTTGCAAAATTCGAAAACTTTAAAATGAGAGTGTTGCTGTAATCATTTCTCTTTTATCTTATTTGTGTTTCTAAATACATCAATAGGGGCAGTCCCGTCACTATAAGAATATGTGGAACGATGTCCGCCCCCCCCCCCCCACCATCCCCACTTGCCATACAGAACAGCGAGGGGAAATGAGTGCCAATGTCCTCAACGCTGTCGTTAACATAAAGAAAGAGGAAGAAAGTGAAGGAATGTTTTGAAATTGAGTCTCGTAATGGATGTTGGGGCAAAATGAACAATTACATTTTTATCAAGAGAAGAGAGGTACAAGGGAGGGGGCGGAGTCGTAAACCTTAAAAACTCAGTTTTACTCCGTGGAGGGGAATCGAATGCTCAATTTTGCAAAGGCATGAAAGGGGGCCAAATTTTAAAGTAAGTCTTACCAATAAAAAGAGGCTACATAAAAAGCAGTATTTGTTTTTGTTTTTGTTTTTGCTTTTGTTTTTGTTTTTGTTTTTGTTTTTGTTTTTGTTTTTTGTATGTTTTTTGGATCATCCAGCGACGCTTCTGGCTGAGGGTGAGTAGACGACAGTATGTTAACACCACATTATTGTATTTCTTTTGTTTGCTATTGTCTAAGACATTATTGATTGTATCCACACACACTAACATTACAGCCGTAAACAGGAAGAGTTTCTTCTTTCCAGTCTGTCATCTCAGAATACTACACGTTTCTTCTTACCCATCATCGAATCTATGACACAACAAAACTGCTGATGACAGTTGATTTCTAGCCAAAATTTCGTTTTATCTTCCGAGTACAAGTTAACCTCTTCTGACTGAAACCAAAGCCTGTAGTTCGTGACCATACTGCCTAGCCATCATAGTTGATCATAACTTCCAGGAAGATAATGATGTTGTGATCATTAGAAAACGATCGTCTCTTTTCTCAGATCTTTTTTTGACCTTAAAAATTATTAAATATGATTGACAGTAAATAAAATGTTCTACGGTTCTTAATTTTGAAATGTTGTCTCATAACTACGCATTATTCTCGAGCGTTTTCATGCAGATCTACCGTAAATTTTTAGACAAGATCAGGTAATATATGGAAATGTTCTTTATATAAAACTTGGCGTCCACTAAATTAACCAATTCATGATATAATTTGATCAATTTTCCTGCAATGTATAACCTTTAAAAAGCTTCCTGTCAACTGAGTGATAAAAAATTAAGGTCAAGAGACAAATTCGATACAATTCTCGTTGCTGATCACATGCTAGAAGTAAACTTTAGTCGGAACAATTTTTGTAGACTCATGGAGGGAGCGCCACAGGTGTTATTATTCGGCATATCCCATACACAGTTCAGTCGCAGGTCACAGTCCAGATTCCCTCCTCATACGCTCTGATAACGTCAACTTTTATTTTCATTTGATTTCTCTTGACATCTTCCTTGACATGAAAATTTCGCACTACATTTAAACTTACACTGTAAAAAATAAATGTAAAACTACGGGTTTTTTAGCCCTTTAAATTACAAATCATTCCCGTTATTTCAATTTTACAGTCTTTTTCCTGTAAAACAATAGCAAATATGTTGGTTTACCGGAAATCAGCATATATTTACAATCGACCGACGTAGAACACTGTTAAAAAAACATTTTCTGATATTTTAACAAGTTACCCTGTTGAATTACGAATCGTTTCCATGGTTCCATTTCAATTTACATATATTTTCCTGTTAGAAATTAAGGTTTCTACTATTTAACAAAAAAACGGGAACCTGTTATTTTACATGTACTGTGGAAAAACGGGCATTCCCGGCATCCTGACTGCCAGAAAAAACGGCAAAAGTGTTTACAGTGCAGGGATGCTTTCATACTCATCGGACGGCTTCCGTCCCCATCCCCCTCCCCTCCCCCGTTTGAGGGCAGAACAACAACAACAACAAAAGAAGATTAACCAAAAATAGTATAAAAGCAAGAGCCGCGAATAATTAGGCAAAAACACCGTTTAAAATTTTCCTGCATATAAGAGAACTAAACAAAAAAGCAATAATTTCCTCCAACCAAGACACCTAACACTTGAAGAAATATTGTTGGAATATATATAAGAATTTGATATTATTTAATTGACGGGCCTTTACGTTTGGCAGATTTTGCATAGAAAGTAACAAATTAAAAAAGAAAGATTCCAAACTATCTAAGGTAACCCCCCCCCCCCCAAATCCTACAAATTATGCAAGTATATTTTAAATGGAATTATCTAAATAGAAAAGCCTTTGTCAGTTCTTTTTTTTTTAATATCTCAGAATTTTGGTAGCGTGTATTCTCGTCAGGTAGGCTAAATTATAGGCTACAGTACAACTCATCCAGATTCGAACCCTACTCATTTACTGCAAGACATCAATGTTTGCCATTTTCCCAAGAAGAGAAGAGAAGAGAAGAGAAGGTATGGTAGGGTGCCAAAAGCCATTGTGGTCTAATATGCCCCCACGGAGACCATAATAGGAAGAGGCCTATACTCCCCTTATGACCAGGGTTATTTAGCGTAGCCGACGGGGGTGGACAGGGGGGCAATTCCCCCTCCTCAATAATAACCAATGTTCAGAGATATTGTTCAAATTCAAAATTTGGATCAATAAACATGTTGTCGGCACATGTGAGCATTTTATTCTTCTTCAGTCTGTCAGCACGTCAGCCCAAACATGGGTGCCACCCCTCCCCTTCCCACTTATGGAAAATACTTTTTCTACGCCATTGATCTGAGGGCTTGACGCGCTAGCAAATAGAAGTTGCTGTAATGATCAATGATGGATTGTTCATAACTGAATACAATTCAATTCAATTCAAATTAACATTTATCTTCTTCCATTGATTTTGACAACATTCAACATCTGTTCAAGTAGTACGATTTACATGCATATAAAGTAATATCAGTACAATTAAGAACGTGCAAAGTTACAGGGAAGAAGGCGGAGTCCCAATAAGCCAGATGCTTGTTGCTGGTACGCCTGAATACACAAATACAATAATTTAATACAGGAAAAGAAGAAAGGGACAGACAGAGAGAGGGAGAGAAGAGGATAGGGAACTTGGCTTATGCTCGATATAATTTTGCCTCATTGATACTGTCAAATATGAAATGAATTTGATTCGTGTACATTTCATTATAATGCTGAAATTTTTTCGATCTTACCTACAGTAGCCTGTGTTAATACGATTCCACGTCAGTACCAGCTGCTGTTAAATCCGTTTTTGCAAGAGCTAATTCAGGAACATAATTCCGATATTGGCTGGAACATGAGCAAGTGCGGCTACTGCTTTCATGAGTTAATTTTCACCACAATCCCTGGGAAAGGAAGAAATCTCTTATTTAGTCATCAATTTTTTTTTTAAAAGACGCAACTGCGCCTACTGATCAGCGAGAAAGGTTCATCGCAGACTATCGCTATTTGTCATATTCGTCCAAATCCCAGTGGCAGTTGCTATCGTCTTGTCACATTCCTCCAAGCATTACTCACTCCTAATAAACATCCACCGAAGAGGGATGATCTTACTACACTCCCAGACTTGTGGTAGCACTCTACTTGAGATCAAAGGTAATCCCGGATCATCTCTTTGAAGAGAACTTAATGCTAATCCCTTATGGTCGAAACAAAATTAGTAACAGCGACTCAAACGGAGCAGATGAGGTATATACCTGACTTATATGAAGTTTCAAATGTCCTCTGTGACATACCTGCTACTAGGTGAGAGGTCTCGCTGTGTATCTATAACCACAACGAGGGATTTAGATGACGAGCTGCTTTAGACTCATCACTGCATGCAGGATTTCAGACGGAATACAAAAGATAGAAATGAATCAGACATGTAAAAAAAAAAGTTTGCAGTGACGTCATGAACACACTGTCCGCCTGACATCCAGGTTTATCGACGGATGTTTCGATATATAGTCTCAAGCGCAGACCCAATTGGAATTCCATGAAAAAAGTAGATGATGTCGGATAACGAATTACATTTTCCCCCAATATAATTTTCACCCTGTCATATTCTTTTTCCATCTTCCTTCGGGACACCCATGCAAGTGAATTTATGCCGACGAATTGAAAAGAAAAGCTTTACATAAATGCGCATGCAATATCTTAATTGGAGGCGAGGGCAATTATTGCCCCCCCCCCCAACCCCTTTAATGACCCTTTAGCTTCGAAAGCGAATAGCCTATACTAGTATTACTCCTACACTACCTGACTACCGCTATTTATACATATATTTCGGCTTCTATTACTACCATGAATTGCTCTATTATTTTATAGAGTATAGAAATATTTCTCTAATCGTTCGTACGAACAACAAAATGAAAGTAAAAGTTCGAGTTTATAGCATGTTACACGGTCATTATTGTAGACTAGATCGTTATTCTACCAAGAAGGAAATAACGCTTTAACGCATCGATCATCGTGTGATGAAACTGTGAGAGAGATTCGGCGAGAAAATAATCTCTGGTTATCTGAAGTTCAAGGTATTGTTTAAGTGATCACATGACCATACCCATGTAACTATAACGTCATTGTTTAGTGACATGGTAACCCACTGGCGTAAGAGGAGCTCGAGATTTAACCTGAAGATGATCGAGGGTGGCATCCATGATAAGAGAAGAAAAAGAGGATAGAAAAAGAAGAAGGGAATAGGACGACGACTACATAGAAAAATGAAAGAAAAGGAAATTGTAAAAAAGAAAAAAAAGAAAAAGGAGAATAAGAGGGAAACGAAGAGGGAGGATAACAAGAAGAAGTAGAAAAGAAGAAAAATGAAAGAAGTCATAAAGAAGACGGAAAATAAAAAAGAGAAGTAGGCCGAACCTGATCATTTTTTTTTTAATTGTAAAGAGGGTGTTGTAAAGAGGGTGTAAAGGTGTACAGGGAGAAGATAAAGAAGGGAAAATGTAAGCCGAAATAGAATAAATCCATTTAGAAGAGAAAAGCGAGGTGAGTCTCCAGATGGAAAATATTTTATAGGAGGAAGTGGAGTAAGAGAATGGAGATAAAACTTAACAAGATAATAAAGAGATAAAGATAATGACTATCAAAGAAGATGATATAACAATCCATTTATCATATCAAATAAAGGGTGAATGGATTTTATTCAACGAACTAGCTATAAAGAAAGAATATGAAAACATATAAGAGGATGAATTTTAGGGCAATCATCTCGAAATGAGTTCATCTCAACAATAGAAATTAGTGACAAAGAAAAATGAGGGAAAGTCGTAAAACCACAAATGTATCTATGAATCATTATTCCTTTCAATCGGAGATTGCTCTGAAACCCTTCTTATAACCGCTAATGCCACTGAAAGGGAATTAGGGTGAATGACATACCAAACGTTGCTCTATTTCATTCTTTCATTTATTTTGTGGTACATTTGTTTTATGAGGGGAGGAGGTATAGGCTGTAGACGACTTATTATTTTGGAGGTTACACACAGTTTTAAAGAATGGCGTGTCAAATTAACGCAAACAAAACTATATGGTTCATTGTTTATGAGGTGGCACTAGTTAACCGTTTAAAATAAAGTTCACTTTGTTTAACATTTGTTGTTTTTTAGAAGAGGTCGAACCCCTTTTAACTAAAGGCCACTATCGTTTATCGACGATTGTGTGTTTATTTCCGCTTGATCCATGCAGTTGATGTGATTTTGAGAATGAAAGAAACGTGTAAATGTACACTTGAAATGAAAACAAATCTCGAAGCACTAAAATGATTTTGAAGACTGGAAAATTGTTCTCAAATAGAATATGAAGTGATTCGGTTCGTCTGTATGATAAAGCAAGAACGATGATCGCTTTTATTACAGTTTCTATAATACACATTCACACACTCTCTCTCTCTCTCTCTCTCTCTCTCTCTCTCTCTCTGGTCAAAATAATATTGAGAACATGTTCGACACAAAGTAAGGAATCCACAGCCACTTTTCTATATAAAAATCTTTAATCTATGCCAATTATTGAAATACATTTATATATATAGCACACCTTGAACGAATAAACCAACATTAACATTTAAAAGAAAATTATGAAGGAACACCTCCGTCATGGGTGATGGCGCTCTTCACGTTGAGACGCTCATCCATGGTACGATAACATAATTCATATTTGAATTATGTAAAGTAGTAAGGCAAAATGATTTTTTAATTGCAGCATGCATCACAAACAATTTCGATTCTTCCAAAGGGCGTATATAAAATACAAGTTATCCTGCACCTACGTTTCTTTTAATATACTTAGATTACTTATAATCATGTTAGTATCCTTAAAGTGTTAATCTGTATATAATCGTTATGATGTCCTTGCATTAATAAATTCTTTGGCGAATGTAATATTTAATACTGGAAAAAGTTTTTTGAAAAGTGCGGTCAGCGTCATCTACAAAATTTGTTTTGAAAACTGGTAAAAACTGAACGGAATAAACATTTAAAAGTAATTTACCTCAAATAATGTATAAGTTAAATCTATACATAGCATGATCTAAAGAAAAATCAAACATTCCTAACTCTTTCATAAGAAAGTACAAAAGAGATACGTACAATATTGTAAATTACACAAAATGGAAGATAGAACAACCTCCTCATATACAGCCAGCTGCATGTTAAAAAGACAATTTTTGGAATCATAAAATCACTTCATCTTTTAAGATCAATTTCACTATAGATATTATACAGAATGATCGAAGTAATTCATAAGAAAGCATTTTCCCAATCATGAATAATACAAACAGTTTTAAAACAATTGTAGTAACATCTTCCATCCTGTAATCCAAACGTCTAAATACATGTTTTAAATACTTTTAATCAAAGCATGTTTTATAACATTTCGATACATGTTGACTATGATAAAAGTTGACTTGAAATAGAAAAACAAAATCGATATCTAAAATGATATCCGATGAGATTTCAGATCCAGATCAGATTTTAAAAAGTAATTCCTTTCTCGTACAAAAACTAATTGGATAGTAAACTATATCAACATTTACATACAATTCAATATATATTTCAATATCAACCTCCATGACAACGTTCAAATCTTTCTCACATAATACTGAAAGCGATTCCTTGGATTAATAAAAAAAAAAAAAAACACGTTGGTTTTATATGCAAAAGCATAAGTATTGCCTATATCATAAACATGAATCACATCT
Source organism: Heliocidaris tuberculata (assembly GCA_025618425.1). Lineage (NCBI taxonomy): Eukaryota > Metazoa > Echinodermata > Echinoidea > Camarodonta > Echinometridae > Heliocidaris > Heliocidaris tuberculata. The sequence goes on from CM046839.1 coordinate 15,784,047, forward strand.
CATTTCTTCCTCTTCCATACGATCAAACGAGCAAACCAGGAACGTCACTCGAATTTTTAAAAATATGATGGGGGAGAGATGTCAGATCAAATTTGCAAAAAAAAATGTTGAAAATTTTGCAGAAAAGAATTTGCAGGCAAGGGTATGAAAAGGCCTCAAAAGTGCCATTTGCCGACAAGAGTATAGAACGTTCAACATTTTGCCGACAGAGAGATTTAAGGAGGTGTCACACTACTCTCCCTTTCCTTTTGAGACGCCCCTGGAGCACATACGATACTTGCAAACGATAACTTGATATCGGCATAATTATCTGCGTCATCTCGTCATACACATTTCTGCTCATTCAGAACAATGTCTCTCAATTTCTTGACTTGCTTTTCCCGTTTTTTTCCCATGAGGGACGAGAGTGGAAGTTACGTGAAATCATTCCATGGTGAGCGTTTGACTGGCTTGAAAGATGGCGCCTGGATGAAGGGTCAGAGTTTGGGTCACGTGACCGCATCCGACACAGATCATTTCCCTGTACTCCTCACTGGTGATGTCATGACTGCCTTGGTTAGTCTCCTCCCATGGATTCCAAATAACTGAGCATTAAAATTGTTAGAAGATAATAAATATATGAAATAAATCGTAACAAATGTTGTTCTTGAATGGGTACGTGAGTGTATAACCAGTTTATATCTCGTGACAGACAGGGCACCATAGTTATTATGGAATTTTGAAATATACAAATTAAAATGAAACAAGACTTGAAGGCCTTGAGTTCATCTTTTCAATGTTTACGCCTTGGAACGGTGAACCAAATCTATTCGGCACCATCTATATTTTTACGTGTTCATTGTAGACGTTTGTAGATGATAAATTATAGATGATTGATTTAACAGATACACGCAGGATTTTTGAATTATTATCAGGATGATTATACAATACTCAAGCTACCCCCCCCCCCCCTCTCTCTCTCTCTCTCTCTCTCTCTCTCTCTCTCCTACCATGACCATAAAAGCATCTATATATGGTGGAGGGAACTTACCTGTGTCAGGCAAGTTCCATTTCCGGAGAAAGAGTGTAGCGTTGTCCTGTGTATTCTTCAGAACGTGTTCAGCCGATGTATTCGTGTACACGCTAAATGAAAATTGAAAGTTCAAATCATTATCACCATTTGGATGTTTCACTCGGAAACGTAAAAGTACGTCTTAATAAAGTCAACATATTTTTGCATACCTTTTAAAATGAAGTGAAGGCTACATAGACTATTAATTTGAGTCTGATTTGAGATATGTATAAAGGTGTATATGTTTACAAAATCACATAGTTTTATAAAGATTCGATAGTTCTCGTTTTTGTTTTTGTTTTTGTTTTCTTCGTATGACTGTCGATATTCAATATAATCATGTCAATGAATTATTCAATGTATTATGCACACTAATTATCACCTGTTAAGTGGTCCGTCGATAGAGACCCTATCTCCACATTCTGATGTCGTCAAACTGTAGTTAATCTGTAAGGAAATATGCAAAGAAAACATACGTTAGAGTCATCCATAATTAACTGCGCATAAGATTCATTCAAATGCATCCATTCATAATTTTGGGCACATTTAAGAATTGTTATCTTCCTCACTGAAAATCATGACCGCGTTACACTAACCGTGTTTGAAGAATGAAATTTATTCCGTTTTATAAAACGGGTTCAAGAATGTAGCCATCCTGATTGGTCAAATAACACCACGTGACCGTGCAAAAAAAAAGTACTAACGCACGGCGAGGGGACTAACGCACGGCTAATCCGGATCAAACCACTGACCTAGTGGATCAAACACTAAGATTGTAAGAAAACACTAAAATTGTAGACCCGTTTTATAAAACTATTAAAGGGGAAGTTCACCCCGAAGATTACTTGAGTTTAAAAAATGCAGAAAAAATAAAGAAAAATATTGGCGAAAGTTTGGACAAAATCCGTTAAAGAATAACGGAGTTATGGACTTTTGAAGTTTTGATTTTGTGACGTCACATGCGAGCAGCTCCTCCATTATGTAATGTAATAAATATTCCATAAAATACAGTTTTCTCAGAAAATTTAAAATATTTTCGTCTGTGCATTTGATATATTGTCAGAAATGTTATTCAATACTAGATTCTGAAAAGAAACAATATTAATTTATCGTGGAACGTAAAAAAAATGCGAATATATGGAATATTTATTACATGACCAATGGGCAGCTGCTCGCATGTGACGTCACGAATCCAAAACTTTAAATACTCATAACTCTTTTATTATTTGACCGATTTTCATCAAACCTTCGCCAATATATTTTTCTTTATTTTTTCTGCATTTTTTAAACTCAAGTAATCTTCAGGGTGAACTTTCCCTTTAATACATGGTTGTGAGTTCGTGCGTTAGTGCGATCCAGCAACACGCAGGTTTTTATCGTGGTGTCTAACACACTCGGCTACGCCTCGTGTGTTAGTACACCACGATAAAAACCTTTGTGTTGCCAGATCGCACTAACGCACTCCCAACCATGTATTAATAGTATAATATATCACAATCATCTGATTACAGAAAAGCATTCTCCTTATGAACAAAAGTTCATTTGAGAGAAGCTTTGCATCTTGGGCTGGTGAAAATAAATGTATATTATTATTTAACTTTCATCTGAACTGAAAGTGATGTCGTTAGAATAGCTTAAAGTCAGAGGCAACATTTACCTCATCTGAGGAATCTGCGTCCTGGAGTCCAAGAACGGATGTGTTTGTGACGTCATCGACGAGGAAATGATTCTGAAGCATGGGGGCGCATGTGAAAGGCTTGGAATCTGAAATGAAAAAGAGAAATTCATCAATAGAATTAATGATGGGGATTTCTAACTATTGTCGTATTTTCTACATATTTTCCTTTAAAAAAAAATGTTTTCTTGAGATTGCATTTCCGATATAAGTCTTTTTTTCCCAATTTTGTGCCCCTAAGGTCCATTCTTGGCGTTTTTGCATTTTTTTTCCTTTACTATTTTGCAGGTTTATAACCTAATTTCAGTTCAGTATCCCTCCTCTATCTGCTTCCTTTCATTCTTGAAACTTACCTTTGTTTTCGATGATGTAATCAAATGTGACTTCTTTCTTTTTCAGGGAGATCTTTAATGTGGCCTTGAACCTGTGGAGATAAAAGAAAATATTGACTTTGTGGATATAAAAATGAAGGAAGTAACTAACAGAATTTTGATTACGGTGCTACTTCATGTTATGCATCGGGAGAAGCAATATCTGAGTGGTCTTGACATATTTCTGTGCTGTTTTATACAAGACATCACAGTTATTAAATTAATAATAAATTATTTATCTATATCTAGTTCTTCTCTTATTTCAATATTTTCTTATGTTTTCTAATTACCTTTGATCCCAGAGTTTTCTCGTGTTTTCATTGTCTTCAAGAACGAATGATGCATTGACGTCACCATTAGGATACTATATAGAAAAGGGGGTTGAAAGCAAAGATAGTGAAAATACGGTTATCGCGATAATAACATTGACAGGTTCTTAAGAAATACACAATGTGACAACTTACAGCAGAGAAGAAAGAGAGAGAGAGAGAGAAAGAGAAAGGGGAGAGGGGACAGAAGGGGAGAGGGGGCAGAAGAGGAGGGGGCAAAATGAGAAAAGAAGTTAAATCGAGCAGAAGAAGAGAGAAAGAGAAAGAAAGAATGACGGAAATAGAGCGGAAGGAGCGTTTCCATTTATGAACATCGCATAGAATAACATGTTCACCACCAGCGATAACAAAATATATCAGTCCATTACTTGCCAAAATATCATCAAGTAAAAGTATAATAATCAAAGTTTTACCTTGTTTTGTTCTTCGAGAGTCCATTGTGACGTTCTGAAGAAATCATGTTCTGGGTCTTGAGCTGCAGGAAAAAATCCATACGTTATTTTTTTATTATTTCCATCCATATTCCATTATGAACACAAGGCTGTGGTGCTTGACAACAATGGCCACTTCTACCATTTTCATCCTTCATTTAAGAGAAAGGAAGGGAAGAGTACTGCTTTTTTCCCAATAGTTCTCTTAACAAAATACAGATATTTTTTTAACAATTACGAACAAAACCATGAAATTTGATATCATTGTGAAACAAGGTGATCACACAGAGACAATCACATCTGTCACATTAATAATTATGAATATACAGTACCGTATAATCAACCACTTAATTTTGGCAAACATGCAAAAGTTTTCAGTTTTCCACACTACATCAAAAAAATAAGGACGATTCAATTTGACAAAGTGAAATTGATAATAATTCAAACTAGAGGGCCACTGTTCTACTACATCATGTTGCGGAGAAGAGTTACAAGAAATGTAGTAATGCTTACACAATAAAACTGGAATGCCACTTCTGATTGGTGTCTTGTTGTTCAATACCGTCGACTTACTGCAAGAAAGGAAATAGGATTCAGATTATTGTCACGATTCTTTTTAAACTTTAATATACAACATGAAATTGATGAATAGTCACTTTTCCAGAGATGACCATTATCTTATTTCTTCCAGTACAATTAGCAGCAATGATTTTATCATCAAGAAACTTTTACTGAATAACTTTTCAATTTAAACTGAAATAAAGTACACGTGCCATATTAATTTGAAAACATTTTGTTGAATTCTTTTGCAGCATTTTATTAAAAAACGATATGGTTTAATGAAGCCACAAAATACAGAGGGTAAGAAGCGTATCCGTGGGGGGGGGGGGGGGACAGGTATATGGGAGCCACCGATCTTACCAGCTGAATTAAATGTGAATGAACAAGGCCAGTGATCGGGGGAGGGTGTGGGAGAAAGTTGTATTGTTTTCTTTTTCATGCGCCTTTCCCCCTCCCTCCCTTCTCTCTCTCTCTCTCTCTCTCTCTCCCCCTTCCATCCCCCCCCCCCTCTGTTCGATAGGGGCACGTGCCAAATGCCTCCCAGTGGTATTATGATTTTCAAGAAGGCATCAATTTCACCTCGACCTAGATTCATATTGCTTATTTATTATCTTGAAAACATTTTAGGTAGAACATCATATAGCAAATAAAGTTATTTCGCGGGAGGAGGGGAGGCGTATTGTATGGGTCAACTTTAATAGACATAAATCAATATCGTCAGAATGTCAAGAAGGATTAACATTCATAAATTCTCTCACCTCAAAAACAGTCTCTCTACACCATTCATCATTAGTGACGTCACAGCTGCACCTGTTAAAACATAAACGAGTTAGAAGACAATGTTATACCAAGGCGTCATAATACGTACAAGAGGGTAATGATAAGAAAAATAAAATATTTACAAATTTCCGTTTTTGCCCTCTAAGGAAATGATGAAATTAGACGATTTAGTTCAAACAAGTCAATCTCCTCATTCTTTTAACTTTCTATCAACAGTTTGAAAACTTCTTATGAAGTTATCCGTCTGTTCGAATATCTATTTGTTTGGTTGTCGATTGGTCGACTGCCTTTTTTTTGTATTTGTTATGTTTTGTTTTTGTTCTTGCTGTTGTTTTTTTTTTTCGTTTTTGTCTTTTGCAGTTGTATTTGTTTTGTAATCAACTCAGGGGCGGCGCTACAGAGGGGCAGGAGGCGGCCGCCCCCTATCATTTTTCAAGCGAGCAAAAAAAAACAAAAAAAGAGGAAGAAGGGGAAAAAAGGAGAAAGAGGAGGGGAAATGGAGAAGAGAAGGCTAGGCCATGCAATTATGACATAACTGTTATAGCCCTATTTGTTATTTCAAGACCCTCGACGTGCGACGTTGCTATACGCGTCATTTTGCCCCCCCCCCCCCTATTTAAATACCCTGGCGCCGCCCCTGAATCAACTTATGCTCAATTCTTTACTTTGATTGAAAGCTTCGATGTTTCATTGAATGAAAGCTGTTAGCCAGTTCCAAAATGTTTAAAGAACAATTTTCAAAGAAATAAAAGGAGTGTCCGCTATAACGGTAGCACGTAACTTCAAGCATAGCGGGATGTGCTCTATACACGTAAATCAGGGCAAAGGATTGATATACTTGGTTAACTGGACCTCACGTTTAATTTGCGATTCCGTAATGAAAGTGATTTCATCAATCTATTACACATCACAAGATCCATGACAAGTATTTCCATCGTATATTAAAGTGATATAGGTTTTATTATTACTGTCTAATGATATCATCATATTGACTCATTTGTTCGGGGGTACATGACACATTATTTCAGCAGACTTTCCTGCTGTGTTTCGAGTTAGCAGACGACAACTCAGTTCACTGGCATCCAAGGAATTCGCTGCTCCGCGATTCGAGATTCCACGGGCATTACCCAATTATGCCATTAACCACTTTCGAAAGTTTTGCTGCTGACAGCGAACAACATTGCAAAATGACTTCAATATCATGTTCTCAAACACGGATAGGTCTGTATGTTAAATCAAAGTGGTCCCCTTTTCCCTATCAACTCTATTTACATTTCACTTGAGTTTTTTTATTTACTTGTTGAACAAAAATAGAAAAAGAGGTCTTATTGAATTAAAATGGCCATATATATATATGCTCTCTAAACAGCGACAGCTTAAATGAAAACACACACACGCACACACACAAGGTGTTTGCTAGGAAAGTGCAATATGTTCTATAAAAATAGGTAGGCCCTGTTCATGCTGTTCTAATAATGGCAATGTATTACCTATCGTTGATATCATTTCTAGGAAATATTCTGACGTTCGTTACTATTGGGTTGGAAGAAAAAAAACATACTTTGATCCGCTATTTCCTATCGACATTTTTTGGATTCAACTTTTTTTTGTCAATTCTATCTTCATTTCTCTTTATCATGACCTCCTTTCCCTCCTAATTTAACTTAAATTTCTTTTTTCTTTAAATTTTCTTCAGCATGCATCTTACAAAGTTTCATCATCCACGCTTCTTTTCCTTTTAAACATTTTCAATATCTAAAAAAACAGGTAAACAACTCTAAACATGTTCATTAAACTTTAAATTTCTAGTGAGAAGGTCACCTATTTCAAGTTTTAAGAACAAAATGCCAAATCTATAAATAGCAAATTAAATATTTACTAAAACTGTATGCCACCTTACATGGGCCCATATTTACTTGCCTATTTGCAGGCACTGCCACTGCTCTACAACTACTTAATGCGATATCTTCTTGAAGATAAAGTTTATGTTCCATTTTTTTTCCCTCAAACAATATAAGATTTCATTCATACCATAAACTTGATAAATATTTTAAAAACCTCAATCCTTCTTTATATCCCATCTCTATTCCAAACAAACAAACAGACATATTCTTGTTTAAAGCGTTCATGATCTGAAATACCTCCAGAAATTGTTCTGTCAGTCATGACATATCTATATTACATAAAACACCATTGATGTATGAAATTCCACTCTTCTATTGAGGTATCTTATATCGCCTGTCATCTCTATGAGTGTATACATTGAGACAGTTAGAGATATATGAATACTCGACAGATCCGTGGAATGGTATTTGACATCTATTGAACCTCAGCATACTTTTTTATTTGACGAGTGAGACAATTTGGCGGTGATTCCATTCCCTTTGGGCGTAATATAAGCCCAATCGCCCACATGCATAGCAGCTGGGTTGCAAGAAACACAATTTATAACACTCACTTTCTAATATTTTATTTGATATTTGATCGCATTTGTTTCGATCCATATTAAATGGTGCATGCTCTCACTGGGGGCGGGGGCTTCAAATATTTCGGAAAAACAAGTGTCTCTGTTTACGAGACAATTGTAAACACTTTGTGGATTAGATTTATGAGCTTTGTTAAATTAATGTTCATGCTAATGATCTATTTTGCGATCAACAGCAACGGTTGAGGGCTCTTGATTTACATTATTGTTCCCTAATTTCTAATTGGTACTTGGGACATACAAATAATTATTAAAAACATCTATCACCTAAATACCATGGTTACGTAAATTTCTAGTTGAGTGGCAATATTTTTTTCTTCTCCTTATTCTTCTCCTTCTTCTTCTTCTTCTTCTTCTTCTTCTTCTTCTTCTTCTTCTTCTTCTTCTTCTTCTTCTTCTTCTTCTTCTCCTTCTTCTTCTTCTCCTTCTTTTTCTCCTCAATTTTCTTCTTGTTGTCATTCTTCTTCTTCTCTTTTTTCTTAATCTTTCTTTTTCTCCTCCTTTTTCTTCTTTTTCTTTTTCTTCTTCTTCTTCTTCTTCTTCTTCTTCTTCTTCTTCTTCTTCTTCTTCTTCTTCTTCTTCTTCATCATCTTCTTCTTCTTCCCCTTCTTCATCCTCTTCTCCTTCTCTTTAGGGATGGTGTACTTTATTCTTTAGGTTTCCAACTTATTTTACCAAGTTGTGTATATATTGAAATTTATGGGGGGTTTTTTGATAAAGAAAAAGTGAACCCCGAAATTCGTCTTTATAATCACTAATTCTCTGTCTATGTGTGCTCATATATATGGTCAAAAACAAAGGACAATCAACACGATAAAGTGCAATTATACAGAAAATATCATCATACTAAATGTCAGAGCGAGTTTTGACTAGCACTATATTATCATTTAAATAATTATGATACACGTCATCGTCGATTAAATCACTCTAAAAACAATCTAGTCAAATAACTACGACTAGAATCTAGTCAGATTGGACTCGATTAACTATTCCGAAGGGACACCTGCACTATTCTAGTAAAAACTACAGCTTCGGGTTTGAAGTGAACAGAATCCTAGTCAAAATGAATAGAGTCCTAGTAAAACATGTTTTTAAATAAGTGTCAATATATATAATGATATTCGATTTTTATATTTGTTATGCCAACTATTTGTGTAAACATGAAATATTCAGCCCTGCTGCCCTTCATGTGAAATGTATTTTACATGAATTGCGAATACAAATAAACCATTATTGAATTGAATTGAAAATAAAAATGTACAGAATCCTAGTCAGAATGACTAGAATCTGAATAAGAAAAACCAGGCGATCTGGTAAAAAAAAATTACTAGACGATTGTTTAGAGAAAACGAGAATTAAGTGGGTTTTTTTTCTATCTTAACAACTGAACTTCATTCATTAGAATAAGTAGCACTCATGTGTATACTCTAGAATTAGAATGATATCTTCATCTTATAACATTATTTGTTGTCGAAGTATTTCAGTTCATTTATATGGTCGATATGTTTACTTTTGCGTTTCTTAGTTTACATACACAACCATTATGATCTTGACATTAACTTATGAACACTTAAAAACTATCAATAAACTCTTATAAATGTATAAAAATAAAAGTAGGCCTTCACGAAAACTCTGAGGCAAAGAATGATCAAATTGAAAAAAATAATAAACAAACGACATATCGCACTATTAGAGAGAAATACATAAATGAATAAATTTATAATGATAATGATTACTCACCAAGTAAATTGACGGTGACACTTGACTCGAGTCTTCGCGCCAAAACAACTTGTTCAACGTGATTCTGAGGCATGGTTAATTATATCGTCTGCTTTCCAACTAAGGACAATTTCAAACCAAGAAAAAATCAGTGATTTCAATGCTGTCAAAATAATTAACCAGAACTCTTCTCTTCTCTTCTCTTCTCTTGCATTGATGATTCTGTGAGTGATATATGACGGAACCACCTCGCGATCGGGGTTTTTATACCCATGCTCTGACGAGAATCTTGCACGAATCGTCTGGTCGAGATCTATGCGCATGCTTGCAGAGGGGGGAAACATATATTATTTTCATGTCATAAGCGCATGTGCTATTTTCCCTCCGATGAGTTATCGCCCATCCATGGGAGTAAGATGACATCCCCGCTGCGAGGGCCCCGTTCGCATATGACACTGCACTAATAATGAATCACAGAGAGTGAAGTTCAAGTACATCTCGTCAAGTCAAGATGTGAACGTGGTTCTAACACTTTTGCGTATCGAAAGCGGCATGCCATGATGGTTGACCATTCGAATGAAAAAGACGCGGTGATGCAGCTTGTCGATTTTTTGTTGGATAAATGAATGGGCGATCAGTGTGGTGTGTTGACATTGCACAGACAAAACAATTATTTTGAAATTTATGGAAAGTACTTTTGAGCGATAAACGTACCGTACGTAACCTCATTTTACAAGGATTTGCCTCATAAAACTGGACAGAAAAAAAAAAAACAATAAAGAATGTATGTTGAAGTGAGTCAACTAGGGTTTTGTACACATATCTGGATAAAATACTTACTTCCACCCTCTCTACCCCACTCTTTCTCTCTCTCTCTCCCTCTCTCTCACACACTCTCTCTCTCTCTCACATTGAAAATCAAGTTATTCCCCTTAATATTTAGCCTTCATTCTGTTATCATCACCATCATCCTTACCATCACAACGATCATTACCATCATCACAATCGTCACCGCCGCAACCACTGACATTACCACCACAAGCGACACCCGTATAAAATCATCATCACTGACATTCCTCTATTGTACACCACCATAACGCTACAACTCTCCTGCTCTTTTGTACTGTGTTAAGGTGTTAACGCAGCCGGTGTATCATGCCCTTGAGTTTTATTTTCCGATGTGAACTTGAACTTGCCATTCCATCCCGACGACATGCCGAGGGATGACGAGCGATGACATCGGTACTAATGGCCACCGGAAGGATGAGGGGAGACATTGTCCGAGGTATACTGGGAAAACCTCACCGAGGAGCGATGATCCCGAATGAAAAAATTGGCGATTCTCCAGGCAGACGACAGTGACAGTGGATGCGTCCTGAATGGAAGCATGCTGGTATTTACGTAAGATGATGTTTGGTGAATGTTTCGCTGATGAGGACAAGATTCTTTTTATCCTGTGGTTCCTTGAATTCAAATTCCATCCAAGTGTTCTATATCTACCAGAGATTTCTCAAAGGATGCCAGCATCAACGTTCCATGTTTTTGGTAACAGCGTGGTATCAGCATTTCCCAATAATGCTTTGGAGAAAACATACATCTAATACATACCATTCGCGTCCTCGATCCGACCCAGTTCATCGAGCCTATTTTTGTGGAATGATTGCGTCATATGTTTGATTTACATTGTTTATTCGATGTTGGTGTTTTTACGAGCTTAGAAAGAATAAGAAAACAGCTGTCATCCTCATGTAGACATTCCCTGCTCCACATCTAGTTTTAATATATTAAAAAGATATATGAGATGTTGCATGACTCGTCAGAGGAATAATGGAATAGTAACTATAATGGATATTGGTTTTTCATTCCATAATTTGCTTTAGGTGAAAGATAAAGTATAAGTAAGCTAGATTTGGACATAATTTTCTTCCGAACGAGAAAGCAAAAAGCAATTAACCAATTGAGTTAAAATCGGTTGCTTATCATATCTGAAGATTGAAAAATGATAATTTTTTTAATACAATGGCTCTTGATTGTATAGATGCCCTTCAGAAAAATATTGGAGAGTGCAGTCCGACCCCTTCTGTCCACTTGACCGCCTCTCTTTCCAAGATCGATACCTATATTGCCCTAAAAATAAAATGCAGCATATTATGACAGATCCTTGTTTTATAATCAACCATAATTTGAAAACTGAGGACAAAATAGGGGATCGAAAGAGATGTCCTATAAACAGAACAGTCTTCAATTAATGTTCAAAGAAGAACTGATAACGTCAAGTCAATGTACCGATTCAATACTACTGTACAAACAATTCTTTTAATACTTTATTTTAGTTTCAATTTATTTCCATCATAACTATGTGTCACAAAAGAGATGACTTCTCAATTTGCAGCAACGTAACAGTGTCACCCGAAGACTCAAAACCACCAATAAATCGCAAATCAAACTACGAGGCAAATGGGAGGGGTTTATTTCTATGCATAACATAATGTAACGTATTGATTTTTGGTTAAACATGAAAATAAAGTTGGTTTTTAGTGGTTTAGTGGAGTAAACAATACATATTATCTATCATTATAAAGATTTGAATCTCTGTAGTTCTATTTTTAAAAAAAGAAGAGCAAAACCCCTAAAAGGGAATTCTAACAACATATTGGTAGTTGTGAGCCGATGGGTCACTTTATATTTATGACATGATATAATATATTTGGATATTTCCTTCATCTCAATACCCTGAATTCCAGTTTTGCTTTAACGACCGTCAATGCTCATCCATGACGTCATCAAACAATAGTTTATGTACATACACAATGCACTATATGTAATGTTATTCACATTATAAATCTCTGCATTTACAGTATCCATCATTACTATATTTTCTTATACTTTTTGTTGTCCTCCTCTATATCTAGCTCAGCATTCGTCTTCCTGTAACCACAAGTTATGCAGAGCAAAGAAACGGGTGTGTCCACTTCATTTCTCTTGGACGTAATGAACAGTTCTCACAACACTGAAAATCAATAAATGCATAAACTCCACATGCGACAGTTCTCTGTTTCTAGTGTTTGCTAATCACACTACAGTATAACAGGAGCACATATTACAACATTCACTCCAATATTCACGATGTTCTTGCGCAACTCCTGGCATGTTCGTTCAATCAAGCAGACGGTTATATCGCATCTGCGAAGGGAGCTATATTATCAAGTTGTCTTCATTCAAGTCTCGGGTTCGTTGCTAGGCAACAGGATGCTGAATTCTCCAGTGCATCATGTCCCCGCCATAATCGCTCTCATCTTGGTGCGAGTGCTTTGGTCCATGAATTCAAGTATTATTGGAATTAGAAAACTCATTTTTGTGGAATGTTTAGCCGCCTGAGTGAAGATACAAACACAAGTTTGCAGGAGATGGGTCCTCATATTGAAGTTTCAAGAACTTCAAGAATAATCGATGTCTGTATTTTCATTGAAGATCATTATCACCTTGATTGCCTTCATTCAGACTTTGGTGATTCATGATGGGTTGATTATAATTGATCCTCGCAGTATTTACTGCTCATCAATCAATAAAACACATTCTTTTAAAAAATGTATCCAATTTCAACGACTACAAACCAATTATTATTATTTTTTCTGTCTCCATTGGTCTAAAAAAAAACATATACACACCAGAAATGTGTTATGGTGTTCTCGAGAAAAAAATGATAACAGAGGCAATACTAAAATACGCCATAATGTTTCATATCGCCTTGAACCAATGGTGAAGAGGGCGTGCTTCCAGAAACGACAGAGAGCCTATCTTTCTCGTCTTCTGAAGGCGACAATCCAGTTTGCTGCTTCTCTTTCATTACTGTCTCATAGCTCGGTGGGAGACCTGACAAAAAGCACACAAAATGGGATTATTAGGCGTTTCAGTACATTTTTGCTCAAATAATATGGTGGACAATGAATTGTATCAAACTAATGCATCATTGTAGTTTTCTATGTGATGTCTTTATTTTTCATATCTTCCAATGTATGCACAGAATTTTTTAAAAATTCAATTCTAAGATCACACATAACTAATCCATTCCGAGGGAATAGGGGATGATCACAATCAGGCGCCGCGATTTCTCCCACAAACACACACACACACACTCGCGCGCGCAAACGAGCGAACGCACCCAAACACACGCACACGTACACACACAACATACACTTTGCACACGTTCTAAAACTATTTTTAGTATTCAAATAGCATCTTGAAACTAAATTTTCACTACTATAAGAATTACTTATCAATTTTGTTATTTTGTTGAAATTTTCAACAATTGGCTGATTTTGAAATGATTTTTCCTTGAAAAGTTTGTGTGTGTGTGTGTGTGTGTGTGTGTGTGTGTGTGGCCGGGGGTATTTGTACAGGCAATCCCCCCCCCCCCCATCCCTCAAAAGTTGGGGTGTATACCCCCCCCCCCCCCCCCCCCCAACCCTGTTTTACGCCCGTGCATAAACCAAAGTCGGCCTCATTAATATTGGCGTGGTGGCAGCGGTGGGATATGAACCTAAGCTATCAAATGACTGGTGACTCAAACCATTTTAGCGGCCAAATTATGTTCATGTATTGATCGGCTATGTTCATCCTGGATTTCAATATAGAAAAGTGCTCATAAGCATAAACCAAATCCAATGTGGAGTGTGCTTCATCGGCAGTCAATTTTTTTTTTTTTTTTAAATTTCGCAACGTTTCATGGCAGTATTTGCATTATTCCATGCTCTTAACTTTCTCTTATGCACTCTAAACGTTTCTTTCTCTGTTTCTTCGTATTTTTAAAATTTCTGCATCTTCTTTTTCGTCCTCTACTTTCTAATCCCGTCATACACCACTTTTATAATATCATTCTTAGTGAGCAACATGCAAAGACGGTAAAGCAAAAGATCCACAACCCAAGACTTTTCGGTTCTGTTGAATTGCTCCCCACTTCCCAAGACAATGAAGGATCAAACACACATCCCCATACGTGAAATGGTGAAGATGGTCATCTTCTTTAAAGGAAGGACAAACAACCATCTATTTTTTTTTTAATCATTAAACTGATCTCATTTACTGCTCTTCATTCACCAGCATTCCTTTCTCTTCCTTACCATTTGAAGACGCTGACTGTCCTTCAATATCTGTCGGCCTTGGTTGGTAATGCATGGGAAGTTGTCTCATGGAGAATGCAGGAGGTGGTTGTCGCTGGAGAGTCCGATGTGCCGGTATGGTGCCGATGATGACGGGGAATATCAACGTAGCAACCGGCTTGCTGCCTCCAAGGTAGGCTTTGATCTAAGTGAATGGTGATAAAAGCATTGCCAATTTGAAAGTTGATTTTTTTTAAAAATCATTTTGGATAATCATATTCATTAACTGTCCGAATGGTAAAAAATATTGTAAAACAAAGGTAGCATGGTTTTAAAAAAAATATCGAGCTTGAGTGCATTTGTGACACTTACCCCTCCTTCACACACTAAGGAGATGGTTGACATTATCAGGGCAAGGACCTAAGAGCACAATATTACCTACACAGTAATACCTACACAATATTCTCACAGTGCTGTCGTCCTTAGTGTTTTGTCCGTAATTAAAAACACAATTAAAAATATTAGTCCTTATTTAATATTACGGAGCTTTCAACCTTTCAGAGCTAAACATTTTGAAATAACCCAATCGGAATCTTTATTTTTCCTTTACCTCAAGCTCATAGTCCATTGTGATGTTTGAACATCCCTGAAAGGCACATGGTGTCAGATCTCGGGGCAAGAAGATGGCTTGGTTTGAAAGGCGTCGAGGCTCACAGGACACGTGACCGGACATGACTGACGTAATGATGACATCACGAGTCGTCAATGTACCTTCTTTCGATTTAAATGTCGTAACCTGAATAAACAGAATCGGAAAATACCTGTGCAAGATTACAATAAGAACATATTTGCAGAAAAAAAAAATCCCCAGAGAAGTTTTACTCTCAGTACTACTGAGCAATTTTGGAGCGCAGGAAGCGAGAACACCCGACTTTTCTGACATACATTCATAAGTCTTACACTGCACCTTCTTCCCTATTTCAAAATCCTGTACCCGCCACTGACTCCAAGCCCATGTCATCTTTCATCATGCCAGCCAAAAAGTTGAGTTGATGATGATTAGGCCTATCAAACAACGTTGCCAGAGTTAGCAGAATTCTGCTTTCTGGCATAATTTTGACCGCTTTAGCATCTAGCATTATGCTTAGCATAATTCAGTAATTTGACAAAATTTAGCAGAATTTTAGCATAATTCTGGTGTTTTTGTTCTTGTTTTGCTTGTCAGAGGCAGAGCATTTTTGAGTAAAAATACCAACCAAAAATGCTGATAACCCTTTTTCTTGTTTTCTTTTTTTTTTTTTTTTTGCTTGTCAGCGAAATTTTGAGTAAAAATACACCCCCAAAATGCTGATAACCTTTTTCTTTTTTTCTCTTTTTTTTTTTTTGCTTGTCAGCGAAATTTTGAGTAAAAATACACCCTAAAAATGCTGATAACCTTTAAAAAAAATTTTTTTTTTTGCTCGTCAGAGAATTTTTGAGTAAATAAACCCCATAAATGCTTAAAACCCACCCCCCCCCCCTTTTTTGGGGGAG
Organism: Heliocidaris tuberculata; assembly: GCA_025618425.1. Lineage (NCBI taxonomy): Eukaryota > Metazoa > Echinodermata > Echinoidea > Camarodonta > Echinometridae > Heliocidaris > Heliocidaris tuberculata. The sequence continues at coordinate 15,800,081 of CM046839.1, forward strand.
ATTTTTTTTTTTTTATTTAGCAGAATTTTGCGCTGCTCCCTAGCATAATTCCATTTTAACGCTGGTCACACTGCTATCAAACCAATCACATCCTGCACATCCTGTATCTTTTTAAAAACACGAACAAGAAACCCTTTTCCCTAGTGGGTGTTGGACAGTGATAACAGTGTCGTATCTATCATAGGGTGGAACAAGCGTACATTCCTCCTCGTTTGAAGCCCCCCCCCCCCCCCCCCCCCCCATATTCCGAAATCCGGTTTACCTGGACGAGTGCGGCATGGATGTCGTAGCGATCAGTACTCTCGTCTTCATCTTCCACCTGGCCGGAGAGGATGATGGGTTCCCCCGTGGCGTAACCTCCCTTGTCAATGCCCACGGTGACGGTGACTTGACCCACGTGACAGCAGCATGACGTCAGAATTTGGGTGCTTTCCCTCATGACGGGTTCCTGCCATGGTAAAGGAAGATAGATGAATGTCTTGTAGTTTGAGGGAAGCACGGCTCATAAATCTTGTTACACCATTTTGTTGTTCATTTCTTTATTCCCTTTTATTTGAGTGCAGGTAGTGATAACGTCCAATTACTCTCGGCAGTTGTAGCATATACCTGTCATGGCGGTTCTCAGTTTCAATGAATCTAACCAAAAATATCCTTACTCCACAGGACACTTTTATCATGGACAATGCAGAAAATATATGTCATTCGCAATAATTCGAAAACTCTTTGAGATATTCATATAATTATATGAAATTTCTTAAGTATAGTTTCCATTATTTTGTTTGGTGATACTATTGACATGATCGACTGACATTTTTTAATCATTAATTACATAAAAGTCTCTGGATGTTAATTTCTTACCAGAATATTGTCGACAACATTTAGGTCAAGATCTCGACAAACGTTGAACTGTCTCTTGACCTTGTGAGGGGGTTTGTCATTCAACCGGTGGATCTTGACCCGGACGTTATAGCTGACCTCTCCTGACAGCTTCCGGATGACGGGAGGAAGTGGTGCATCTGGTAGTCGATACTGGAATGGAAACCTGTGTTCACCTGGCGAGAGTGTCTTTGGACTTCTCTCTCCTTGGACTGCGAAAATAACATGTGCAGACAATTCATTTATGGTTGTACGACATTATGGTCTGGCGATAATAATTGTTCCGCGGTCAACACCCTACACCAACCGAATATTTTCTTTAACCCTTGACCAATTATTGAACCCTAAATTTGCCTAAAAGCCATTTTTTTTTTCAAATTCATATTCATTTCATTTCCAACAGAAAGAAAAACAATGGTATTACATGTATTATTACAGAAAATATGAAGAAAAAAAATATATGTACATATTCATTTTTTCTTGATAAGTGTACAAGCACACTGTGCATATAAATAAATTATTATAATGAATTATATTCAAAAAATTTCTTAATTTCTGAGGAAATGGGGGGGGGGGGTCCACTAAAAAGCAGTGCTTGTAATTTGTGGTTCCCTCAGAGAAAATAAAATTGTTTCAAATTGTGCCTACGAAGACTTGGAAAACACAAAACAATGTTACAGAACAACAAACAAACACGAAACGACAAGGAAAAGGAAAACAGATAAAAGAAAAGGAAAAAAGAAAAAAGGAAGAAAAAAGCAGGACAAGTCATGACAGAAAAAGTAGTAGTTATATTGGTGGTTCTGGCAAGGCAAGACCATAAGACCAAATAAATATTCAATTCATTGAGCAGATGATGAAACCTAAATAAAAATTAAGATGATACCAGCTGTTATCAGGTCATGCGCGTACCAAGGGGGTGTTTTCGGTGTTCAAACACCCCCTTTTGGTGTTATTCGAATTTAAAACACCCCCTTTGGAATTGCTGATAACCTTGTAAGGTTATATCAGGTTATTATTGTATATTGAAACCCTAAACCTTACCCTATATCTTTGACGAAATAAAGCTTGGAGTAATTGTCACCGGTGCAGAATTCGGAATATACCGAATTGATATTGATGTGTTTAGCAAATGGTATTCTTGCTTTTAAGGTATTATCTAATAATATCAAATAAAAATGAAAGTTGTTGTTTTATACACGGGCAAAGATTCATGTTACAACACTGAAGAATGATTTGCAAAATAGCAAGCAAAGGGATTCAGTTTCGTATAACTTGCACTCATATACTTGTATTTTTTCCACATGAATAGATAAAACGAACTTTGACGATGTAAGTCAAAAAGGTATGCTATATATACCTACATATTTCATTCTATAGAGAAATATGTAATGATTATACTCGATATTTGTTTTATTGGTTACCTTAGCACTTCATAAATGTATGATAATATTTTGATATTTTCATTATCATTTATATCAAATCATTTGTAATCATAGTACGGACAGCAGTCAGTCACTAGAAATAAAAAGACAATTCTAACAAGTTAGTTTACACTTGATGTCGGTCCTTTCAGGCACAATACAAAGGTAGTTTTACGACTTTCTGTCATCTGTTAAGAAACTTACATTCATTTGATTTACTTATATTTGTGATCAAAAGAACTAAATGTATGATAAATAATACATATACACGTATAAGAATACCTTCAACAAAATAAGGAATAGATAAGTGCACTACATCATACCACGGTAAAGTCTTCTAGTTTGAATTAAAATTTTCCATAAATACGCAATCATAATAATCATTTTATAAATGTATGATGATTTTAGTGTAATAATGTATTATGCAGAATCCAACCTCTAGTGAACTCCTACTTTTCAATATTTCATCGAAATTTTCATTATTATGCAATGTCGACTGGGGCAGAAAAAGCTCGTACAACTCACTCATATTACGGATTGATCGATACAGCAGTTTTTATGATCAATAATAATTCTAGTAAATAAAGTGAAATTTACAAAGTGAAAATACATAATCATAATTGCATGCAAACAAACTTGGAAGCAAAAGTTTTTAGTGTGTCAGAAGATCCTGACGGCAAATTGAAAGGGAGGTAAAAGCTATACACAGTACATCATTTTTGTTGAATGACATTTTTCATTTGTGTATCATTTCTACAGAGACAAACATTCACATGCATAAATTTCATTTCATTTATTCATCACTGCAAGCGAAGGCTTCAGCCCGTTCTGTATAGAACACTGACAGCATAATGGACATGTTTATGAAGCATGCTTGATCTACCCGGCCCACTGATGGGAATTCATAAGGAATTGATGAGTCTGGCGACCAGAGACAGTGACATCAAAGGACCTAAATCATCCCAATCACATATAATAGGCCGACATCCATGATGTAAATGACTTCCTTAAAGACGTTGATGTTTTCCGAATTATTCATGATGAAAATGATTTAAACTCGATATTTCGTTTCATTGGCAATATTTATTTGAATTTAAGTTGGTTGGACGTTTCTTTCTGGAAATCACATGATATTAATGGGAATTTGGGCGGAGTTCCAAGATGATTCCCTGATACAAGCTTTCTCATTTCAACTGTCACTTTTGATTTTACTTCTTCTTTTTTTTTCCGAGAGGTTCTCGAAAAAAAGAAGAAGATAACTTTGATATCAAAACGAAAGGAAGATAAATCACTCGAATGGAGATTTAAATAATGAATTGGATAGAAATTCAGAGAAAGAAATTGTTGAAGATTTAGCGGGATAATCCCAGACAACGTGCATGGGAGGAGATGGAAAGTGGAATGCATAACTGGGTGTTAAGGACGTAATTGACATTTTGCAACCAGGCCCGGAGCGTTTTAACCCAGCGTTTGTGATCAGCATTTCATTCTCTACTGTAAACATGATCGGGATTTATGCGTTGGGGTGACTTCGAGAAAGGGCAGGGGGTAAAGTATAGAGATTTAGAGGACGGAGGGTGTGAGGGGTCAATTGGGCGGGCAGATACGGATAGTGAATCCAAAAATCTTTAGCAAAGACTCTGAACCTTTCTTCTTGAAAAAGTATATTACAGAAAGGAATATTGTAACATGCTGGTTACTTCGTGAGTGCTAGTAAATAATGGATCTATTTCATACCTCTATCGATTGCTGTTGTTCCTCCACCCCCCCCCCCCCCCCATTCTCTTTCTCTCTCTCTCTCTCTCTCTCTCTCTCTCTCTCTCTCTCTCTCTCTTCGTACATGTAATATGTCTTCCTTTGTGACATAAAGCTAACTTTTAAATTATATAGTATATTTCTGAAATTGCTTTATCTCCCTTATTTCAGATATCATAGACATGCTATATAGAGATGTAAAAATGTTTTGGTTTGATGTTCTAAGGAGAGTAATTTGTGATGATTAATAATCTGTCAGATGGTTTAAAAGGAAAATTGCAGTTGAATTCGTTATCAACAAATTATTGAACCCTGGCATATCTTACTATAAGAAACGAGTATTTAAGAAAAAAACGTGCAACTAACAATGAGAGAATGAAAATGAACACATGTTGACTCTGAATACTTGTTTAAGAATACGAATGCTCAAATTGTCATTTTGGCATGCAAATATGGATTTGAATGATCCTATATCAGGATACACCACACTCTGTGAATATCTTCAGTATCAGTATCAGTTATTTTCCAGTTCCGATTACAAATTATGAGCATACAAAATGCATATCACCGCATAGTATAACATTTAAAATTTTCAGACAATTTATTAATACACTCTACAATATGAATATTATAATGCATATTATATTGTGTTAACATGACAATACAATAAATACAATACACTTTTAAAGTAGAGAAAATAATACAAGATGTCAGAACAAAAAACACCACCAAAAAAAAAAAAAAAAAAAAAAATGATGAAAGCGCCTGCAGAAAACATGAGAGGTTAGAGCATTATTTCTATCATACGGTATATGAACATGATGAATGCTGGAAGTGCAAAACCCTTTGCCTGAGATGCTAATTGAATAACCAAAATACAATTATGGTTACTGCGGTAGAGCTGTGTTTGTCCTAAAACCAGACGACCCGTTTATCAAATTGACTCACACAAAATTACATATTTGGTGGAGTAAACTTGATTTTTTTCCCCACATATTGGGTGGATTGGGGTTTCAACTGAAGTTGGTTTTCTCAATAACCGTTTGTATAAATTGAGTACCCATCACTCTATTTCACTTTATAATGAAATACTTTAGTTCTCCACCCTAACAGTATTACACTGATGTTTTAATAGGTCTGCTTCTTGATACATACTTACGGGAACATACTTTAACCTATACATGATCGGCAGTTTCAACATGAGTGGCGATTTCATAACGCTTATGAGTATAAGTGGCGCCGTGCGTGGCGCCTCGGGCGCTAAATAAAACACACACGCTTGGGATCACGTGATACTCGAGACTGGAGCGGTTTAACGAAGCCGCTTATGTTGCAGTCGGGGCAGATAATTGATAGCGTGGCAGGACAATCAGTGCTCAAACACTGTTGTGATTATCACATCCTTGGTAACACCGCGTGACAGTAATTCAATCGATGAAATCAACAGAAAGCCTTAATTATTGTGTGCCAAGAACCTCCGATTATCATTTTCACGACATGCTTTGAGGTGTATGTCAAAATGATTTTCGATCAATAATTGTTGTTTTAAGCGATATTGTAAAGTTTTTAAAAAATAAATAATATGATTCATGGAGGCCCAAATATGTATTTGTCATCAAAGCTTGCATAACAAAATTATAACAAAACATATGTGTCTAATTCTACCAGAGATTATGGCCCGTATTCTCGAAAGTGGCCTAAGTTAAGCCGGGCTTAACTTAGGCCACTGATTTATGGAAAGTCATTCATCAACCCCTAAGTCCCGTATAAATTACTATATTTATGTAACGAAATAAAGAAACTGAATTATTTTCTGGCATGACATGAATATCAGAAATCAATTCTATCTTGTTGGTTTTTGTATTTGCATTTAGTCCCAGAACTATTGTGATTTTCTTAGATTGAAAGAGGGTGACATTTGGCTCTCCATAATTCGGTGTCCTAATCTTCACACTTAGGCGGGGGCTTAAGATAGGCGCCTTTCGAGAATACGGGCCTATGTCTTCGGTCAAAATAGTTTTGAAATGCAAAAACTACACGCAAATTGAATTCGGCTTTGAACTTCATTCAAATTTAAATTTGAACACATTTAAAAGATTCAGATATCCACTTTGTTTTAGCATTCCAATAGATTACATCTTTATTTTGTTTCGAATAATTCGTTTACAATGTCATTTGATTAGGTATTTACTATGTCCATAAGAAATAAATAGCCATACTCATACTTAACTTTCTTTATAATAAACTTGCTTGAATGCCGTAATACTATATAATTCAAGAAATGTTTGACATCCGTTAGCACAAAATCACGGCCCCTTTTCGTTCTTTTCCCGTCCCCTACAACATCTCTCTCTCTCTCTCTCTCTCTCTTTCCCCGTTAAATTTATTATCTCGATCTCTGTCTCTATATATCTTTATATCTAATATATCTCATAATTATATACTTGTTATTTTCACTTGTGTTTTTTTAAATCAGTTAATATAAATTATCTCTTCTTTAAAAGTGTTTGCTGTTAAAGAGTATTAATTGGTAGATGTAAATTAACTATGTAGCCAATCACAAAGCTTTAAAAACATGAAAAGAAATTCACCAAAATGTGACTGATCATTTTGTGGTAATGACGTTTTATTCCAGGATTAGTCTTTGCTCGTTAATTTTCAGGCCTCTCAATCATTTTGTAAGAACACACACAAAAACAAGCAAACACACAAACAAAACAAACAAACACTACAGGGGATATAGCAGTAAGAATGTCATATTAGAATAAAAACAAATTCTGCAAATATTTATTGCTGTTAGTCTTATAAGGGAAAAAATAACATATGTAAAACTGTTTGTGTATTAGATATTTTCTAGATAGGCATAACTCTCGAAAATCCTATACAACAATTATCAAACGCGCGAAAATTAGCACATTGAAACGTTTATACATGATTTTAGTTACCTTCTCCGTATAATATCCAACTGTCTTTGAAGAAGTATTCCGTTGAAGCATATGATTTGTCATCTTTGGTCCAATGAGTTACTGATTTTCCTTTGATTTTTATATCAATATCTAGCAAAGAAAAATAATATACCAGGTTGTTTTGCTTAGTAATACGAATAGTCTTATCAAAAATAGTTAGCCTATAGGCTCAAGCCAAGAGCATATCAGTCATTAATCAGTGAAATATATAAACTTTAAAAACCATTTAAGATACTGACCCATAAATATATATATTACTGCATACTTTCATTTCAGTTCCAATCATATTCAGCAATCTGGTATTTCAAAAAAAATTAAATAGTACTCAGTACATAAATATATTCCATTTTTTCCAACATCACCTTTAGTATTCGTAAAAAAAAGTATATATATATACATATATATATATATATATATATATATACATATATATATATATATATATATACATATATATATATATATATATATATATATATATATATATATATATATATATATATTATACACACGAATGTAACGCTAACGTTAATCATTTTGATTGACCTGTTAAATTTGCCAACAGTTAAACGGAAATAGAAACATAAAAGGAGTAATTGGTGACAGGCATTGCAAAATTATGACATATCCTTCCAATTGACTCCTTTTTTCACGAAGGTGATTTGTTTATTTGATAAGCTTTGAACACCTGCCCACTATAAAACGCGACAAGGCGAATGCGCACCATAAAATCGATACAAGAAGATACAATGTCTTTAAGATGCTCACCGAAGAAGCTCTTCTTGTGTTGTAGCACGATACGGACGAAACCTTGAATGACATCGCCTGGTCTGAAATCTTCACCGTCGTCATCCGCGAAAACGATGTCCAAGATATCCACTCTTAAAGAATATGTGGAAGGTAGCGCCATTTTAGTTCCAAGAAGAAAGCGCGAATATTAAACCACCCGTGGGTTTAACTCCGTGTGTGTGCATAAATGTTACCAAGTGTAAACACCGTTGCTCCTCTATATACATCATGCGTGTATTAGGTCTATCCGTGGCGCTCTCGTATTTAATGCGCCAAATATTAAAGGTAACAGGCCATCCGAGTGGCGAGCTAACTGCCGCGGCGGCCGGAGTCGCATACAGAAAGCTGTTGTCTGCTTTTTAGGAAAGCGTACGCACACATAAACTACACATAAATACTATTCCTTTGCTTTTTCGTCGTGTTTGAATTTCGGAAGCTGTTAGCGATGCGATACACGGGCACACACAGACTTATAACCCGCGTATCCTTCCACAGAGCAGGTGGAATAAAATTTAGGGGGAAAGGGCTTGCGAATGGGACCTCATTTCAAATTTATGCGATGCCGGTGCGGCGCGCTCGTTTTCTCCGTCGTCCTTAAATGATCTCGGTGAGTGATTGATCGTGGAAATGCCCTAGAGATCGAAGGATGTTAATGTATGTAAGAGTCGCAGAACATGAGTACTTCGCTTCTTCAATATCTACCGTAGATGAATGCCAGTAGTCAACTAACCATCATGTTTAAATGAGGCATGAGCCTATTCAGTATGTCCCATTTTGTTTGAAAGTAAGTAAGATAAAAATTTACGCTAAAATGATGACGGAATCAGTGACAGATCCAGAGAAGGGGGGCCAAAGGGGTCACGTGCCCCTTCCGTCTACCCCTCCGAACCCAATCTGGCATACCTTTATGACTAAAAAAGTTCTATTTTCACTCTTGCTTGTAAAAGATTTTAATTAGGCCTACTCATCTAAAAAAAAATGTGAAAACACTTATTCTTCCTCTGTTATCAGCACATTTGAGAGTACCCCCCCCCCCCCTTCAGCAATCGAATGCTGGATCCGCCAGTGGGGTTGCAAGATAGATATAACATTATATGAATAAGATTTAGTACGAGTATTTTTCAAAGAATTTCCAGACTTGAGTTTCCATGATCAATTTGAATTGTCTTGGCAGTGTATGCATTATAGGCCTACACTAAAAAAATAATATACATGTATATAAAATAAAGATCTATGTAGTGCGTCGGCCTATCATTACCGAAGTGATGACCCTTATACCTCGTATTTCTAAATAAGGAATAAGCATTTTACTGGAATTATGGAACATTATCTTAACTCCTACTACCTCCATCTCTCTATTTTCATCTTTCACTTTCTCTCTCTCTCCTTACCTATCCCTCCCAAGTTCTTCTCTCTCTTTTCTCTCCCCTCTCTTCCTTGCTCTTTTTTCTCTCACCATTCTTTTTCTTCCTCTCTCTATCTCTCTTTCTCTCTCTCTGTTTCGCTCTCCCTCTTTCCACCATCTCTCACTTCTTTTCTCCCCCTCTCTTTTTCCTAGCTCTTTTTCTCTCATTATTCTTTTTCCTCTCTCTCTCTCTCTCTCTCTGTTTCGCACTCCCTCTTTCTCTCCACCATCTCTCCCTCCTTTTCCCTCCCATCCTCTTCGTACACCCCCCCCCCCCTCCCTCCCTCACTCTCTCCCTTCCTCTGCTTCTTATGATCATAATCAACAGCCTAGGCAAGACTGGTCATGATTAAGCCTACTTCATTTTTTCTCAACTTTCCAGGCGTTATGTTAGATAAATTATTATCTTTGTTAATCACCGTCCATCGATTACCTAAAAATACATGTACATCGAAATTAAACTATACCCACATTTCTGCCAAAAGAAGTAACGTTAATGTCATAGTTGTATAACCATAATTCAATCACGATTAAACTATCTTTTGGGCGTATGTTGGAAGAGTCGAGATGGAAGCTTTCCATTAATCACACAAAAAATATTATCCGTTATGAAGCTCATTCAGGTAATATATTCTCCATATTCTCCTTTTTACAACTACTTTCATTCATGATGGAAATAATTCCAAATACGTGCAGAGAATGCACATTTTATATTTTTTGCCCTTCTACACTGGCAGGTTTGAAATATTTAATATCAATTAATTATTCATGGCCAAAAATAAGACCAATTAATGAATTTGTCGTGCAGTTCGCATGCAATGATCCCTTAGTGGTGTTTCATGCTGTGGTACATGGTTGAGGAACGATATTTAGACAGATGAGAATTTGCCCTTGTCACTGTGAAAAAGTTTCTATTGGTTGGTTTAATGGAATTTTACATTCTTGAACCACTCCCGACTTTTTCATAGCTATCCCCCTTTCTATTTTAATTTCTTACCCGTTTATATGTATATATAACAATATCTTTACAGCCTCTACTATTTGAAACGTTATTCTTTTATATGATTTCAGGTTTTAAAAAATTCAAATGAATATAAAACTTTATTCGAATGCTTTTGGACCAGCTAAATTCTTATGAATCCTTGTAAAACTTGAGATGCAAGACTAACGTATGACTTTCAGGGGCAGATCCTGGATTGTCAGACAGAGAGGGGAGCACAAATTTCCCCCAACATTTAACAGGCCCTCTCCAGGCTCTCTCGGGTAGAGGTTAGAAATAAAAAGAAAAGAAAAAAAAAACAAATAGAAAAGAAAAAAAGAAAGAAAATCTCGTTGTTTTTTTTCTTCTTTAAAAAAAACCCCCCACAATTAATAAGGAATTTGTATGTGTTTCTCTGTCTCTCTTTCTTTCTCTATCTCTCAATAGCCATTCTGTTTCAAAGTCATCAGTTCTAAAAGGGGGTGGGCACATTGTATTATACATTTGTTTCAAAAGGGGGGTACAGCCCAGAAATGGCAGATTTAGGGAGGGGGCACAGGCCGGAAGTGCCCCCCTCCCTAATTTCTGCTACTGACTAAAGGGACATCCCATGGGACATTAAATGTGTAAGATTCATACAGATCCCCTCCCCCCCCCCCCCCGTTTTCTCTCTCCCTCCCTCTCTCTCTCCATCATGTTAATATCTTTCATAGTATGTGTGCAATAAAATATCTAATTTGAGGCTCCTCATCACACAATGGGTTAGTTAGACTGATGGACAGCCTAATTAACTCACTCACTGTCACTCTGTGTGATTTTCCTTTAAGTACTTTTGTCATCATTCATTACCTCCTCTTTGTCGGATATAATCTAGATACACTCTTTGTAAATTACTTCAAAATTTAGGTCATAATAAACTCCAGTTTTAATTAATTAGAAAAGAAGATATTTCACAATACTTCTGCATGTGTCCTAAAATACATACATACATCAATATATATAAAGCAAATAATAATAAATACATCAGTATAAAACATGTTGAATTCACCAATCCTGTCAAAATCCAGGACTTTTAATTCAAACAACTTCATATATATATATATATATACATTTCATCTGTTTGGAGCCAGAAGAGCATTAAGTCCCATCATTTGTACAGAGTTAACACCTTTCTGGCTCCAAACTGGCAATATATTCAATATACATGATTTTCAAAATATTTTACAAAGTTCATGACAAGTTTCTAGTGATTCTGGTGAAGAAACTATTGAAGGATTTAAGCAACCTTATAGGAATTACTCAAAGATGATTTATGCTTAAAAACTGTCTTCTAATTAAATTGAGGCTAAAAAACTGAATAGACATAGGGACAGTGTCAAGAATAGTCACAGTCATTATGTTGAAAACAAAATGGAAAACCAAAACGTAGAGAAAAATTCCCAAAGTAAATATTTTTCAAGTAATGAGAAGCTTAGCAAACATGTCATTTTGCATACACTAAATTGTAAATTTCATATTGCATGTATTCCATTGTAGTTATTCATAAAGCGTATCAACATTGATGCACATAAGACAGATCCAATTTCATATTTTATGCCATACACGGGGCATAAATGCCTCTTGACCAAGTGCTGAGTAATGATATTGTATTCCTGTTGTGATTCATTACAAGAATGATAAAAATGCAGGGAGCATAACATGACTGCTGCTATGTTGGGTAAGTCTCAGGCAAATCTTTGGGATTAAGAGTAATCCTTGCAGAAGAGATGTATATGTATTTATACGTAAAGAGTATGACCCTTAAATTTCATGCACATAACAATTGAGAATTTAAAAATGATGCATGTCATATACTTGTTTTAAGTATTTTATTTCAAATCGATGAAACTACCAACAGTTCACTTTCATTCATCTAGCAATGCCAAATTCAAAGATTTAAGAGGTCATCCGCAACAAGAAAAAAAAGCATTTCATTCTAATTGTCTTTTTGAGAAAGTCGATCGATTTCATAAGTCAAGGCTCAATTTATGAATGGATCTAGAAGGACTCTTCATGGCAAGCTTTCCTAGGACAAGTATTACTGAGAATCTGAGGCAAAAAGATGAGCAAGTATCATAAATTGTGCTATTGTTGAATGGTATACATGTATCTTTGGGCCATTTAACTTCACCCCCCCCCCCCCCCCGTCTCTTATTTAGTAGTCTTCTCATACCCCATCTCCTTTGGTCTTCCTAAACTTTGCTTCCCATGTATGATCACGAGGCCTTTCGTTACCTACAGTTACCTTTGTTCATCCCACTTGCCATTCAGTTAAATGTCTAATGGCTCCATTGGCATAGATCCGTGCATTCCTTCTTTTCATTAGGGGGGATGGCTTTGTTCTTCATGAATGGTCATCCCCCCCCCCCCCCCCCAGTTGAAAAGAAATCCTTGCATATTTACGCCCATGAATGGCTCTATTTCCCAGGTGCTATTTTGGGGGCTGTTTACAGCACTGTGTGTGAACAAGACTTTTCTTTCCACTTCACAATCATCCTTTTGACTTCTATCTATAATCCATAATGCCAACAACCTTCTAACATCTATTTTTATCCATTTCAACAAACACAGTGGCCTGTATTCTCCAAAGCCGCCTAACTTTAAGCCCCCGCCTAAGTGTGTAGAATTAGGCCACCAAAATATGGACAGTCTATTGTAACCCTCTTTTAATAATAATAATAATAATCAAACATTTTTATATAGCGCATTACACATAAGCAAAATTGCATGTCTCTATGCACTTTAGGAGAGGAAAGAAAGGAAAGATGCACTGGGTTCATGATTCTGATTAACTATAAAGTGGTGAAAAGGTATGTCTTTAGAGAATTAATGAAGTTTTCATAGGAATTTATACTTTTCAGATATTCAGGTAACTTGTTCCACAAAAGAGCGGCAGAATGTGTAAAAGACCTTTCCCCGTATGATTTTGTCATTATTTGTTTAACACAGAGCAGGGACTTGGAACTGGAACGTAACATTCTATCGGGTTTATATGGAGTTAGTACTTCAGAGAGATAAGTAGGAGCCAGCTGATGTAAACATTGGTAGGTTAACATAAGTATTTTAAATTGGATACGGGACTTGATGGGCAACCAGTGTAGATCTCTTAAGACTGGAGTTATTGATTCATGTTTCTTCGTGCGTGTAACAAGTTGGGCTGCAGAATTTTGAAGGAGTTGTAGTCTTTGAATTTGAGAAGAAGGGAGACCAGAAAGTAAACTATTACAGAAATCAAAATGGCACATAACAAAAGCAGGAATTAATCGTTCAGTGGTTGGTTTGTCTAAAAACTTGCGAATTTTACCTATTTTGTATAATCCAAATGAAGCTGAGCGACACTTTTGTGAGACAAAATTTTCAAATGTGAACTTATCATCAAAAATAGCACCTAAATTTCTGCAAGTTCTGGTTGCATGAACAATTGTACCATTTATGTTCAATGTTGATATGAGGTTGCTTGACCTATGGCGTGAAGAAAGATGAAGAAACTCAGTCTTTGTATCATTGAGCTTTAAACCATTTACCTGAGACCACTCTTTGATTGATTGCACACACTCTGATATCTGTGAAGTGACATTAATATTATCAGTTCTCTTAAATGAAATCCTTCTAATCACCATAGTTCTGGGACTAAATGCAAATTTATACAAAAACTGACAAGATAGAATTTAATTCTGATGCTCATTTCATGCCAGAAAATAATTTTGTTTCTCTATTTTGTTGCATAAATATAGTAATTTATACTGGACTTTGGGGTTGACGAATGGCCTTCCATAGAGCAGCGGCCTCAGCTAAGCCAGGCTTAACTTAGGCCACTTTCGAGAATAGGGCCATTTTCTGTGTTGAGATGCAACTCCATATGATCTTACACAGAATTACCCTACTTGGATCATGTCAGCAAAGTTGAGAGTAAATCTGAAGTCAGATCAAACATTGCAATCCACAGAAAACCTGACATAACCATGTTGTTAGCCAAACAGGGAATGGATAGATTGTGCAGGAATTTATGATGATTCTTGTCTCAATTCCTTCTTAGAAGAATCCATACTTGGCATTGGTACTCTTTCTGTTCTGGCGATTTTCAGCCCACTGATTTTTGAGCTCCAGTTCTCTCTCCTTGGCCTGGGTAGAAGAGACATTTAAAGAAATGAGACAAAACATGATAAGGAGTGACATGCTATTCACTATGATTGATAAATTTGTCTTAGGAATTTCTGAAGCGCAAACAAAACCTCATTCATAATGCATTCATATTGTGGTATAGCATCCCTGCATTTCACTAAAGGCTGACGAATAGGATGCATATTGTTTTGAAGAATTATAATACTTATAAATGAGGTAAAATGTTAGTAATATGGGCCATTAAAAAAAAAATTCACATTTTACATGTAAATTTATATAGAAAAGTGGTTCATCTCTAATTATCTTCAAAGAAAGATTTAGGATAATGAATATGAATTGTAACAGTATCCACTTTATAAATAGAAGGAATTCCATTATCAATTCATGAGACACACATTCTAAATGGATGCCTGAGATATGAATGTCATACCTGATAACTATTGCACTCCAAACCTACAAAGAACATCTACTACTTGTCTTCTTTTGAATAATGGCAGAAGCCTTGATTTTAAAGGAGAATGAAGGGCCCCCCAAATAAATGCACTTTAATAGAAGCAGAAAAATCAAAGAAGCATATCAGTGAAAGGTTGAAGAAAAACGAACAACTAATATTTGAAATCCTAAAATCGCTAAATGAATGGAGATCTGAATGTGGCAATGTCCTCATTATGCTAATGAGATGCTGTGATGTAAATGTACTATACTTTCCAATTGCCTTATACAAATAATGTTGTAAACATCCACTTTCCTTGAATATATCTTAGAAAATGTGATTTCGGTATTATAGGTGGTGTTCATAAATTTATTCCTATTTATTGTTTAAAAGCTGAAATCTGATGATTTTCTTTCTCATTACCTACAAAGAGAGAGCTCAAAAACGTCATAGCATCTCATTAGCATAATGAGTATGATGCCAATTTCATTTAGAGATTTTAGGTTTTTAAAATCTTCATTACTTTTTTATTCTTTATCCGTTTTTCCTCAAACTTTCAGTGACATGCTTCTAAGATTTTTCTGCTTCTGTTAAAGTGCATACAAGTTTGGGGTTTCATTCTCCTTCAAGCAACATAGACCACCTCTTACTGATCCTACCCGAAATTACGGCTTGAATGGAATGATTCAGGTTGTTTTGACAAGATCACCAGAAAAGACTTACCTGGCGAGCTAGGTATGTGATTTGATGTTTCCTCTTCTGTTGAGATGTTGGTAGCTGTTCCTTTTTCTAGAATACAAAAAAAAAAAATAATTAAAAATGAGAGAAGAAATTGGCAATTTATGACATCTATCTTTTCAATGCAGAACCAGGAGGGTTAATACCTTTCCAGCAGAACTGTTAATCATTCATTAGCAGGTGAGAAGACTAAATATAATCTTGACATAATTTTGGGGTTTGTGCAGTAATGATAATTTGGGCTTCTTACTTTGCATTTATACCCACTCCATAAACAGATAAAAGAAAGGCAAGGACTGAGGGAGTGCATGATACCAAACAGGTAGCTTATTACAAGTATTGTAAAGGTATATTCTTATTGATGATACGTTCATCAAAGTATCATGGTTTTTTTTTGCTTATCGACACTATGTTGACAACTATCCTTATACCGTCATAGTTATCCAGAAGTTTTTATAACGGAGTAAAAGTATTTGGTAATAAAACAATATAATGTTTCATTTTCTGTTGGCATATTCAACATGACATGTTAAAACTGAATACAGTAAATTTTCTTCAGTCCACGCAGCTACAAAATAAAAAAAAAATTTTAAATTCATAAAACCTTACCAAATGCAATATATATTTATAACATCCAAAAATATTTTTAACATAGAAAATCGCACCATAAAGCACATCTTTGAAAAACTGTATTTAAATATTTGAGAAAAAAACAGACTTATTTACATACCAATTTTCCTCGATATTCTTTCTCCTCTGTCATGGATTTGACCATCTGTTGTAGACCAGCTGTTGGTCCTATCTGGTCATCAGCATTGATGTCAATGAATTGGATCTCCTCTCTCCCTCGATTATTCTTACCAACCATTTTGGCAAACTGTGATTTGAAATAGATAAGTAATATATGAAAGCTTAATTTTCTCAGGTCTTTAACTACTACTTCCATCAAATAGCATTATTGAAAATTACTTAACAAACAAAAAAGATATCAGATATACAGACAGTAATTATTGTCATGACTCCTTCACAGTATTATCTAATCACAACATCCCTATCAAGAGATAATTTAAAAGATAAAATTCAAAATGTATAACTTTAGATGCTATTTGAAAACTTAACATATCATACAGTACCCTTTAGTTCCATTTATCCTGAAATATTCTACAGCAAAATCTTAAATGATGAAAACATTTACTGAATGGAATCATGATCGGAATAAGAATGAACCCATACTTGTATATGAATATTAATCTAAAAGGCATCTTATGATTAGACTATGACCAGATTTGGGAAGTAATAGCAACTGAATTCGATATGATAAACTTTTCCTGACTAGATATAAACTTTTCCTGACTAGATATGATAAACTTTTCCTGACTAAGGTTAAGGTTTCATCTGAAATTGTAAGCCATAGCATGCATTCCAGTCAGAGGAAAGGCTATAACTCCTTAAGATCTGAGAAAAATACAGCTGTCAAATATTGAAGGCAATTACTGAAACGTCTCTCACACTGGAAGGCTCACAATACTCTGATTTCAGTTTTCATATTCACATGATCATCATGGATATGAATCAAGAAGAATTCAAAATTTCAAATCAAACTCTTAATGCTATTTCTTCTAAAATATGGTCATAGTCACATCACAAGGTGTGCATGGTGCTTTCAGGAGGGAAAGTTGGTATTCATGACAGAGAGAGAGACAGCAATGCTAAAAAGAAGGACAAAAAGAGAACAGGATATCAGAAGTCACAAACCCTTTCATCCCGGAGGAACGTTTCACTTGAGCTCTGAGCACTTGTCCCACTCTCTTCATACCCTGTGTCTCCACCCTCTTGATATGGTTGATTGTAGAACTGCGCACTGCTTGAAGCCTCTTGACGATCCAATCCTGCTTGATTATATGATCCATACTGCATGCTCCCATCATTAGGTTGTGCATAGTTTGATCCTTGCAAGGACTGTGCATTGTATGGAGGATTGTACATTGCATGATGGCTGTAGTTAGGTGCAGAGTATCCCACAGTGTTTGACTTTGAAGGGTTAAAAACAAGTGGCTGATCCTGGGTGGATGGTATCACAGGTTCCACGACTCCAGGCGCTGCTTCCACCCCAGGACCCACTCCACCACCGGTCCTACTGGTTCCATTATCGGATTCACTCACTGATGCATCAACCCTTCCGCTTTCTCTATTACTCAAGTTGGGAAGCTTTGAAGCAAGGAGTTTACTTTGAACACCTGCTGCAGATGTACCTGTAGTTCTTTCTTTTACACTATCACTTTCTCCCATTGAGAAGAAGTTAACTCCACCACTGTCATCTTCATCATCCTCATCGCTATTATAGCCCATCACTAGGGGATTAGTAGCACCTGTAGATTTGTTTGTTACAGTACTACTTGCACTAGGTTGAGTTGGCTTTGCAGGCTGCACAAGAGGCTTTGCAGGAGGCTTTGCTGAAGGCTTCATTGGAGCTGCAGCAGGTTTCTTGGTCAGCGTGTAGGGGATGAGGGGACGTTGTGCTTCCTTTCTCCTTGCTATTTTGGGTTTGGGTAGCAATGAAAACAGCCCAGTTCCCTAATATGGTGTGACAAAGATGAAAACAATATATATATATAAGACTAATCTAATTTCAAATGTAACAGATCATTTCCCTGTCAATCCTGGTGCAGCTCTTTATTGTTGTATAATTGTAACAGAATGTTCTAAATTGCACACTATATCTCTGACAACAAAAAGTGCAGCATCGAGCATTTCCACAGATACAGAATTGCGTAGATAGTGATGGTTAAGGTCGATCCCCAGATATAAATACTCGTGTCTGATACACACATGTAAAAGCCCAATGATACATACACAAAAGTGTATTAATAACCAAGAGAGGTGGTGCACCTTCAAGCGGGAAGAGGCACCCTGGAAAAGGGATACAGTAAAGTATTGACATGAGGCTTTTTGGCAACGCTTGAAAAGGTGCTACGGCATTGTGATCCTGGCTTTACCTCAGGACCGTAAAAGTACTTTCCAGAAGGAACTGAAGAATTAACGGCATATATTCCTATTGAACACAGAATACACATTTTGACATAGAGTAACTGGATATGTTCCAAATTATAAATGAAAGATAGTAATTGGATATTACCTTGGTGTTCTTTGGTCTCTTTTTCTCTGGTTCATCGTCATCAGAGTCAGGCTGCAAGGGTAACAGGCGGAAGTCAATTTAGTAAAATTAAATATCATAATTGTCTTTTTTTGTTTTTTTATAACCTCCCTTCACCTCAAAATGTATTATGATCAAATATTATTCAATGTACAAACTCTGAATAGTATGAACATACATGTATATTTACCTGTGTATTGATTGATAATTCACATGAATATTCAAAAATTGGAATTGGAAGGTAATGTCTACTCTTCTACGTTTTAATGAAAATGAATTGTAAGACACCCGACAGTTGAGTCAAACAAGTCAAACTTCATAAGCAACTTAACTACCTACGTAATCATTTACAAATTTCAAAAATGGACTTTTCAATTTCCAACTAATTCATGTTTTCCTCAATAGGTTTATAGCAAAGAGAATGCAATTCATAAGTAATTATGCTAAAAAAATATTAAAGGTTATTAAAGCACTCATAAAGCAATAATGAATATTCATCATATATTTCTACACTTCACATTCAGAAGCAAGATGTGCTGAGTTTATGAACTTATTCACATCCAAGAATATGCTATTCAGCTTATTCATCTGATGATTAATCTGCTGTTACATGTACACTACTTACATCAGGTAGAGCAGGAAGGCTTATTTTCACAGGCTGATTCTTCTTTGGAGGTGGTAAATTCAATAGACCTTTAGAAACTGCTTTATTGGTGGCTTTAGAACCTGTTGTCACTGGGGTTGGTCTATCTTGAGCTCCAGAAGTTAAGTCTGATGGAATCAATACATTAAAATATAGTATAAATTGCTGCATTCACCTTAGATTGTAAGAAATAAGTTTAAAAGGAAGAAAGATGAAAAATCACCTACAGTACATACAGACTATACAAGAATTTAACATCTTACTTCACAAAACAGAAAAAATTGATGTAAAAGGTATGCCATAAATATAATTCACCAATCCACTGAAAACTCAGCTTGAATAGCTCTGGCTGGAGTGTACAGAAATGAAAGTGTATGTTATGCAAAATTCAGCAGTATCCAACTGGTCCAGAACTATTCCCAACATTTATACCTCACCCTAAAAATTCCCTACATGTTCTACAGTAATACTCCATTCTATATGGTTTGAAGTAAGACATTGTTTATACCTGAAAGTGTCTCAAGCTTGCTGTGATGCATTAGTGAAAATGACAAATACAGAAACTCTATGTGAACAGCATCAATCCACACTATGCCATCACGTTTACAAACAGGACGAAAAGGTGACCTATCTTTATGGGAGAAATCTTTTTTGTTTCAGCACCTAGTGCAGAATGGATATAAGACAGACTAATCTGTTGTACATCTACCATTCTTGATATGTCTTCAGCTTCTGAAGATTACAATTACATGGTGAATCTTTAAAACATTAAAAAATATATACCTGCTGAATTTGGGGTTGTTCTTTCAGTGTTCTTCTGTGGTGGGAGACTAGAAAACAGGGATTTCTTTTGAGAACCTGTCTCATCTTTCACATCTGATCTAACGAAGGGGGTAGCAGTTTTTACATCTTCCATAGCAGGCGTGCTGACGACCTTCGGCTTTGGTAGAGTGGCAAATAATGA
Organism: Heliocidaris tuberculata; assembly: GCA_025618425.1. Classification (NCBI taxonomy): domain Eukaryota; kingdom Metazoa; phylum Echinodermata; class Echinoidea; order Camarodonta; family Echinometridae; genus Heliocidaris; species Heliocidaris tuberculata. Next base: position 15,820,368 of record CM046839.1, read on the forward strand.
TGACTTATTTGGCATGGAAAAAGATGGCCTCTCTGTATCTTGGGCCTTCAGATCCATCTCCTTTGGCTTTGTTGCAACAGGTAGGAAGTCTTCTCCATCACTGCTCTCGCCTTCATCGCTACTCCCATAGCTGACAAGACCGGACATCTTAAAAAGTTTGCCAGAAGAAGCTGTGACCAACTTCAAGAAAGTCCAAGGTGTAGCCTGTCAGAGTGAAAAGTGGATGATTAACAAGGACAGTTAGAGCATTTATTTGCAATGCTCTGAAGGTCCACCAATGATATCCTTTAATCACATAGTATAGCTGTAGCCAAACCAGCAAACTGAACAGAAGTTTGACGGACATGGCATTCCCGAACCAAACCGAACATAGTCGTCTTGTGTGGCAGTTGGGTAAAATAATTAGATGTGTTTTGAGTTGCAAATAAGTGGGTCATTTGATGCTGCGAAAAATAAATGGTGCGTAGACAAAATTATTTTCAGTGTTACTGTTAGGTAAGAATTCATTTGTCATGTAAATGGTCTGACCCATTTTGCTTGCATTTTATCATTCTTAAGATGACCCGCCGCACTTACTTTCGTCAGTAAAGAATTCATTTGTCAAGTAGAGCTATGTCTAAATCGTTTCACCCATTTCATTTGCGTTTCATAATTCTTGAATGAAGATGACCATCATAGACAGACAAATCCTGACAAAATTATTTTCAACATTAGGTACAGAATTACTTTATCAAATACTATATGCCATATATTTTGCAAGGGTTTTATTTTCGCGAATTTAACAACATGCTAAAATATTGCCAAACTTCATACACAGTAGATGTGTGTCTGGCCTGGGCATACGTAGACAGCCAGCTAGCTGTACTAGCATTGTAGCAGTATCCAATCGATCTCAGCTTTGCTATAGTAGTGCAGCATAGCTGTATGCATGCGGACTGTGTAAATTTCACCTGTTGTGAAATATCCTGGTTAGTCCAATTCGCGAAAAATTATGTCCGCGAAATATATGGCGTATATAAAAATGTATATCTAGAGTCTACAATACAGTGCAGTACTTAAATTGGTTCTCCGTTGTTTCATTGACAACTCAACGAGTATGGAATTTGAAATAGATCTAACTTAGAGTGCGTTTATGCTCACATTTTTCAGGCTAGAATGAGCGTTTTGAAACATGTTTAGTTCAATACACTGTTGTGTCCTTACTCATTTTCGTATAATCGCCGATTTAAAATGTAAACTCACAAAAAGGTGCATTTTGAGTCAGTGTTTCTCCAAAAAGACGGTTTCTGGGGAAGCATAAATGCAAAATCATTTGGAAACGCGCTTAAAATAATGTCTTATAAACGTGTTTCCTGTTCATATGAAAATTTACATATCGCATTTGTGCGCAAGCAATGCTTGTAACTAGTAGTATAGTATAATAGTATAGCACGATCAGCGTCGGAAATACACGGGGGGCGACGGGCGATTTCGCCCTTGTCGGCCCCCATATCGCCCCAATAAATGCTGGAAAACCTGTATTTGGGGGCGACCGTTTTCATATGAGTCGCCCCCATCAATGATTCGAAAGAAAATCACTATTCTGCTCAAAAAGCAGCTAAATTCAACCTTTTATCTCGTTGTTGACTCGGAGCTTAGTACATCGCGAATGTGTAGCATCGTGAGCGCTAGACCAAATGACAACAATTACAGTATAGCCAGATATCGCACGGAAACTGAAGATAGCGATAGCGCCTTTTTCACGCATACTACAGTAACTACCCGCATTCTATATCAGGGTTGTATAAATTCATCAACAGCTTCATTTCACTTAGTCTTTGCGCGACACCTTTTGTGAAAATTTCCTTTCCGAAACGCAATATCACTGTTACAATGATAGGTCTAAAATTACCATCATCCGTGTAATGAGACTATCACTAGATCTACGACCGGATACACCACACAGAGAAATTGTCCCTTACCACATTAAGTCCGTAGTTACCTCAAAAAATCAATCTGTAAAGCCAAAGCCTGCCTAAAAAATGCGGAATTAGTGCCATTTCTTCAAAGCACGCAGCGCTTAAGTCGGGTTGTGAGAATCAGAGTCACCGAAAATGCTCTACAAATCAGGAAATCGGTGGATTTATGACGGGGTTTTTTACTTATCGCGCGCGAGATCGATGCTCATTGAGTGTGATGGTATCCGCGAAAAACAAATAGGAAAAGAAAAATCGCCCGGAACTGTACGCATTCACAGTATATATGTACATACGTACGTCCAAGCGGATTTAGGAGTATTATGTGCGAGAAAAGAAAAAACACACACCAAGCCCGCCTTTTCACTTAAAATAAACATCTCCGCGGGAAATACGCCTAATGACAGCAAATTCGAGTGAAATTGATCTATTGTTGAATTGACCTATTTTTGATTTATTCCTTCAAAGTTTTGAAACAAAAAAAAAATCTGATGGGGGGGGGGGGGGGTGCAGTTAAAATTTTAAAAATCTATGTTTTAAAATTAAATTGGGCAGTATAACGTAAAGTAAACCTGTGCATGAGATAGTACGATTAGTACCAATGTAACAGCAATCGCAATATCACAAAAAACCCAAATTGATAACCAGTCTGCTCTTTCCATTAAAATGGTAGCCCCAAGGCAAAAAAAAAAGTAGCCCCTAAAAAAAAAAAATTAATTCCTAGGCTGAGCACGATAACTCAAAACTTTCAAAAAGTGTGCACCCCAATGCAACTTGACCTGCCCTCCGGGTGTCAATGTAGGCAGTAGCACACGCAATACAGGTTTACGAATCCAGCTGCAGAGCCCAAAAGGCCGAATGTTCGAAGGGGGAAAACACAAGCATAAACAGTACTCTAGATCATCTAGATGAAATGAAACTGCGTTACTTTTAGATGAGCGTTTCAAAACGCTCATTCTGCCTTCACAAAGTAAGCAAAAATGCACCCAAATTTAGTCAGCTAGCACTCACGGGACCATCACTATATGGGGCTATGTCAATTTTGGCCTGTCACGACCTCTAAGTTGAAGAGGTAAATACACCAAAAAAATTGGCAAAATTTTGAGAAAATACTTCCTTCTACATTTTAGAATGACAGAATATCTAATTTCATGCCAGATCCTTCGATAGGATCTTTATCATCTTGATCAAGTGAAATTTTCAGGCTGTTTTTGGTCGGTGATCTTGCTCCTCTCCTGCACACATATGGGCAAGATATCACACACTTGCCTATTGGAGGTAATTGCTCATGTATTGATGGTACAGAGTGCGAGGTTATCTCCAATAACCTCGCATAAGTGTGAGTGGTCAGCTAGTACACTTATAGTATGATGGGGTGACCATATTTCGTGCACATTTTAAAAATTTCTAGGAATGTGAAATTCCATCTGTAATTTCTCATATTCTACGTTAATTTATTCAAAACGATTCATACCAAAAGGAAAGCTAAATATTATTCTGCAAATGTGTCCAAGAAGGAAGCTGATCGACTAAGAATTTCGGAGATATCCCGATTTCAAAATTCGATGTCGGATCGCTACGCGCATGGAACTGAAAATGGGTAATGAAAACAGCGAGACCTTATTTCACGCACGCGAGTTTGCATCTACTTAATCCAACATAACAATCCATCAAAGGTAAGTTATTTACATCATTTGCAAGGCAATTTTATCATACAATCATTTAGTATCATGCTTTACTTACAAGTTTGATGACATCTTCTCTCAAAATGACGATTTCTAGACCCTTGTCGGTACTTCATATTTTCGGAAACGGACGCAAAAAAGTAGCAAATTTTGCCGATTTTTCGTCAATATCTTCAAAACTTCTCACCCAATTTGAAAGAAAATTTTGTCTCTAGGTAATTTTAGGTTCCTCTATCGATTGGTGCTATCAGATTTTCGAAATTCTTTCTAGTTTTTGAGATATTACCCTGTGCGCGAACTTAGGACACGCGCGAAATATGGTCACACCACCATACACATACCGTACATGCACCAGTAACCGATCGATTTTGAAAATTCTTCAAATATCCAGAAATGTATAATTTTTCTCAATATCTACTATTTCTTACTATGATGCAAAAATTCTGGACATAATAATATAGGAACTCACTCCCAAAATCTTTCGTCGACAAGCGCTGGCGACCCGATAATGTCGCGAGCAATTCGTGCACCAGTAGCCGATCTGACTACACCAGTAGCCGATCGGGTACTGAAAGATGACGCTATTACACAATCCTCAAAGCAGTTTTAGCGACCTACAAACTGTATTACTTCACCTTTTTTTCTCATTCTACCGTTAAACTGAAACTGAAATCCTCCGCTTTCGTATGATGTGTTTCATTCACGCGAAGGTGGTCCGACGCTCACGCAGCGATCGAATTGCGCAATGCTACATCGAGACCAGTTTCCGGCCACTATCGCGCGCTATGTTATTTACACACTGAACAGTCATAATGGGCGCGGCGGTTTGTTTGGCTTAAATTGGACAAAAATTTTAAAATATTTTTCAGAATTATGTTTGCGTTTGTTAATTTCATTTTTTGAGGGGTACGTGTACCAATAACATTGTTTCCCATTTAAGAAACATTTTTATTGAAAATGTACTGCTTGGATATATATTTCGACTCAACTCTCAAATCTAATTATCTTTCTCTTATCTCTTTTTTCTTTGTCTGAATATTGTAAAGAAAATTTTATCTTAGTGATTTTCTTTCCTTTGTTACTAGTTATAGTCGGAATATTTGGGGGAAATTTCATTGCCCCCCCCCCCGGCATTTTATGATTGATTACTATTGTTTTTTATGCTTTCTTTTTCAATTGTAATTTTATTTTTATTTTTGCTTTGTTTCGTTTTTTTGTTTCGTTAATTTGTTTTATTTGTTTTTTTTGTTTTTTGTGTGTGTTTTTTTTTTTTTTTTTTTGGGGGGGGGCTTATTAGAATGGAAACCGGAGCCCCTCCCCCCATTAAAAAAAAATCCCATATACGCCCCTGGAGTTGAATTATTATAAACTTGGCATGCTTTAGAATTATTTAGTCTTAGTCTTATATCTTTTCATTTCCTTTATTTTTTTATTTTTTAACAAGAGGAATGTAGATGAATTCAATAGTGAATTCGATAAGCTATTGCTTAGTTGGATAAATTTATGTTCGTTTTATAATTTCACTGAAATATATGAATACCAATGTCAAGTTCAGCTTTTGATATTTCTTCAATATTTTTGTGTGTGTTGGAAATAATTGGGCATGATCCAGAGAGGATGTGACAAAGACCCCCCCCCCCCCCTTTCCATTTATGAGATTCTCTCAGAGCTGTCTCCCCTTTTCCTTCTTTTAATTCCTCGGAAGTTAACTTATTTTTTTCTTCATTTCATTTTTCTGTTGCTCCATCATCATCATCATCAGATACAGTGTATTCAGATTTTCCGACAAGGATGATAACTGATCATCAGACTTTCAAATTTTTCAAATTTGCTGTTAGAGGTTAACATTTCGTCTGTTTTAAAGGCGGAGGGTGGGGGGGGGGGGGGGTCATCATTTTGCGGTTTGCCAACAGGCTATAAAAATCACTGATTTTGCCAACGGAAATGCTTGAATAGGAATGTCAGCCTTTCCATTGTCATGTAGCCCATTCGCTCAAGTTATTAATGCTCAAAACAGTCAATCCGGGTCTGTTTTAGCATCAGACCATTTTATCAAGGTTTTATCATATAATTTTTCAGACTCTGTAATGTCATCATTCTGCCTCTTCTTTATTGATGAAAGTAATATTTTCAAGACAATTTAGATTTGAGATATGAATTATTCCATCTCTCCTCTCTCGCTCTTTCTCGCTGTCAATTTTGAACTCTTTTTAAAATGAAAGTTGTATTAAATTTGTCTAAAGTTGTTTTCGAAAGAGATTTGTCCAGGGGCGACGCTAGCGGTGTACCCCCCCCCCCCCTCCTCCAAAATCTGTGTTGGCAAACCTCATAATGATATTTTAAATAGTTTTGAGTGAGGTCGGCAAATCTATTTAAAAAATATGAGCAGGCCTATACATGATATATATATCGGAGAAGCTGTTCTTTCTTTGTTCTCGGTTATTATTGGGAAATTTTCCAGACTGATGCAAATTTGGTCCGATACGACCCATCCCTATTCCTTACCCTCAGTCACCCTTCAAAAAGTTTCATTGATGTCCCTAACTTAAAATAACGGCATTATATATGCCAACAAGAATGGCCTAAAACTTATACTAGGGTTTTATAAATTGATTACTGTGTTCATTTCCTAAAATGAATAAAGAGCAGGGGGGGGGGGGGGGGGGGGGGGGGGGGGGAGATGCGACTAAACCTCAACTTCAAACATTATCATGTTGGTGGCGATGTATAGGGCTAAAGACCCTTCTTTACAGGAAAATGCGGCGTATTCTATATATCACTCATTCTCGCCCAATTCATTAGAAGCATGTTTAATAAGAGATCTTAAAGCATTTGGCCACTGATTTTTGAAAACCACATTAAAGGTTGACCAGGCGAAGGTTCATGAAGGGGGGGGGGGGGGGGTAACAAATTTGATTTCAAGAATGTGTCCATTTTGTTCTTAGATTGCTTCCGAAAGTGGGGCAATTTTTTATGGGGGAAGGGGGCAAGTACGGTACTATTCTACCCTCAGTTTTGAAAAATAACGAAGCCTATGAAAATCATGAGAAAGAGCTTAACATTCGTCAAATCAGTAGTTTTTCTAATTCATATTTGTTTAAAATATATTGTTGACATTTGTATTGTTTGAATTTTCCTGATGTCATTGCTTTTTTTAAAAACTCTTTATACATGTCGCTTGTTATTTTTTATGCATTGATTTATATTGTTGCTTAAATCTATGCCTATATATCTAACCGCCAACAGTATATTTTATCCAGCTTTATGTTTTCACTGTTGCTATAACTATATGAGTCTCGATGTTGGTTTCCCCTGCACTCTCAGAATTATAGCCCCTCTCCCTGTCGGCGTATTCTTCCTTTGTTCACATCAAACCAACTAAATTCATTAAAGTCAGTTGAATAATTTATTCCACTGACTTTTGGTTATACTTCATTTCATACACAAATATACAGGCATATGTATATATATATATATATATATATATATATATATATATATATATATAAGGATAGAATGCTACGCTTACCTGAAATTTATACACGTCGTGGCTTCCGCCTTCCGGTCGAGCAATTAAAATACGATTTTATTATTTCAATGCAAAGTGACACACCTAAACCCCAAAATTGCTTGAAATCATATAAATGAAATTTAAAAAAAAAACATGACAAGAGAGGCACAATTTTAATGGGACATGGCGATCCTCAACATACGATACAAGTTCGCAGGTTCTATTTAAAAAAAAGAAAAACAAGTAGAATGACGGTGATCAACATTTTCGTCTGTATAAAAGCATAAAATAGTTCCCATCTATTTCAACACTTGTCATGTTCATTCTCTTCTTCTTCCTCTTCTTCAAAGTACTTCTTAAAGCCCCTCTACCTCTGATGCACTTGGCCACTTTCAATGTCTTTTCATGCTTATTGTTAACTTGAGCCTTTATCCCATATACTTTCTGCAACATCAACGCTAAATAAATGGAAGCACAGAAAATCTAAAAATCAAATTAACATAACTTTACAAAAATTATATGAACTTAAACTCTTTGTTTAGAAATGAAATATCTCCAAATTTTTTTTTAAAATCATTCTTATAACTATAAGGAAAATATGAATATAACTGTTTTGAAAGCAGTTGATTTGCCATGATTTGATTGATTAATTTCACTTTGTTTTTTTTTCTTCAAACATATTAAACAAATATTAATATATTATCAAGTAATTACATTGTATAGTTTAAACATAAATGAATCATAAAGAAGGATGGTCACATAAGCAGACCGAGCTTGAAGGCGTGACAATCCCCCCCCCCCCTCTTTTTAATACAAAAGAATATTATCCGTAATTATAACAAACAAAGAAATATACACTTAGTAACCAAGTATAAGAAATTTGTTTTTCACCTATTTGCATTATGGACACTGAAAAGATGATATTTCAAATAGGCATGATAATGATAATCACAAAGATATTCTCGTAGCATAATATTGTCCTGTTTCTTTCAATAAATTATACAAAATATAAATTCTGTCCTTAATTGATATAAGCATGGCTGTGGTTGATCAAACTTGCATTATCCAGAAGTGACTTTTACCCCCTAAAATATTATTTTGTTTTTGCCATTAGCACTGTCGGGGGGGGGGGGGGATATATTTTAAGCCCAAATTTCAGTAGTTCATAATAAAATACTAAATAAACTTCTTGCACTAAATTATTTTAATGAAATTCACAACTTTTCATGGTCATATAAAATCAGGAAAATCACTTCTCCAATTATGCCATGATTGATTAGACATGTAATTATCGGATGATAAAGAAATACAAGTTTATTTTGAATTAATATTTCGATAGAAAATACTTTTGAATTAATATTTCGATAGAAAATACTTTTGAAATTGAAAGATATTTCTTATTTTCATTATCATATCCATAGAATAAAAAGTAACAACATTTATTTAAAAAGTCGAAAATCTGAAGGAAGAACAGTGAATCGTTCCGAAAAGGCGATATAGTTAGAACGCCTTTCACAATCAGACAACAACAGCACCGATGGCACGCATGTAAAATGCATATATACTCCGCGCAACGCGCAGGGGATCGGTTACTGGTGACAGGCTCTTCAAAGCGCCACCTCAACTTTGACGGCAGAAAAAGAATAATATTTCCGTAATCAAGGTCGAAATATCCGGTCATTTCGATGTTCTAAGACTTTTGCTTCGCCAAAATACTCAAAAAGAAAGATTTACGTAAAACATTTTCTTTTTAATGAACATTTCCTTATGAGTTTTGATTTTAACTTTTCCTTAGACTTTTCGTTGTAATGGCGATACAAGGCCGAGGACCGACGTTTAGAAAGGATTTGTTCTAAAATAACGGGTGCGCCGTCAATACAAAGTACGTAGACTAGTGTGTATTTGTTCGATGTTCATGTGTGCACGATTTTTTCGCTAGTGATTAGTCTAAAGGCGAGCACTGGCTCTCGATTGCCAGAACGGTCGGATACTGGTGCCCGTCGGTTACTGGTGCATATACGGTACGGCATTATCGTGAAATCTGTCACCGGTCCATTCACTACCGTTTATTTCGTCAGTGCTGGTGACAGCATTCCACTCTCATAGACTTTGTACACAATGCGAGCGCACACGTGGGAAGAGAGGTGACAGATTTCACGATTAGACCACACATACAACATTACAACTGAGTGTTATATGAATTATTGAAATAGAACTCGACTCTCAACTAGATTCAACAACATAATTTATAATATGTGGGTCCATTAGAACTCTTTTGAGTACAATGAATATGGGATAAACACTTTCAAATTGATCTTAAATGCAAAAAAAAATCAAGAAAACTACATGTATTTAATCCAATTTAACTTTCTCTGTTGCTTAATTTTGATAAATACTGAAACTAACCTTAAAAGCCTTGAGTTTTTTAGGCGATTCTCGCTGTTTTCTCAAAAGCAGTAGTGTGACGTCATAAGACACGATGTACTGTAGTCTACTCTTGCAGCTAGCTCAGGCCGGCCGTGCTAGTAGCACAAAACCTTGGTAATAAGGGCGGGCCCCATCAAGAGGAAGTATAGGAAAAGACAACAGAGGATAGAGGATGTAAAGAGAAAACTTAGATGAAAAGATGTGGAGAGTGGTAAAGAGGGGGACAGGTGGTGAGAGAAAGCCTGGTAGAGACAAAGAGATTGAGAGACTCGAAAAGTATTAAGATAGAAAGGCAGACCGTACAGAAATCTTGGCAAATAGGTTTATGAAATTTAGTTTTGTATTTAGGGTTTGTTTCGTTTTTGTTTTGTTTTTTGTGACGATGATTATCATGATTCACAGCATTCATATTGCGGCATGATTATGTTAAGAACATTCAAAGGCAAGGTTTAATACAAAAGTCTGTCGGCAGGAGCTATGTGGTTCTTTGCAGCACGGCTAATTTTTAAAAAAAATTAAAAACCAGTGTAAGTAGGAATATATATATATATATATATATATATATATATATGTATATATATGTATGTATATCCGTCTATCTATCGATCTATATTATACAAATAATTCATTTTTGCGAGTGCATTAATTATGCCCTGCACGAATGTGTCATAAAGGGATAATGAACGAGACTTGTCGAGTTCATACCAAAAAGTTTGTTGCATTCTCAACCATGCGCGCGCGCGTATCACTTTCCCTATGCGATTCCCTCCATAGAACCCTGTACATTAATCATGAAAAACGTAAATTTCAACTTTTAGAAATACTTATATCTTTTTCACTTTTTAACAATTTAATTCAGTTAAAAAGGAATATGAATATTGAAGAAACAAAGAAGCTGCTGAGCATAAAAATGTAATCATCTCATATGTAGAATTCTGGCCAATTTTGTTTGAAAACGGCCTTTTTATGTTGCCTCAAAAAAACGTAGAACACCCAAATTACACGTGTTTCTATGGGGAAAGTAATCGACTCGCAGTGACAAGGTAATTTTGTTAATTGGTTAGCAGTGCTGTTAATGGTGGGAATTAACCAGTTAAAAGGTTTCTTAAAAGAGTAAGAGTTCTAGGTTTGACCTTTCTTATTTTGACTTCTACTGGTTTTATAGAATTCTGGCCTTTTTATGAATTAGTTATGAAATATTTTGTGTTTTTAGACTGATTCTGTGCGCGCGCACCACTGATCTCTACAGAGATCAGTGGCGCGCACGTGTCATTCTGATGACATTCAGGCTACGCGCAGATGCAACAAATTGCGCGAAACTTATTGACATGATTATCCGTCTCATTGTGACTTAACTGAGTGCATATCACTAATGCTCGAGCTTTAAGCATATAAAATGGGTCAACAATATGAATATACACAATTGAAGGTTTTCGGTAACACCATGTGGGAGCCTCTGTGAAAAGGCTGTTGATATATTCTTTCGTGAAAAAATAACCCACTTATGGGGCGTTTAGAGGAATTTAGGAGAAGTGAAAGGAAAGGAAAGAGATGGAAATGGAATGAAATTAAATTAAACACTTACACAAGACTATTTTTGGTTTTTGTTTTCGGTGTTTGTACACCAAAAATGAAGTGAAATGGAAAGAGGAAAGAAGAAAAGGGAAGAAAGAGTGATCGAGATCAGGAAAGTTCTGAGTAGGTCACAGAAGTTTGGAGAGAGTAGTTCTGAAAAGAACTGTTTGTATTCCTCTGTAGAGTAGTTCTGAAAGAGAGTTTCCGAACTATGGTATTCTTTCGGTAAAGGAGTATATCTGTCTCGACGCGTTTCGAACAGTGTGCTCTGTTCATCGTCAGGAGATTAACCTCCTGACGATGAACAGAGCACACTGTTCGAAACGCGTCGAGACAGATATACTCCTTTACCGAAAGAATACCATAGTTCGGAAACTCTCTTTCAGAACTACTCTACAGAGGAATACAAACAGTTCTTTTCAGAACTACTCTCTCCAAACTTCTGTGACCTACTCAGAACTTTCCTGATCTCGATCACTCTTTCTTCCCTTTTCTTCTTTCCTCTTTCCATTTCACTTCATTTTTGGTGTACAAACACCGAAAACAAAAACCAAAAATAGTCTTGTGTAAGTGTTTAATTTAATTTCATTCCATTTCCATCTCTTTCCTTTCCTTTCACTTCTCCTAAATTCCTCTAAACGCCCCATAAGTGGGTTATTTTTTCACGAAAGAATATATCAACAGCCTTTTCACAGAGGCTCCCACATGGTGTTACCGAAAACCTTCAATTGTGAATACTCACTCACCATGGAAACCTACAGAGAACATCTAATATGAATATAAAGTCAACAAATTAATCAAAGGGCTTTCTCTAAACTACAAATATGGGGTTTGTAAGATAAAATGACGGTACCTTTCTTCTGGATTTTCAATTTGAAAGCAAGTAGACCCGGATATCCATCCTCGGACGGGAGCAGGTGAAGAAAAAAAAAAAAAACAACAACAACAACAACATCCGTAGATATACCGTGCTAAGCTGAAAGCCTGAGGAAGTTTGTGATTTCAGGGAGAACCATAAAAATTTCAAAGCCTCAGTTTATTTTCATGCAAGGGGAAACAATGCAGTATTAAAAAAATAGAAAAATAAAAAAGACGTCGTGGGGTTATCAGGCAAAAATAAAAAACGAGATTTGAGAGAATGTATAGTAGGCCCAGTATGATTTGCTTCATCTACCAAGGATTGTTGAAATTGAGGGGTGAGGGGGGGGGGGCAAAATATGTTATCCCCGCGGCCTCATTACCTCTGGTAGGTTCATGTGTAGATATAGCGACCAAAAGTTGTTTGTTTGTTTGTTTGTTTTTTTCAAAAGGGGGGGGGGGTGGTCTTTCATCTAGCCTAAATCATGATGGGCAATAGCCGAGGGAACCGCAGGCCGGGGTATGGGAAGAGAGAGAGAGAGAGAAAAAGAGAGAGAGAGAAAAAGAGAAAGAGAGAAAGAGAGAGAGAGAGAAAGAGAGAGAGAGAGGGAGAGATTAAAATAAAAAAAGATGGGCCGCAGAATTTATTGTTGTATTTGAAGCTATGGGTTGGAGTTTGAGTAGGTGTATAGTATGGAAGGGGCCCAAGTCTGCAAGCCCAAACTCTATTTTGGCAAAAACCAAAAACCTATGAAACAGAACATTTTAACATGCAAACCGTGCACAATATATGTTTGAAAAATTGTTATGACCTTGGGCGCGGCTTGGGCGTAGCTTTGACTTGGCTTACAATTAACTTTGTCTGCAAAATAAAGACATAATACCAAAAAAGTATAACGAGCTGACTGCAATGTGACGCGTGAGGGCACTGTGCACGATCGCGAGTGTGATCGTAATCGTGGCCGCTGTGGGAAATATGATCGAAAATGAAGATGTGGGACAGTGTGTCAAGCTAAGGTGCGAAAGTTCCCGAAAAAGCTTTCAAAATGGAGGAAAAGAAGCAATCTCATCTGTTTTTAGCTACAAAATTAGATCCCCGAGATGATCTTGAAGAGGTATGGTTATAATGAATCTATAATTCATTGCCTTTATCGAAAGATGTGATGTTTAATCTTGTTTGTCAATGCTGTATTTTGCTATTCAATATAGCTAGCTACATGCAGTCCAAATGCAGTATCGACGTACGTGTGGATAATGGATGTATTTTGTGTGTGTGTGTGACTATGTGTAGGGAGTTGTGTTTGGGTGTACTGTGCCGTGTGTATTTGTGTGTGCATAATTCTTTGCAACTTAGACTGGTTTCCAGACGGTAAGACTTTCTGTGACTCGATGATTTCATGTTAATAAAGTCATGTAAATTACTTGTTTTGGAATATTCAGAGTGAAACTGCAAACTGTTAATTGTCAGCTTCCTCTTTGTTCTTAATTTCTTCAAGACAATTCTTTCATTTGCCTCATTCTGGCAGAAATAAAAGGGACAAAAATAAACTGAAGATGGGGCCATCAGCCAAAAAACACAACTCAGCCTCAGTCAGAGAAGAGAATATTTGTTTTGTTGAATGTAAAAATAGATAATTAATTTGATTGATGCCCTGGAAACTCAAATCCAGGCAATGGTATCCTTATATTTTGAGATTGATCTGATCACTACTTGAATTATTATTTCTTTAGACCTACTTCGTGAAACGGAAAAATAAAACTGATGAAGTGCAAGATTCTACAAATAGTTTTTAACATTAGACCTAAATAGAATCAATTTTATATTGGATGACTAATAGATTTATGAAATTTTGTTTACACTAACATTAAGGATGAAGTCTAAGACTGAGAAAATTGTTTTTTTTTTTTAATCTTTCCATTTTGGTGTTTTGTTTTAGCCTCATACAGGAAACTGTAGGAGCATAATTTAGGGATTGTAGAACATAAGGGTCTAGGCCAACGTGTAACCACTTCCCCCCCCCCCCCCCCCCCCCCCCCACCATGTCACTACCAGTGTAGATGAATGCTGGATTATCTTTAACTGTATCAGGATGATATTAATCCTGTGATCTCCCCCAACCACCCCTGACAATTTATCTAATTACACCTTTCCTTGGTTCCTGGACAACTACCACCCACCCCCCCCCCCCTAAATAGTTACCCCAATCACCATGAGACATGCTACCTTGGGGTAAGTGAATAAAGGGGTATAAGTTCAGGGGACAACGGGTAGTTGTCATGGAAAAAACTTTTTAATATGAATTTGTTTGCAGATTTTGGAGAAAAAAAAATAACAGAATAGTACTGTCAATTTTAGAGGGGATTGCTCTTCCAAAGCTATTCTATTCCACATTTCTCTGTAGTGTTAATGTCGTACAGGTTACCTATTTCTTTCATTTTTAACAGCACTTAGATTTAATTGCAAACCCTGCACCTTACCTTTTTTTTGGGGGGGGGGGCATAGGCAATTATTCAATTAAAGTTGATTAAGAATTTAAAGACTGTACAAACCTATTGAGAAATAAACATTTCCTGAATATACAAACTATCTAATCTCACAATCAACTTCCTTCCCCCCTTTTATTATTTGAGAAAAGGGGCATTACCTTTTTTTCTTTTAAAACAAACTTTTGAAACATTCAAAGACTTATCTCTACCTTACCTTTTAGCATACGGACAACACCTTAAAGTTATTGAATTATTTTCTTTAATGTATAAAGCTTTTTTTTAATATATATATATATATATATATATATATATATATATATATATATATATGGGAAGAAATGGATGAGAAAAATATTCACAATTATGATACAGATTTGTAAGATTGTTACCCATCCATCACAGAAATTAGGACTCCTTGTGTAATTTTATGTTTATTTTCAGAGAATGGAACGAGGCCATGATGTCATATCAAAGGCAACAGCAGGACTCTCTCCTAAAGAAACTCATGATGCCCTTACAGCAATGGTAATTGAATGAAATATTTGGTATTTACTGTCATTCAGATTCATAGAATTCATCTTAATTCCATCACCTACATGTAAGTTAATTGGTCACTCAAAAAAATTTTGGAAGAATGGTTTGTATACTTTAACTTTCCATATCCAGCATCAAAACTTAAGTCTTTATAGAAGTGTGTTGGTTAGAAATGTTCATTTAAAAAGAAAATTATTACTTAACAATGATGAAAACACAAACTGCTTGTGCACTTTAACATTATAGCCCATTTGATATTGAAGAATTTGATGTTAATAAAAGAAGAAGTGATATCCAAGTAATATTTTCTGTGATCTTGAAGTTTTCATTTTTATTTTCCTTGTTTGATGAGCAGGTGAGCAAAGGCACCCAGCAACATGAAGAAGTAACTTTGGGTCTTATGTACACCATCCTTACTCAAACAACAGCTGCTCAAAAAGTAAGTTGAAATTTCCTCACTCAGGGCTCTAGGTAACATCACTGTACTATACCTTCATTTGATGCTGCCAATTGCTGAGTGTATTAGTGCAGATACTTCCATTGTAACATTAATAATGGCAACAATTTTAGTAAATGATACAATATCCAAGCTTGAAAATGAAATTAATACTGCATATTTTGATCACTTTCAGGCATACAGAGACTTGCAGCTGCTTACCAGAGATGGCATGGCTATTGTATGGAGCAGGCTGAATCAGATGATTAATGAGAGGTACCCAAAGTTACTGGAAAATGTCAGGACACAGGTGAGATGCCTATTGCATTTTGTCATATTTTTTTCTTTTTGAATAAGATGGATCTATAGTTGAAAGGATTTGGAATGTAGAGATCAGTAGATTGTATTTTTGTTACTGAAAAAAATCGAAAGATATCAAAGCAATAATCGTTTTTAAATTTGTCATTTGCTTTATAATAAATCCTTTAATATGTGGATTATGGCTTAGTCCTTCATTATTGAAAATATGTGGCACTCACTTTGGTAAGTTTGGTTATTATTCTATGCCAGCCTTTGAACAAATTTCCATTCAAATACTAACTCCTCGGGATAATATTTGTTGTGTCCCATTTTCTTTCTATTGAAAGGAAGTGATAGAAAGTTCAAGCCCTTGATAAACACTGCAAGTGAAGAATGAACTATGAATTACTGCATTACAAGAAGATATGTGGAATAATGAATGGTATAAAATTTACAGTTATGCATTATTTTTCTACCACTACAGGTTGTGTGGTTAGCTCGTGAGCTGGTAAAGGGTTCTGTGGTGAATGCAGACCAAGTTATTTCATCACTGATAAAGCAAATAGCAGGTAAGCATTCCTTTTCTCTAGTGCTCAATACATGTATACTGAATTCAAGTCAAGTGGCCCATATGGCTATATTTCATAAAACATGTCACTTAAGTAACTATTTCTGTAATTCCACAGAAAGTTCCAATAACCTGTTGTAATTGATTGGTTAGTAATTGTAGAAAATGAAAACAGTCTTCCAAATTTCTTATCATTTGTATATCGAAAACAATATTCACTTGTATTCAATATATTTCTGTGTAACACCCAGTGATATAACAATTTCTTCTTTTTCTACAGGAGGAGATGTATCCCCAAAGAATGTATGGCTAGCAGAGTCTATGCTGGACATTTTTACAGAAAACAGGTAGGTTTTCTTGTTAGAGTACCAACATTTATGTCGGTGTTTTGATTCAAGTACAATGAACATTAACACAAGGTGTGCATTATTCATGGATAAAATTTTAAGACCTGTCCCATCAGTTCTTAATAACTGTAGAAAATGACAGACCAGATCCAAAAAATTACTACTATATTATGCCCTGGCTTTTCAAAGAATGACAAATAATTTACCCCATGTTTGATCCCATGTTGCTTGGTACCTTCAAAGGGTCTGAATATCCAGAATATGCTGAAAGATGTTTCAGAGATAGCCATCAGTTTATTCAAATGTAATCACATTTTTTCTGCTTCATTAGTGTGAAGTTGGCATACATTTAGAATCAAGTGTACCTCTCTGTGAGTGATGATTTGGATGTATTTTACAGGAATCTCCAAAGTGACTACCAATGTTTGACACTACATGAGAATATATTCGGACCAAGGAGTTACTGCAACCCCTAGTTCTGACTGAACAAGATGATTTGCAGTGAAGGACCTGCCAACATTCACATTCCTGTACCCCTGCCTCCCCTCTTCCCAAACATAATGCAGAATTGTGTGGCATGATGTATGAAACAGTCCAGCTTGTAATGATAGGTGTGAATTACCATTTGTGTACATCCACATTGTCAAATGATATGCATATCTCCCCAATAATTAGGTCTGTGAAGTGTTCCATCAACTAAAATCAGCTTCTATCTAATTGGTATTGGTGTTTTGAAATGAGATATATGTCAGGATTGATTCAAAGGCTTGGTCCTCCCCCCCCCCCCCCCCCTCCCCCAATTTTGGTCCAGTGATATTTTATTATTGTTTGGATGTCCATTCAAATGGTTGCATATTTATATTTCTTTCTTGATTTTTTTTTTCCTGCAGGGCTTGGTTAGACAAGCATCCTACCCTCCTGGCCATGGTTCTCTACACATACCTGAGGATTATTGAGGATCACAGTAGCACAACCTGGACACATCTCAGAGATCGAGAGGTGGAGTTCTGTGTACAACTTATTAGAACAAAGGTGTGCACATACAACAAATACGTATTATCAAAAGCTTTCATTGAAAAAATCTACAAATATGGTTTCACAAACTGGAGTGTGTTAAACGTGTAAGGCCGTGTATGTATGTTGATTCATGGAATCAGTAACAAAATATTTATTACCATTGCATCCAAACTTACTTATCTTCTATACATAGTTATTCCTGTCACAGCCATGTCTTTGTAGGCTATACGTGATGAGTATCAGTCGTGATAATGTTACTGGATACTCTATTTCCTTACATCAACAATATTTTTTCATATTTCCTTTCCTCAACTAAAACGCAAATCTTTGTGGGGATTTCGCTTTCTTTTTCTGATCTCAAAACGATTTCAAATCCTTGGCCAGCTATAAGTTTACAATGTTCTGTGAATATACAATGTAGTCTACACCAGGTTAACAAGGAAAATTCCTTTTTAATGCCACTCTTTATCTAAACTGGGCCCCGTTGCATAAAACTTACCATTAATGGTAACTTTGCCATCAATGGTAACTCCCATGGAAACCTTGATTTTGATTGGCTGTTGAGTGATGTTACCATGGTAGTTACCATTGATAGCAGAGTTACCATTAATGGTAAGTTTTATGTAACGGGGCCCAGGACTATCCATAAGTGTTCATTAATTCTTATGCACAATCCAAAGAAATGTTTTTGTTGTCCCCGCCGAACGAAGTTCGCGAGGGGACTATGAAACGGGCTCCGTTCGTGTGTGTGTTTGTCCGTCCGTCCGTCCGTCCGTCCGTCCGTCCGTCTGTCCGTGTGTGCTCAAATGTTAGAAAATGTCATTTCTTGGCCGATTTTGATTCTGATTGTTTTATCTGATAGGGCTTGGTGAGGGCTTCCAAACTTCTACACAGAATCGTGAAATTCATTAATTATGCAAATTTATGCAAATTTATTCAAAAGTGACAAAAAATGCTACTTCTCCTCTATTTCACATTGGATTTTGATTCCGATTGTTTTATCTGATAGGGCTGGGTGGGGGCTTCCAAACTTCTACACAGAATTTTGAAATTCATTAATTATGCAAATTTATGCAAATTTATTCAAAATTGACGAAAAATGCTACTTCTCCTCTATTTCACATCGGATTTTGATTCCGCTTGTTTTATCTGATAGGGCTGGGTGGGGGCTTCCAAACTTCTACACAGAATTTTGAAATTCATTAATTATGCAAATTTATGCAAATTTATTCAAAATTGACGAAAAATGCTACTTCTCTATTTCACATCGGATTTTGATTCCGATTGTTTTATCTGATAGGGCTGGGTGGGGGCTTCCAAACTTCTACACAGAATTTTGAAATTCATTATTCATGCAAATTTATGCAAATTTATTCAAAATGGCTGAAGGTTCATAATGTTTTCATGTTTTATATTTCAGTTGTATACATGCATTGTTGGTATTCTCTTCTTTTGCATGCAGTAACATTATTATTTTATTCACTAAAGTTTTTCACTGAAGTTTTAAGGTTCAGGCTAGTTAATTTCCACAGATCTGCACTTCCGGCGGGGACATTTATTACGCATTGCGTAATTTACTCATTCACTTGTTTTGTTTTAATTGGGCTTTAAAAATAAATATATGGGAGGAAATTCCCCAAAGCACCCGTCAAATTTATTGGTCTTCACAAAGTGTGCAAGTAGGTTCCAGGTATTATTGTTTTACCTTGTTTGTTTCTTTCTACAGTTCACTGAATGCTGTAGAATAGGAAGAGATCTAATCAGATTACTCCAGAATGTCGCACGAATCCCTGAATTTGATAGACTGTGGAAGGATATGCTGTACAGGCCACAGACACTCAATGCTCAGTTCACTGGTAAATACAAGTCGGATTTGAACATATTGTAACGATGTTTCGTACATCTTATGAAAATGTATGTTCAGAGATGTCTATGTAAACTTACGAAGAAGTATCGAATTATTCTGGCTTATTCCTCATCTCATTAGAAATTCAAAACCATACTTGTTTACGAGTTACCTATAAAATGAAATAGAAGCATATCTTTAAAACAATGTGAATGTCAGCGATATAACAAGTGATAATGAGGTCAAAGTCTCAAAGCTTCAAGATATTCAACTTGAAAATTAAGCCTCTGAATGTCTTTGCACATATGTTAAAGGTGGCCAATAACCTAAAAGAATAATTTTTTCATTGTGTAAAGCTAGTATGTATAAAATCAACCTTAAAAAAATCTTTATCTGGTACTTTATGGGTTAAAAGTTATGGAGTATGAAGAAAATAAAGAATAACATAAAACCTCTGTGCATGGAACTAAGTCGCAATGGGTTCTGTGTGTGCCCTTAAAGTGCGTACTGGTGCGTCAATTAGTCTCCTTTTACATTTGTTGAGAGTGAATTTGAACTTGCAATATCTTTTTATAAGATATAGCAGCAGGGAACCCCTAGTATACAGAGCCAAATATTGTTTGGTGATTGTTCCCTTTTAGTATCTTATAAAAATATCCCTTGTACATTTGTTTTCTACTTGCCAATATCAATTTTCTTCATGAACTTCACCTTTCCAGGTATCATGCAGCTTTTGAACCAAAGAACACCCAACAAGTTTCTTGCCTGCAGACTCACCCCTGACATGGAAAAGAAAATCTTATTTTTAACATCAAAGGTACAGGAAGAAATATATATATCATAAAACATCAGAAAGATCAATCATTTAATTGGCAATTCATTACTTTTTCTAGGCAGAAAATTTTTTTTGTTGTTGATAATTCTTTATTAACTGTAAACTTGAGATTCATAGATGATATGAAGTCTCAAATCGTCATTAAGTAAGTAATACTGTATGTCATTCATTATTTTATTTTAAAAAATAAGAGAAGATAACTTCTTTTTTTCTTTTTCAAAACTGATTTTGATGATAGTCATTTTGAATGCAAACTCATCATGACATGTTTCTTTCTTCTAGGTTCGGTTTGGGAATCAGAAGAGGTATCAGGATTGGTTCCAAAAACAGGTGGGTTATGCATTATTTGTTTTCAATTTGTCTTCTGGTGCTTATAATTACTTTGACATTTTGAATGACTGGATAATTATGTGTTGAATTTTAATTTAGAACCCAATGTTCAATTTCATAATGTGACATTACATTGTGTTACGTTATTTTACTTTATGTTAAGTTATGTTACGTAACGTCGTTTCATATTTGCTAAACATTATGCAAGTAGTTGAGATTATATGAGCAACATTAAGAGAACAATAGACTGAGCATATTTCCTATTCAGTTCAAATTGTATATAGTTAAACTCGATACACATGACAAAATATTTGTAGCTAGAACAAAGTAGACAAGAAAATTATTTGAAACTTTGTAAAAATGGCACATTAGATAAGTGTGGTGAGATCCAATGTCTAATGGAAAGTTGCAATCAAATTTTTATCCTCTCTCTTAGTACCTGCTGACACCAGAGAGCCAATCTCTACGCATTGATCTGATCCGCTACATCTGCTGCTGTATTCATCCGTCCAATGAGGTGCTTTGCTCTGATGTCATACAGAGATGGGCTGTGATTGGTTGGCTCCTCACCACATGCACTGTGAGTGGACCATTGATCCTATTGATTATTCATAAAATGATTTGTACTTTGGTAGTAACACGTGATCAATACTAAATTGAATGTTCAAATGATGTGCTATTCACAGTCAAAACTGAAATAAAAATTGTTGCAAAATGTTCTACTATTTAGTTTTCATACTGTTGTCGATATTCACATAACTGTAAGTCAGATTTTGAGAAGTCATCCTTTCCATCTAGTATTTATTGCTGCACAGATGTGATTTTTTCAGATTGTATATTGCAGTGGTAATTAGGCATCTGATAACATTTCTTGTGATCTGATATATTTGTTCTCTAATTCATATCCATTTTATTCATAATTCAGAAAGTTAAGAGTTGGTATATGTGTTAAGACACCATGCCCCTAGAGCTCACATCTATAAAATTTCCTGGATTTGAAAGTCTTTATTTTGATAATGGTGGGGCATTTATTTATTTCCAAAAGGTGATTTTATTACATTCATAATCTATTCTACACTTTATACATGATCTGTGCAAATGGCACTTATCATAAAATGAAACCTAAACTAAGTCTTGGTATGATTCTATTCCAGTCCAACATTGCTGCGTCATGTGCCAAATTGGCACTATTCTATGATTGGTTGTTCTTCAGCTCAAGCAGAGGCAACATTATGGACATAGGTGTGTAATATGAATCCTGGTTGTATGAAAAGTTTCAAATGGCAGGAAGGTTTGCTTTGAAAGAAAACAATTAGCTCATTCTGGAAAACAATGCATGAGATTGAATGAAGTGATGGAATATTTTTGTGTTGAATTATTGAGTAGTTCTGATCTCAAATTTTGTTTGCTGTCCAGTATTGAGCCTCATTCCGGCCTCGAATAAAAGAATACAAAATGATATGACATAAGCATAGAGCATCTAACATTTCTGTATCTTGTAACACACAGATAAGTGAGTAGGCTCAGGGAACTTTGTAAAGCATGTACCTTTTTCTCATTCCCGCTTGCAATTCATTTACACACATAATAATTTTTCTTTTGCTGCGTCAGTTTACCAGTCGTGTGTGAATAAGGCTTTATTCAGTCAAGAAAATGTTATTCAGAAACTGTCACCAAAATAGTTCCCTCTAATGCATACACTGTAATGTAATGTATTTGAATTGTTGTCCCAATGGCTATCTGATGTTTTACATCATATGTAGAGCCTGCTATCTTGGTGATGCATCACTCATTGCGTACTCATCCAGTCATCACTGTAACCCTTCTGGATTTCCTCTGTAGGGTAAGTACAATCAGTACAATCTTTATCATTGATTTGGGTAAATCCCTTATTTCAATTTTCAATAATTATTGTGGAGACCAAACTTCCTGATGATATATTTGTCAAGGGTTTTGGATTGTTACTGATTTTCACACATTTCCAGTTTGCCATGGATATCTTCAGAACTGTTGATATCAGCAGCATTTTAGTTAAATAGTTGGATTCATCTTGTTTTACTTTGTACCATAAATTGAATACACAAACTCCTGATTCTTGTATGTAATATGATAGCTTTTGCATTTCTTCATGAAGATTTCTCTGTGAAACAATTTTCTGTGCATGAGCACCATTTTAGGCTAGATAGTTTGTATTTGCGAAGCAAATAAGCTTGTACACAACTAAGGACATTAAAATAAGTAATTTTTACAAGCTTTCCAGTAAATGACAATTTTCAAAAACATTTTAAAAACTTTCAATTTGCAGATAATCCCGAACTTTTATCCAGCATTTGAATCTCAAGTGAAGCAAGGAGTTGTGGGATCATTGAAGTTCATTCTTGAGAAAAGGGTTTTACAGTGAGTATATAATCTTGAATTAATGATGCAAGTTTAAATACATGTAGATTAAGTTATTGATTTATAATGCATGCAGCATGTCAACACTTTACTCTTCAGTGTATTTTGTATCACATTTGGTGGATAAACTGCTTGTTTTTAATCAATATTTACCGTTCGTTTTTTAATTAGATCTACAGTATGACATCACTATGTCATCTTGTCACCTTTGTTAGTTTTAATCAAAATATGTGTAACCAAGACCCCCCCCCCCCAAAAAAAAAGGGGGGATGCCTATGTAGTTGTCTTCACTTGACTCAAACATGTTGTTTGAGTTACTGGTTGCCCAGTGAACTGCCTTCTTCTGTGGAACAAATAACTTTGGCAACAACAAATCTGACAGCGATTGTTTGGGCATCTATATTTGTAAGATATCCAATGTGCTTGATACATTCAATTCTATGTTTCAGGTCGCTATCACCATTGTTTGAAAACACCAAGATGGACAAGGAACTTCGAGCAATGATCAGGGAAACATTTTCAGAGTTCTGTGTAGCTGATGGTAAGCTCTTCACCGAATCAATTTCTTTCAATGCTGTTATTCATTTATGGACAAGCCTATGGGGTTTTTGTGACAACATTTTAAAAAAAATCAGCATTTTATTTTTGAGTCGAGCATGATATTTTCTTAGTAATGATATGATCTGACATTCACACTATTCTGTCTTGAGTACTTTGCCCATATTAGATTTCATCTTACAGTGGATATATTTCAATAAAACATGTTTCTACCTTGAGAAGTTTGTTGAGAGCTCAAACAAGAAATGATACATATTTCTTGTTCTTCACTCTGTTCCAGTCATGACTTGAGCTTTCTGTTTTCTGTCAAACCGACTTTGTGTACTACTAATACTGGAGAGTCATTTCAACACTTTCCACCAAGGTAGGCTCAACTGTGCCAAGTGATGAAAAGATCTTGAAATAATTTTGATATCTGACCTTTTTTTTTATCTGCATAGCAAAACCACCCGACAGTCCAATCACAGACAGCCCTATTGAACCAGCATTGCCAGCAACCAATAATAATTCTGGGAGTCACTTTGATCATGGACACAGAAGGCATAGCAGTGAAGATGCAGCATTCAGTGATGAAGAGAGTGAAGATGATAAAGGTAAAATTGAATGATGCAAACATAGATAACTAGTATAGATCATGCTGTTTCAGTTATTTTGCGTATCAAGTATGGAAATCACTAAAAATCTTCAAGGATGATAACTATAGTTAAGTCACTGAGGAGGTTCATCTGATTGATAATGTAATAAAGGTTGTAAATTGGCTCATTTTCCACAATCAGTGAAAAAATATTATCTGGTTTTTGTAAGCTTTCACCTCCTGAATAAGTGGAAGCTTACCATAACAGGTTATTTTCTTTTTAATGGTTTTAAAAAAAGAACTATTTCTCGATTATAGTATACTTGCACTTCGTAAATGTCAAATAATAGACCTTTGTTCAGGCTGTATTGTCCTTATATATTGCTTCCATGTTGGTTTTATAAGAATCCCACATAGACTGCAAGTTCATTTTGATAAGTCAAATAAGATTGAAATATTGCTACTTTTGTTAGGTATTCTTAAAATAAAACATCAAATTTTTTTTTTTTAACTTGACAGCCAACATGTATTATAAGTATTTTTCTTGTACAAGGTGCGGTAACTAACCACAAAAAGTCATTGTCAAAACTATTAATCCAAAAAAGTTTTTAATTTCTCATGTTGTCTACCTCCATACTTCTTTAACACATGGCGCATCAAGAACATTATTTAGGTTATTTGAGACTTAAATTTACCTCTCATTGAACCATAGTTTAAGGCAATAAATCAGAGCTCATGACATCAAACTCTAAAATGATTATGTTCTGTTTTGACAGGAGGTCGGTTGAACCCTCTAGACATGCTCTTCAGACCCATCAAACAGGAAGAAGAGGTCAATTTTGATCACCTACTAGATGAGATGGATGGAGAGATCAAGGAAATGGCTTCCTTACTCCATGCTCAAAGGTACACATGGACTTAATGATAAAGTCAAATATAGACAGCGTCAAGTTATCACCATGCTAGGAGAAGTTTCTTGCAAAAGTCAAGAAGAATATGTAAAATAGAACACACTAATCTTTTTATTTTGAAGTCTGAAATCACATTTTAAATCACATTGAACATTGGAATCAAGCATGGACTGTCATAGGGCAGTCATGAGTTTCCATTTTGTTTGTTTATTTGCTTCTATTTCTGCATTTAATAACAAATACAATAAAATAAATTTTTACATAAGTATTACATAAGTAGAAAATCATGTACAATAATAGTATACAATAAACATAATACAAAGCATACAAACAAGAATAAGGAATATAATAGACCTATGTAAATATTTTTTCTCCAATAAACTAGAGAGGTAATTTAGAACGCAGGAGACCGCCATCGTGAGCGGTTAGGCTGGAGGTGGATGGCGGCCTCATTTGGGGTCTGGTTGAATGGTTGAGTGTATATGAATTATATTGCTTTTGTTCATACAATGTACGTCATATTATGCTAGTACAATAACTTGCAAATGGGTTTTCAAAATTAACACCAGTACGTTTGAGCAGGAGTGGTAACTAAACTGCATAGCTGCCTCATACGAAAGAAGCAGGAGTGGTAAACTGATTACAGACTGGGGTCCCAATTCGAACCTCAGTGAAAGGCAACATATAGGCATACTAATATTGTTCTTATTTGTCCTCTCTTTTTGTAATTGACAGAGATGAGGACATGGAGACACAGTGTGAAACAATGCAAGAACTGTGTAGCTCTTTGCTCAAAATGGTAAGTCTTTAGTCAAGTTTCATGCTTGATACAGAAGCGTCTCAATATGCAAATGTAGTTGGGCTTTATGGAATGGTACTTGATGATATTTGATTTCCTATCAATACCTGTTGATTTGTCCCTGCTATAATCAAGCTAAGAGGGGGAAAGAATTAAAAAATCTATAACCAGACATGTTTTACTTCTCAATAATGAAAATTTTATGAAGATGTTGACGTTAATTTGGGGTGTCAATTCTTTCAAAAAATATGTGCCTTTGAAGATGATACGTCAGTGATGGTAAGCATCACTGTGAATGATATATGTTTGTTATTTTTTATTTCTCCATTTCTGTGTCCAGGATGACTTTGACAGTGATGCAGCAACCCCATTAGCTCTCTTCCTCTGTAGTCTTTACAACCAGCAGTTTATTGGAGACATCTTACCACAAGATGTCAATGAAGAGTAAATATTATCTCCCTTTGTCTTGTTAATTTGTGTTTTTGCCCCCCCCCCCCTCAATGTAATATTTGTGAAAGTTTTAATGAAAGATGTTATGGAATAGACAGTGATAGTGAATGACTGATTCTACACTATGAATTTTTTACTTCCTATATATTGTTTGTGAGACATAAAGAAAGAGAAATGCATTGTAGAGTTTGATATTTAATGAGTGATTCCACACTATAAGTTGTTTACTTCCATAGAGAAACGCATCGTGGAGTGTCATATGTTCATTCTTATTTAACACTCATCACTTATTTTGCACCCCTACTTTTTAATTCACAGAACTATGGAAGATGCTCTTGGAAAACCATTGTTTGTGATGTTTAGGTGAGGTCCTTGTAGTTATCTTTATGAAGTTAGAAAAACATCATTATGCAGGTCTTGGTGTAATTCAATACAATATTAATCTGAAATTCATAAAAAATATATTATGCTGTACTCTTCAAATTTTATTGTCAAGTATCATTACTACTCTACTATAACCAAATGGTTTTGAATCTAACAATGGATTGAGTTCTTGATTGTGATGATGCTATGTTATGCAAGTACCCATTTAATTTTTATAGTCTACGTTATCAACTTCAGATTTCTAAGAAGGGGTAGTAGAAATGTACAATTTGATTCCAGGTCCACCAAACTGGAGTGTATTGTGTGTGTTTAATTGGCTATTTGTGTCTGATATCTGTTATAGAAATCTTAGTCAAGACACAGAGGACAACAGCTGTCCCCTTCAGCTCCTCATTCTTTTCTGTATCATGTATGAGAAACAACCCAAGCTAGGCTACCTCCTTCTCTTCTTCTTACATGCCAGGTGAGTGTCATGGTTACAAACAGAATGCTTATATGCATTAATTGATTCTGCTGCCGTGAAGATGAATGTATAATGCCCCTGTACCCCCCACCATTTCATCTGTAAAAAAAAAAAAAAAAAAAAAACAGCACTGATAAAAACCTTTCAGAGTTATTTTATGAACTATTTTGTCTCCAGTGTAAATGTTTATTGCAAAGCACAGAACAGTATTGGTATCAGCATTTAGGGTGTGCAGATGGAGACAAATACTAACCGATTTTGATCAGTGTTCTTGCTTTGGTGCTTAAAAAAAAGTATCCATGGGAACAAGTTTTTGTTTGTTTGTTTGTTTGTTGTTTTTTGTTGTTTTTCCCCACCATTTTTGGACATTCTGTGTAAATTGAAGCCAGTGTTATTCAAAAATGTCCTTCTTCGCTCATTTACCTTTGCAGTAGTAAAAAAGATGGTGAGAGCAAGCTGCATGTGTATGAAGAGGTTTGTAAAAACACAGGCTCAGGGGATCTGTCAGCTTGCCTTGTCAAAGACTTTCAGGTAAGAATGATTTTGTATTGTTTTGATTATTTAATTATGTTAATTACACTCTATCCATATTGCTACCTTAAAAAATTCCTCAAGTCAGTAAGTTTTGATAAACAAGGAATTGAACATTTGAATTTTTCTTCTGTTTTCTTCCATTTTCTTCCATTTTAGGTCATTCATTTAAACATGTTTGTAAAAGAACATTCAAATTTGCTACAACAATCTCATTAATCAAAGTGGCTAGAATACCAGTAGCCAGTTGTTAAAATACCTAAGGATTAAGTCCATAGTAGCTCAGTTTACTATGTTATGTTAATTAAATCAATTCTAAATTTAATTCTACCATACCAGCTCTTCTTGTAATTCTTCCATATGAAATTTATGGTATTAGGCATAATTCATCAAGGCTACCTATCCACCATTCACACATGACCCTAATGGCCCTTATACACAGCTATAATCTCACAATCATTGGGAGACTGAATCCAACAATCTTGTATTTGATCCTATCATATAACAGGAATGTCAGGACAACGATGTGAACCTTCTCTGCTATCTAGTGCCTCCAGTATACACCCAGGTGAGATATGGTTGGATAAACATGGTTGATGACACAACCAGCATACCTCAAAGTTCTGCCAAATTCCTAAAACTTTCTCTTATCAATTCATTTTTGTCCTATATTTACACTGTGTCTTGGTCTTATCATTGCTCATATCCCTGCCAAATTTCACGCATCATTAATCAAGCATGATATAAATAGCGCCCTCTAAATTTTTCAAACTGACTTTCTTCTTGTGGCCATATCTCCGTCATGCTTGGGTAAATCCGTACCGTTTTTTGGATTTAGATACTTCAAGATATACCCTTTTCAGCCAAATGAAAAAATATATACCTTATCATTGACCGACTTTGCAAAAATTGCTCGTCAAAATCACGATATTTACGGAAATGCAGAAACAACTTCAACTTGTTCTAATTTTGCGAACCTTTAACCTATGTTTTTGAAATTTGGTGGCTATGTGTATTTATGTATTTGACAACTGTCAGCCAAATTTGGTGAAAACGGTGAAAACATCGCAGAGTTATTGCGAAAAAACCTCAATTTACCCTGCTTTACATATTATTGAATAATATACTTATTTTAAATGGCGTGCTAACGGCAGTTGGCTAAAAATGACCGCCATGAAATTCCCTTCTCAGGGATACCAAACACGGTATATGGTCTCAGAAAATTTTCAGTAAATTGCGATTTAAGTCAGGTCATAATACGGATCCTGCACAGTTTCCGCCCATGCATTACACATATTGTCTATGGTGCAAATCGGTTTCCCGACTTTGGTCCCCTGAACGATCTTTATTAGCTCATCCGGCCCGAATGGGCCAGATGAGCTTATGCCGTGGCGAGGCGTCCGTCGTCCGTCGTCCGTCCGTCCGTCCGTCCGTCCGTCCTTCGTCTGTCGTCCGTCCACAATTTCAAAATGCTTCTTCTTCGCCATTTCTTACCCGATTTTAATTTCGTTTGCTTTATATGATAGCACTAGGTGGGGGATTCGAAACTTCTACACAGAATTTTGAAACTCATTAAATATGCTAATTTATGCGCATTTCTCAAAAATCACAAAAATTGCTTCTCCTTCCTCATTTATTGACCGATTTCGATTTTTTTTTGTTCCATCTGAAAGACTTTCATGAGGTTCATTGAACTTCTACACCGAATTTTGAAATTTTGTCTACAAAATTAATTATGCTAATTTATGCGATATTTATTCAAAAATCACAAAAATTGCTTCTTCCTCCTCATTTATTGACCGATTTTGATTTTTTTTTTTTCCATCTGAAAGACTTTCATGAGGTTCATTGAACTCCTACTCGGAAATTTGAAATTTTGTCTAGAAAATTATTTATGCTAATTTATGCGAAATTTATTAAAAAGATCACAAAAATGGCTTCTTCTTCCTCATTTATTGACCGATTTCGATTTTTTTTTTTGTTCCATTTGAAAGACTTTCATGAGGTTTATTAAACTTCTACTCGGAATTTTAAAATTTTGTCTAGAAAATAATTTATGCTAATTATTTATGCAAATTTATGCAAAATTTATTAAAACATCACAAAAATTGCTTCTTCTTCCTCATTTATTGACTGATTTTGATTTTTTTTCTTCCATCTAAAAGACTTTCATGAAGTTCATTGAACTTCTTCATGGAATTTTGAAATTTTGTCTAGAAAATTATTTATGCTAATTTATGCGAAATTTATTACAAAATCACAAAACTTGCTTCTTCTTCCTCATTTATTGAGGAAGACTTTCATGAGGTTCATTGAACTTCTACTCGGAATTTTGAAATTTTATCTAGAAAATTATTTATGGTAATTTATACAAAATTTATTTTAACTCTTTGCCCTGTCCATTATGAAACCCATGGCTGCTGGATTATTTCAAAGGCTATACCTTTCTACATGATTTCTGTCGACATCATCGACAGAACCGAGAACCCAGAAGTGACAGTGGTCAACAATAGCGGGTTATGAGCTAATAAAGACTTGAAACAGTGAGGGACAATGCACTGAAGCCACCCTTAAATGTCCCAACCTTAAAATTCTTTTTTTACACCAATGCATAACTTATGTCATTCAGTGCTTTTCTCTTTTATTACAAATCTTAACCTTCAAATCTCTCTCAATAAAGATTTCACAGTTGGTAGAGATACCTCACCTTGACTAACTTTATGCTTTATTTCAAATTTCTCTGTCACACAGTAAAACTATAAAAATTTACATTCCCCAAAATCTTTTAACTGAAGTCGTGCAACTTGAGTTGTCAATTTCCAGACTTTCATTCATATCTACATGTCACTGTCTCCTTCCAAAACCACATTTAGCCAGATCTGCAATAGGCACTTCATCATCTGTACATGCATGTAACCAATACATGTACATTTCATCGATTCATTACAATGTCTACTGTGTTCAAAGTACAAATTGCATCAATTTCTTTGCTGCATGCCGGATGAGCGCCACATCATTGATGTGCTAGTTTTTCTTGAAATTTGGCAGGAACATTCTTTGAGGCAAAATGAAAAGAATCTCGAAGCCAGATTGTGAAAATCAGTCAAGTGTGACATTTTAGACGCCATTTTGACCTATCCTACAAAAGTTCTTTACTGTCAATGTTCACAAATAAATCCATAACTATACTGCAATTTTGCTTGTAGGTTGAATTTTCACTTCTTTTTTAGACCACTTTTTAGCCATTTTTCATCATTCAGTGTCAAATGTTTTACAAGTATACAACTTGACTATAGTAAACACCATGCATTCAGCATATATAGATCTTATATGACCCTATCATTTCATATAAATGCCCAAAATTTTCATACACTTCAACTAAAGAATAAGAAATATACATTTTCTTAACAAATAAACTGACAGTTAAAAAAAGTCACTCAGGAAATAACATAAGGTATAATGCTTAATACTCATGGAACCTCAAATACAAAAAAAAAAAAAGCATACAAAATAATTTCTAATCAGATCACAAAAAAATTCATGTACCCTACACACATTATTTTTACGTATTTCAATTTTTCTAACTCTTTTCTATACATATATCCTAAATCATTTGACGGAAGCCTTTTCATAAATCATTTTTACATCTAAAATGTTCAATCAATACAAAAAACCTACAACATTACCACTTAAAAAATACAAATAAAAATAATAAAAAAAAAAAACAACTTCATACTACAAAACTAGTACATGACATTTTATGACAAATATAGCATTACAAAAAATATAAATTGTATTCCCTTTCAAAAGCAAAAACTAATTGAAAAAAAAAAATAGCCTTCCAATGATTCTTGTCATTAAGAGACTAATAATATCTACAACAAATTTATCAACGTACTTACTTAAAGTAGATATTCATTGATTTTTAAAACTGACTTAATTTTCATTTTTGCGTAGGTGAAGCTTAGACCGGACAAGTTTGTCAAAATTCGACACTTGCAAACATTCGAAATAATGATTATTATCAATTACAAATTGCTAAAATACAGCCCCGACATAGCACCTGAACAGCTCTCCGAAAGCCGCTGAAATGTGTGACGTCAAAGGGAGGACGTTAATTGCACAAGCAGACGATGTCCCATAACATCTCACATATTTTCAGTGCCTGTTTTGTCATCTTCTCCTCAGTTACTTCACTTCACTAGCATTAGTCTATTATGTTTAATCCATATATTGCCTCACTCTAAACCCCGTGCATGGGTTTATTTGGATGGAAAATGAAGCGTTACAAGAATAAAGGAATCAGTTGCTTGTAAACAAAATAGACGCCATTTCATTCACAGCTGCATACACCGCTGGACTTTCGGCGTTGAATGAGGGATAAATACCGTCCTTGCAATCATTCAGCGGGCTTTTCAATTTGAAAGTGTGGTTTCTTTGATTGTTCATTAACCCTCATCCTATATATTTACAAACAAAAGATTTCAGTAATCAGAATCTGTGTCATTCCCATTTTAGAATGGTGTGAAATATGGGCACGTTTGAATACACTAAATTCTTTATAATTTGAGAAATAACTGCACTGCACTTATGTTCACTCTTTATGGGACGTCGTCTGCTTGGACAGGATTGTTCCCTTTATTGACGTCATTGAAACATTGTTATTTTTTTGGCGAAGCGCTTGTATATCGCAGATGCTGGGAGGTAGTTTTATTTGTATTATTGTTTAATTACCTGATATGTAGTTGACTTTAAACTGATACGATTGCTATCTGTTAACTTGCCAGTTTCTAGTGATACATTATTTATCATATTTGTGATTTTCTTTGAATGTGTACTTTAAAACAATCCAAATACAGTATAGTACTCTTCAACAAAAACAAACACACCACACACACACACACACACGCGCGCACACAAACAGATAAAATATTACTATTCCTCACTCGCCTTCCTCACATACATATCAGTGACAATATAAACTCCAAACTAGTTATCTAAAAACGATTTTAACGATGGACCCATGGGCCATATGTTATGCAGAGTTTCACAGGCAATTGATAATAAATTTATTTTATTTCATTCCCTCAAACTACATGAGAATACATATATAGTAGTTCATGATGATGATTGCATTTTTTACTTCATTGTACCACTTCTAGTTTGCCAATACAGCGATGGGGTGTTTAGAACTTCTTCACATCATTGTGTCATGCATCGACTCTTCACAGGTATGTATCGTTGTTTGACCCCCCCCCCCCCCCCCCTTGGCCATGTAACTGTTGTTTTGCCACTCTTTTATGATAGATTCACCCTCTTTAATATACAGTCAAACCTGCTTTAGCGACCACCTGTATAGAAAGACCACCTGTCTATAAGGACCACAATTTTTGTTCCCTTTAAAAAGTGTTTCTCATTGAAACATGTATTAAAGGAACCTGTCCATAAAGACCACCTGCTCATAAAGACCGCTTTTCTTGTCTCCCTTGAGTGGTCTTTATAGACAGGTTTCACTGAAATTCTGTTCCCCTGATTCAAGGATTTATGTAGTAAAATCATTTTTATAGTGCTCTACAGTACACGTTATGTTGTCTAGATACAATAGAATTATGATTTCCTGTGTGCCCCTAGACATTCTCAAAGAATTTAAAGTGTACCAATCACCAGAAAAAAATAATTTGTGTACAGCTAGAAAGTATAAAATCAACCTCAAAGAACTTTTTCTGGCATTTTATAGGTCAACAGTTCAGGAATATGAAGGAAATAAAGGATAGAATAAAAATGCTCGCGCGGAACCTAACTCCGAGTTTGGTTCCGCTCGTATAGGTGCATCGAGTAGTCTACTCATGAGTCGCTTTTATGCTTATAGAGAGTGTAACTAAATTGCAATATCTCTTTATAGAATTAATATTTGAAGCCCATATTTTGAATGTAGTATAACGACATGGAACCTCTAACATACAGAGCAAAATATTTTTTGGTGATTGGTACCCTTTAAATGTATATTCATGTCCAGGGTCAAGCTGCACTATATGTCACATATATCACCTTCAAAGGAGGTGATGTCACATATGAGATACTTGACAACATTAAATGTGTATGAATTTAAATTTGAGAGGAAATGCCTCAAGATTTCAATTAAGCCATATGTTTTACGAAGCTATTCACTAAAAGGTGATTTGTATACATGTTTGTATTGACCGATATTAGGCAAGCATTCAGATAACGTTTCCCCCTTTCTTTGTTTTGCTCCGTGCAGTTACAAGGCCTTATTTGTGATGTGATGCAAGGCAGTCTGATAATATTCAACAAGGATAAAGTAGCATCGTTACTAGGTATGATTGACCTACTATGTGGCAATGTGTTTATCCTAGTACAGTGGAACCTCGTTATAACAAACTCCTTGCGACCACGGAAATTACTTTGTTATATCAGCATACATGCCAACCGTTCCGTTTTTAACGGAACCATCCTGTTTTTGAACTTTTTAGAAGCATAAAAATCGGAACGTTTCGATTTGGGGGAAATAGTATTACTACCAATCGGCTTTCCACAGCATCCCAGTGCTGAGACGATTGCACTGCGCAACGTGCATGCGGTGTGTTGCTGTGCGCCACGCTGTAATGCATATCCCTCGGCCATATGCACACAGCATGCATGCATGCATTTGCTAGCTTACGTACATGTACGTTATACGTTTGCGCTATTGCGAGTCGCTGACCGCAAGTTGAGTCCGCAGTACGTATCACGTAAATAGTCGTATATGATTTGTGATTTGGTTCGATTTCGGAAGAAAATCTGTCAAAATAAAAGCAACCATGAGCGGAACAGTGTCTGCCAGGGGCCCTGAGGCAGGCCACTGGACCCCTTACTCCAGGGAGCTTCACCGCCACCGCCGATGGCGGTGGAGCTCCCTAGAGTTACTGGACCTCCTGCCAATGTGCGTTCCGTTTTCTTAATTCCAAATGTTGGCAAGTATGTATCAGGGCTAAAAAACTAAAGAATCCAAAGAAGTGGGACCAGTAAAATTACCTTGTTATAATGAGAGTTTATTATAACAATGTTTTTATAATGAGGTTCCACTATAGTTGTTAAAATGTGAATGTAAATTCTTAAAAGTGTTAAAAGATATTGCTTGAATAATCAGACTCTTCAACATTGATCTAATATTGCCTGAATCTTTCCTCATACGAATGATCAAGTAGAGAAATCTGGTACAAATAGCTCATGTTTCATATTTTAATAATGGGAGTTGAATCCTGGCTATATGGCAATGCAGTTTTGTAATTTGGCAGAACCTATGTTAGATTTCTGTGCAATTCTAAAGGTTTTGGAATTGATGCAATGTGTTACAGTATACTTTTTCACCAGATACCATGTTTCTTTTTTTCTTTTCTTTTGTCTCATTCCTTTGCAATTTTTGCA
Source organism: Heliocidaris tuberculata (assembly GCA_025618425.1). NCBI lineage: Eukaryota > Metazoa > Echinodermata > Echinoidea > Camarodonta > Echinometridae > Heliocidaris > Heliocidaris tuberculata. The sequence goes on from CM046839.1 coordinate 15,855,571, forward strand.
GAAGAAACATTAGATTGGGAGACGTTTGAACAGTTCTGTGTATGGCAATTACTGCTTGCCCATGATGATATTGAAGTGAAACACCTGGTATCACTCATATCTAAACTCAAGTACAAAGGTATGTTTATGTGACATTACACTGTTCTCCGACAGAATAGTTTACTAGATAGATGGTGTACTATAAATGCCTTGTTAATTGTGTTTATTACACTATGGCAGTGTTGTCCATTTGTTTATTTGTAGAAGGTCAGTAGCTTTAGTGCTTGAGAATGCTGACGTCTAGGGCTTAAAAACTCTTTGGCACAATTACAATGTAACGGTATTCCCTTCAGTTTGATTTTGAAATGTTCCATTTATAATCTTCAATTTAAGGTCCTAAATGTGTGACATGGTCGATGATGGTGGGGGAGGGGTGGAGCAAGGGGAGATTATGAAATTGTAAATAGATTAAATGTGTGATCATGATGAATTAAATATGCAACGGTTCTTGGGTAACTAAACAAGCATTCTACAAGGAAATGTGCAATTTACAGGTATATGAAAAGAATGCAGTATCTCGGACATAATTAAGTAAATGATAATATGGTCTTATGTGCCCAGGTTAGCCTCATCACTATTCATACTGCTCTTCCAATGGCCTGCTATTACATCTCTACCCCATGGTCTTTCTCTTTACTATGGACTATATAAAGTCTTTCAAGAATATTGAAATTTCCCAACTTTAAGTTTTACTTCAGAGGCTAGTCCCTTTTACTGTTGCAGCTTGTTAATTTTTTAGTTATTTCTGTATTTTCCATTTGACAGAACATCCAGAGGCCCTAGCAAATATGCTGCTGATGCTCAAGCTTGAAAAGTAAATTTAATGTCATATTTTACTTTGGGATGATGGTGATTTGATGCATGATTGTGTGGTTTTCCAATATTATGTAGTATAGATAATATGTGATCTCAGCAATTTCAAATGAGATATTGATCATTGAAAATGCTCTCTTTACAGAAGTCATGTGACTGTACAGCATAAAAGAAAAACACAAATATTAAATGTCAGAAATAGTTTGTTTTGTCTGAATATATTTCATGGATGCATACATTGTTTTTCTAATAGTCAAACCAAGGTTATAGACACATTGTCACAGCCATGTAAAAACATGAATAGCATAAATAACAGAAAACAAACATTCAAGTCTTTTGTGTCATTCTCATTTTCTATGTACTCTCTACTTATTTCTCTTCATTATTTCTCCCCCATCTTTTGCCACACTGTCTCACTCTTCTTTTTTCCATTTTTCTCTTTGTCTCTGTTCTCTATTTCTTTTCCCATCAATGTCACTTCTCTTTCCACCCCTTTCTCTCTGTAGTGCAACACAAGAATTCCTGAAACCCCTGTTGAGTAGGAAGGTTGAACAAAGCGACAGATTGACAACGTCCATCTTAAGTCACTGGGCCTCACAGGATGAGCCTCACCTAGCTGACGTCTTCAAGTCTATCATGGTCAGAGCAGCAAATGCAGCCAAGAGGATACGGCAAAAGTGAGTCTCTATTTGAAATTTGTTGAATATGTTAATTAATTTGTCTTTTTTAAGGGTAATCGAAAGGCCCTTGAAGTTGAAGTTGCAAAACTAAGCAAATAAAAATTTTATTGTCTAATATTAGTATTTCAAATTCTCATAGTCTTTTTAAGTGCATGGATAGCAGCATGATTACCAGTATTGCATTAAATTTTAATTTTTTTTTTTCAATATATGTTTGTAGTGAAAGATTTAAGCTATGAAGAAAATACTTTGCCTTTATAATATTCACAGCCTCGCAGGTTAACCAAAGTGTTTATTAAAGTCTCAGAGAGATGAAAATAAATGTTTAGTTGATTTTCAAAAGTTTTTGGAATCCTATATGAGACTAGAGGGTATCTTAAATGTCAGTGAATGAACACAGAATTTTTCACCCATGCAATGAATTTATGACTGTCTTTCCTAATTGTGATATCACACAGACAAACAGCCAAGCAGAACTATCCCACACCTCTTCAGATCTTAGGACACCTAGATGGATTGAGGCACACATCAGCAATTAGACAGACCCTGTGTAAGACATGTTTGTTTGATGGAGATTAAAGTTTGTTCACAGTTTGGGTGCAAATGTAGATTTAGGATAATGATGGGTTAAGTTTACTTTTCTACATTCAAATTCCATTTTACAAATTGGTCTTAAATGTTAAATTGTGAGCAAGAAGTGGTACAGCATCTCTTCAGAACTGAGCTCTGTGAAACATTGTATGTATGGCACTTTTTACCCAACTTTATAAATTTTTTTATTGTACAGATAGATGGAAACAGTGTATAACAAAAAATGCAAAGTTCTCTTCTTCACGCTGGGATGATATTCATTTTGTTCGGAAAAAAACATGTACTTCCCATTTCCTGAGAACTATGAAATATTGATTACTCATGTATGTTTAACCAAATCTTCTTCTTTTTTCATCCAACTATCGTCAGTTTTCAGTCAAGAACCTTTATTACAAGGTCTACAGCAGTTCCAACATGTCTGCACAGAGAACCAGAAGACAAAGTAAGTAGCTGTTGATTCTTCACACCAGGTATCAACTTTTCTAGTAAACCTTCTAAACTTTGCAACACATACATGTAGTGTGATTATTTGCCATATTGTTGTGTAGTAGTCTTTATGTACCTCGTATACATGAATTTTTCAAAACAACTCATGTGTGCATGATGCGTATGTTCCAAGAATTATTGTTCATCATATTTCTTGAATTAATTTGTTATCTTGAAGTGCAAAAGTGGTAATGATTATTTGTGTACTGTAAAAATTATAAAGCATCAATGCCTGGAAGTAATCTCTCTTTGTTTCTCCTTTTCAGGTTTAGTGATTTATTTGCTCTAGTAGATGACTTTGAGGATGCGTCAAGGACAACCAGGAGTCGGCTAGCCAGGCGGTCACCAGGGAACACTAGCCCAAGGGCAAGGAAGAGTCAACCAGTCAATGATGATTCATCGTCTTCTTCAGAGGTAAAATTGATTCAAGAAATCCAATATTACATGGTTTTGAAAATTAGTGTTGATAGATAAAGGAAGCCAATCTAATGGTGATGATGACTTATTTAACCTGACTGCTAAGAAAACAAGTATATGCTTTTTAAGTAAGCAACCAAGGGGACCTAAAGCTTTAAGTCCTATCCAAGGGACTTGATAATGAGGGTTAATGCCTTACCAAAGGGTACGAGTGCATTGACTTGATTTTTAAAAATGGGACCTCTCGATTAGGAGACCACTGCTCTACCACCGAGCCGTCATGCCTCCAATGATTAAAGAAGGAAGTAAATGAGATTCTTCCGTTGTTTTTTGGATTGATTTAATCTAATGAATTAATTTTCTTTATACTGGTGTTATGGGAAGGATCATTGATAAATAGGGGGTGTGATAGGTGATTTCTTACATTTCCAGAATTCATAAATCTCTAGAACAATGTATGGTGCATTTATTTTGATAAAAAAGAGAATTATGTAGAGAGATAATTTTAGATGCAGTCTCGATATTGTATTTTCTTTTTTTTGGGGGGGGGGGACTGATTATTGCCTTTTCACTAGTGTGTAGACATGATGTGTAATCAAAGACCATTCGAACAGTTTACCTTTGTTAGATACAGATTTGGCTAAACCATCTTCTTTCTTTCTGCTTCTCCACCAGGATGAGGAGGTGAAATTCAAGTCAAAACCTGCCAAAAAGAGGAAAAAAACAGCCGCAGCTAATTCTGATAGCGACTGATGGATTAACATGTTGCTATAGAAATAATCAGACATTCCAACTAGGATGAATAACATTCGCAGTGAGTGTCAGCCCAGGAGCGAGCAAATGGACTCCCGAGCTTTGCTCTTTTTTATAAACTTGACTTGGAACAAACCGATGTGTGTGTATGTGTCTTCTAAAGATGTTCCCTTCCAACCTGAGATAATGTATGTCCGTGTCTCTTGTCAGCTTGGCTGCACAAACGTCCTTTTGCATCTGATGTGTAAGACTTGCCGTCTTGCCATTCCTGCACTATTTCGTATAATATCCTCCAAAAATTTCATTTTATATGCATTGACCTTTTGATTCCTGTCGACATGGATGTCTTTGCAAGATTGATACTTGCTGCTGAGCATCGTTGGAAATATATTTGAACCTGTGGAGGAAGGTACAATATCTGTATTACACATAGAGTACACTCAAATGCCATAAAGTCACCGATTAGCTGATATGTTTACTTAATTTTAGAGTTGCCCTGCCCCTTTTCAGCATTTACACAATGTGGGGATGGTTATTGCGTTGCTAAATTGTCCATGTCTATAGTATTTTCATACAGTTTGGGGATGTCTAGCATGAGGGTCATCATTTGTAAGACCATGCATTAGCGTGAAAATTATGCACATTGTCAGTCCCCCTTGATGAGGAAAGATGGCAGGCTATCTCGAGGAAAACTTCTCAACGACTGTCTACATAACACTATGAAGACGAGCATTCGGACTTCACATTCATGTCAGCACTAGTCCTGAAGGATATCCGAAGGAATAACGAGAATGGACGAAATGCTGGCTTCACAGATCATACTCTTATTTAAGAATAGTTTAGTCATAATGCCTACACAGAATTCTTGTGATTGTCGCTAAGATTTGGTTTATCATGAACCTGTAGAAAATTATCATGCTTAGATATCAATGAAGGATCATGTGTATTGAAGGCTATCATACGGGTTTTCAATACAGTTTGGGTATGTGTTCAGAATAAGAGTGTATTCAAAAGCACCAACACAGCTAAGTACTGTTCTAGAAAAGAGAAATCTATTCTTTGTATAAAAGGAAGCTTACTTTAAATCTATGACGGTCTGAAATTCTACAGTATACTTGCATTCATGGGTCTATTGTGTTTCTTTGTCAGAATCAGATACATGTATAAATTTTTGCTATTCAAAGACTTTGTATTTTGTGCATCAAGCTCACTGATTATTATTTTTATGAACTTGAAGGAAATGTGGAGAAAGAGCTCTGTAGAAATTTTGTGTTACTTGATCAGAAATCAATAGAAGATAATGTCACATAAGAATCTCTCATTGTTAATACTTGCATTAAATAAAATGCAAAGTTGATATGCTTTGAATTGAACCAACACAATCTGAATCTTTGATATTCAGACTGCACCCCCATAGAGCTCTAAACGCACCCAGAAATTCATCCTAAGCAGTCTTTCCTTCTCGGAATTTCATACAAATATAAACTTTGATATACTGTCATTACTGTGAATACTGATTATGCATAGCTGGTCATTTTGAAATGAATAGGAAACATTATAAAATTATGGAGTTTCAACATACTGGTAGTTTTTCAACAAACATTATGTGAACAAATTTTAACCATTAAATACCCAGAGACAGTTTCATTTGTAATTTCGTGTCGTTCAACTTTTCATCCATGTAGAAAATCCTGTTATTAAATCCAGAAAAATTCCACGTTCTACCATGTGTGGTTTTCTAATGTGTGTCATTAAATATGGTTTTGGCTTCATGTCAGTTCTTGGGAAATATAACTTGTTGGAGATTAGGCCGTTGGTCAAGAAAGTTGAGTTACATGTATCCATAATAGGTTGAGGGTATACTGTGATGTAAAACAGAAGCTTTTGCATGCATGAAACATTTGCGAGTGGTGCTGATTGGTAAAAGTTACATGCGGCGAAATGAATTAATCACAGCTGACACAACGTTGAATTTTTGCAGCAAAACCGGTCGTTGTTTACAATTCACAAAAGTTTCATGCTGGGAAAGGTTTCTGTTTTTTTACAGAACACTACTTCTGATACAAAGGGAATATTTGACATGATTGTTTTTTTTTTTTTTTTTTCAAATTCTCATTTGATAATAATGTTGAGATGCATTTTAAGTATCATGGTTCCATTAAAACATGATGATTGAAATGTTGATGTTATGTGACAGATGAAAATAATGCTTATTTTCCAAGCACTAAGATAATTGCAAAATGATAAACTTGATACCCCTGCATGACATTTTCAAGTGTTGGATTGACCATAACTTCTCAAGATCTTTACAGGTAGACCAACTTTTTTTTTTAAAACCAGAATTAATCAAATCACTGCATTCAACTGCAATGTTTGCATCAATAGTTGCAAGAATATCATTTGTTTCAGAATTGATGGAGAGAAGTTATTCTATAGTGCTAAATGATAAGGAAGCTGTAATTCACATATTCTTTGATTTCATGATTATTTAAAGAAAAGGTTGAGTTCTGGGTAATGTGACAAATAATTTTGAGCTTTCTCATTCCTTTTATGTCAGTTTTGAAGAACATTATAAGAAATCTCCCCTGAAAAGGATTGCTCTTCAAATGCCCTCATATTCGAAATATGACAAGAAAAAGCTGAAGTGTTCTGGCCGAACATTCATGCCACATGTGTGTGTGCAGTCCCATATACCCATTTCTCTGTGTGGTGCTTGTGCTTTTCAGCGAGGTTCATTTCTGATCATTTTGACGATTCCAAAACCTCACAGTACACACCAATTCCTATGTAGACTACTAGACATGATCAACCTTTCCCAGTTGCTTTGAGACAGTTTCTTATACCAGAACTCAACTTCATATTTTAAAGAAAATGGGTTTCGTGGAGAACATCTTTATTGTCAAAGGATGTTCGATTAGAACGGACAGGGAATAGTGTTTTCAAGTAAATGGAGTAACAGGCAGAGTGTGGCCCAGCTGACTGATCAAGTTGAGTCATGCAAACTATCTGTATCCCTGTTTTGAATAAGACTGCTTCTTTTAAAAAGTTTTTATGTGCCGCAGAAGATAATATGTGTTGACTCCATCTGAGCTCCATCTTATAAACACTTGTAATTGATTTAAATCAACCTTAACGTGATATATCATTTAGAAAATCTGTACTAAAGAGATAGATAAGATTTTGTAAGTGATTGATTAGTAGACTATAGCAATCAATCTGGATCAGTCCCAGTTCTTTACAAGACGGGGCTTAGATTTCTAATTGACGAGGGTTGAATTACGGATCTCACCGGTCTTGTTTATTTTTATCATGTGCAGAGACTGCACACTGTTGTAAAGCAAGCAAATTGATAGTTTTGCTGAGTTTTCCATGTCTTGTTCCAAAGTAAATGTTCTTTGTATAAACCCTGAAGTGCACATACTGATTGTACATTGGCCTGACAATGAAATAGAACAGGCATTTTTCTACATAAAGAATTCAAAAACACTATTCTTGTGGTTATCAGAGTCATTTCTTGTGTCCTTGTCCCGGAAGGTGATTTGTTTTTTATTTGATTTTTCATAAATGTGGATGTGGTTTTTATTTCCCTCTCTTTCTCCCATCTTTCTCCGTATCCCTATTTTTCTTGGTTTATTATTATCATCATCATCACATCACCATGGGACAGTCATCAATTAATAAAAGACAAACGGTGCAATCAATTTAAGTCTTGCTTACTCCAAATCACATGTGGCAAATATTTTTTTTAGTGATATAAATTTGCACATTTAAAATTTGGGGGGTATAAATTTTATTGTTTTCACCATGCCAAAAAAAAATATAAAGGAAACCTAATTGTAATACTCCCACCCCCCCCCCCCCCCCCGAATATATTTATAGCACTCATGATTTTCGAACGCAATAATACATATGGAGCATCAATCCTGTCTTTCCATTTACACAACATTTTTTGGCAACCCATTACCTTCGCCTGAACAGGACATGATGACATTGCCATGGCCTCGGCCCTCCAACAACAACCAAGCAAGTCAAAACAAAACAAACAACAAAAAAAAAAAAAATGAGAGCATAGGATCTCGATGACAGAGAGACAGAGCGCGTCAGAGCGCGTTGAACAGCGCCATCTATTGGTAATCGTATTAACGCAATTGGACTGGAAGTTACGTGAGTAAATTTGTGCCTTTTTGTGGTATTTTTATTTAGTAAAATGATTAAAAAAGGAAATTTCGATAATACGTCAATGGTCGCATTATTAAAGGGACCCAAAATTAGTTCATTTCGTATTTAACGCGTGACTGACTGACTGACAACTGTATCTGTGACAAAATTTTCTTTTTTCAGTCCCGCATGTTTGATTTCATGCCAAGTTTGAATCGAGTGATTGTGAGTGAGTGATTGATATTAATAAAAATAATTAATAAATAAAGTGAGTGTGTTTGTTTGCGTGGTGTTTGTCTGGAAAATCTGCCATTTCACCTGTGGGTACAGGAGGCTCCCGTCCCCCGGTTTAAAGTGTCCTGTCAAGCTATTATTAGTATCGCTACTTGTGTCTCTTTTTTTTTGTGCTGGTATTTTTTTTATTTATTTTTTTTTATTTATTTATTTATTTTTGTGGCAGGGCCAGGGGGCGGTGGGGGGGGGGGGGGTTGACTCAGGCTGTGAGGGCGTGACTTGTCAGATAGTAATAGTATTTTGACACATATTCTAGATCCTCTTCTAATTACTTAATTCCCTGGGTAATGTTGATCATGGATGATCCTATTCCCCAATCATTGCCAATGGCAATGGTTTGCATTTGTCTGGTTGCTCTAATTTTAAAAAAAGTAAAGACTTATTATTTTTTTAAATCTAGACTCAGACTAAGGTAGAACAGGCAAGTTAGACAACATGCCAAGCCCTTAGCAGCAGATTTATTTATTTTTTTTTTTTTTTACAAATACAATGCATGTTGATAAGGAAAGTTAGTGCACACTTTTCAAAAGTAGATCTATTAAGTAATTTCAGGACTTATCGTAATATGTAAAACAAAGCAATACCAAAATAACACGAGTTGAAAATATTTGTGTAGAAGCATTTACAGCTGATTTGTAAAAGTATGATCCATTAAACTTGGGAGAGACAAGGGTAAAAATTGCTGTTTCTACTGGAGATATAATTAAAGAGCAATCCAACCCTGGAAATGATATGCTTTGTGTGAAAAAAAAAAAAAAGAAAAACAGGATGGTGAAAGTTTGAACTAAATCGGACAAGGAACAAGAAAGTTATGGATGTTTGAAAAATGAGAATCACTAAATCTATGTGAATCTTAAACTGACAATTTTGGTAGTCGATTGTGATGTATTGGCTGTCAACTCTCTAGTTTGTCATACACTAAAATATCATTAATTTGCGATTTTCTCCTTAGCTCTTTTTCCCTCGGGGAAGTATTTGAAATATATTGTAAATAGCGTATTGTTATAGGTCCTCATATAAGAAAGAGATCCTCTCGATTAATACATTTTGAAAAAATGACATTGTACTTATGTAGTCATTTTGTGTGTTTGAGCAAATGGGGGAGTTGTCCACCACTACATCACAGTGACATTACCGATTCGGCCAATTTCAAATTCCCATATGCAGGCGCGCCGGAAGCAATTCTGGATTGGGGGGGGCAAACAACCCAGGGGGCTCACTATTTTGGAGGGGGAGGGGGCTCACTATTTTGGAGGGGGAGGGGGCTCATGTCAAAAATTTTCGGAGGTGACAAGAGGTGTACGCAGAATTTTTTTTTTTTTTTTGGGGGGGGGGGGACAAGACGCGTAAAAAGTTTCGAAGAAACTCGAAAGCGAGATAGCGAAGCAACAGAGCTGGTTACGAGCACTGGCATAAATCACACATATAATCTTTTATTTTGCGAGCGAGCGAAAAATAACCACTTTTCTAAGTTATATACAATATTTTCATTCCAACTCTTCTTCTTTTTCTTCTTCTTCTTCTTCCTCTCCCTTTTTTTTTTTTTTTTGGGGGGGGGGCGAAAATGCATTTTGCCCCTCCCACTTTTTCGTTTGGGGGGGCGACTGCCCCCCCTGCCCCCCCCCCCCCCCTCCCGCTTCCGGCTTATGCCCATATGTATAGTGATTACAACTTTACAAAACTACAGTACAAAATTCATAACTTTCTTATTGCTTGTCCGATTTTGTTCAAACTCTCACCAATCTGTTTCTCTCATTTTTCCTCTTTCTTTTAGAACAACTTGCCATTAGGGTTGAATTTCCCTTTAAAAATTTCCCTGTGTGACTAAGCTTTGTATAACTTGCTAAGTCTGATTCGATCAAACTCACTCTCTCTCTCTCTCTCTCTTTTCTACGAAAGGAGCTGCTGAAGTCAAGAAACTCAACAAAACTCTTGTGCTTCAAGAAAACATCATGCCTGTAATGTTACGACTAGCCCGGCACGGATGTGCCAACAGGCCTTTCTTCCACATCGTAGCTATTCACAACAAATTTGCCAGGAATAGTGGAAGAGCTTTAGAACAGCTAGGAACATTTGATCCCATGCCCAATAACCACAATGAAAAGCTTGTTAGTCTCAATGTTGAAAGGATCAAGTATTGGCTGGCTGTAGGAGCTCATCCCACACCACCGGTATCACATCTGTTAGGTAAAACACTTATTTGTGAATTGTGATCATATTTATGTCTGTAATGTAGTAATTGAAATACCTTTTTTTTTTTTTTTTTAATTTATTTCAAATTCTGAATCTGTATGATGTCTATTCTGTCAGCTGCTTATTTTGAAGAAGAGACTTTTCCATTCTTTAGTTTAAATCAGATCTTCCACACATTTACATTTATTCACTGCCCTTGTATACTGCCGACATGAGTGATAAAAGATTGAACTTGTCTAAATGAACAAAGTGTCTTATAAAGTCTTAATTTGTCTCTAAGGAGAGGAATGCTAACTACATACATGTATATGTTTGTTGGTATAATGACTTGTAGAAATGGAGAAAATTGATGTTATAAATGTATCTTGATTTATCCCAGAACAACTTTAGAAAATTGAAATATCAAGTATTGTCTTAGCAGTAACTTTTGAAGTATTCACATATTTTGAAGTTGTCTATTTCATTGCTTATTGCACAGTCACAGTGAGTCACAGACAAGTGGGGAAAAGATTCATCCTTCTTGTTGTACTGTATGTGTGCAAATAGAGTTTCAGTGTTATAAGAATTCAAGAGACTGAATGAATTCCTCTGTACAACATTCAGTTATTAATGTGCTGATTTCTCTTCTTCTTTTTTCCTTCCAAAGGACTATCAGGCTTGCTTCCAGTGCATCCCAGGACCTATGTGATGGCAAGGCGGGCAAGGCACAAGACTGCTATGAAGGAACAGGCAGCTACAGGAGAAGCGGAAGAGGAGGAAACAAGTTGAGAACTATTGAGAACTTACCCCTTGTGATGGACAACCAAAGCCAGTTATGGACAGAGACTCAAGCAGAAATGTTGTGAATGGTGGTGAAAATCATGGTTTGGATGTTGAACGTGCCTGGTCAGAGATGAATTTGTGTACTAGCAATGGATCATCCCCTTCCATCCAACTATTGATTTCTTAAGGCTTGATGTGACAGGGCAGGTAAAGGCTCTTCTTTGTGGAAGGAATGTTATCCTGTGTGACATTTGTTGAGGGTTTGTAAGTTTAACGAGAGCTGTGAAAACTATGAAAGAGATGAATCATGGGACATTGTTTTTTAGGAGCAGCAGCAGTATCAATTTTATTGTTCATGTACTGGAAGATACTCATACATGTACATGTACTTTTTGTGTGAAGAAGAAAGCCTTTATCCAAATGTGCCACATGCATAACAGTGCTCCACAATCAATTTTTTAGCACCAACCAAATGACTTACTTCAACTCTGTACTACCTAGCCGTAAACCTGACCATAACTCAAGCCCTAACCCTATATACAGTGGAACCTTGTTATAACAAACTCCTTGGGACCAAGGAAATTACCTCTTTATATCGAAACCTTGTTATATCAGGGCTAAAATAACAATAGAGTACAAAGAAGTTGGACAAGCAAAATCACCTTGTTATGACAAGTTTGTTATAACAGTGTTCCTTATAACAAGGCTCCACTGTACATGTATTTAACAAAATACATGTAAAGCATTACTAAAGCCTAAAGCAAATGTTGCTACAGCAAACATTGGATCACCAAGAGATAGAGAGCTAAGATGATTTAAATAAATAAGTATTTTACTTTTGAATGTACCTGATACTTGATTCATTCTTGTTTTTTGTATAAATGATTAAGAAATCGTGGAAGATTAATATAAGATGATAAGGCTTCAGATTTTGGGGATAGAGGAGGCATTGATGGGTTGAAAAGGTTGATGGTTTGTTTTACCCTACTGCTAAGAAAACATGTGTATGCTTCTAAGTAAGCAACCAGGGGACTGACAGCTTTAAGTTCTCTCCGATGGACTTGGTAATGAGGATTAATGCCTATATACCAAATGGCACTAGGCCGCATCCACTTGGTTTCGAACCCGGGTCCTCCCAGTTGCGAGACCACTGCTCTACCACTGAGCAAAAAAAAAATACATATTTTATGTGCATGTAAGATGAAAGTGTAATTGACATATAAGTGAGAGAGAGAGATATAGAGAACTGGGGGAAAAACCTTAAAAAGTATGTTGTTTTGTTGTTTGGACTAGGAAAAATGACACAAAATTCTGAAAGCTAATATATATGGCACAGATAAATGTAGGATGGATATGCAACTTTATCAAGGTTTTGTTTCAACTCATCACATATTCAAAATTTTGTCATGTGTAAATCCTTAGAACTAGGGTTGTACCATTTGCATAGTGAAAATATACCATATGGAAATTTGGCTAGAGTATGATTAGAGTGCATTTCCTGTAAATCATGTAATAATTAGGATATTAACCTGTTTCACTGAAAAGTTTGTTAAATAATATGGAGAATGGAGAAGGTGTTACTGAAATGACAAGTATTCAAATTTCATTTCCCAAACATAAGAAAGTGAAGACTGGTCACTTAGAACCATCCATTATTTACTTAATATTTATTACAAAAATAGCTTATTCTAATTTTTTCTTTTTTCATTACTTGTCACTGTTGGAAACTTGTTCAAAATTCTTAACTAGTTGAATTCTGTTTGATTTCCATATAATGCACAGTTCACATGTACCCCTGCCTGAGAAAGATATCTTGGGCACCAATGCCAATGAATTGGTTAACATAAATTACAGTGGAAACTCACTATCACAAGGACCTTGGGACCATAAAAATAACCTTGTTATATTAGGAATCTCCTTATATCGGTAAAAAAAAGAGAACGATAAAGGTCTGGGACCACTAAAATTACCTTGTAATATCAGGAATCTCATTATATTGGAGCTCTTTATAGCGAGTTTCCACTGTAAATACTTTGTACGTTCTAGGCTGTAGACGGGTGCCGCTAGTCCATTTTGAAAGAGCATGTTGGACCAAATTTACCCTTGAAAAAAAACCCAGCTCAACAGAAAAGTGAGAAGTCATTTTTTTTTTTTTTTTTGGCAACATAGTTTTAAAAATTACAGATCAGGCATTAGTCAACGTAAAGTGTACCAATCACCTGAAAAAAAACGTGTGTGTATAGCTAGAATGTGTAAAATCAACCTCAAAACGCTTTACCTGGCCTTCTATGGGTTAATGGTCAAGGAGTATGAAGAAAAATGAAGGAAAACATAAAACCCCCTCGCGCAGAATCCAGCTCCGACTTCGATTCTGCGCAGGCCATTACTCTATGCGAGCACGTATGGTTGCCTCGACTAGTCTCCTCACAAGTCACTGTTTTGTTTACTTGGAGTGTATTTCAACTTGCAATATATCTTTATAGAATCAACATTTGAAGCTCATATTTTGAATATACATGTATAATAATAGTGACATGGAACCCCTAATATACAGAGCAAAATCATTTTTGGTGATAGGTACACTTGAAATTTTGAGGGGGGGGGGGGGATGGGTTGGATTAACTCCCCATCTAGTGGTACCCTAGTCTAGTTCTGGACGTTTGTAATTATTTTGTTCGTAAAAGCCTGTGTGCATACACCCAACATAGAACTAGGGAGGTTTAAGAGAGACGGTGCAAAGTCCTCTGACTCATTCTCCCAAACGTGAATCAGAGGATTTTGCACCGTCTCTCTACCACCTCCCTGGTTCTACGTTGGGTGCACGCACACAGGCTTTTACAGACAAAATAATTACAAACGTCCAGAACCAGACTAGTGATACCCCTACCTGTAAACAATATAATGCATGAAAAAATGACTTTTAAAATAACATACTGCACACGTGTATTGTTTTGTTGAAAATTACACTTTATTTACATACTGAATTACAGGTTTCAACATATACATCGCACTATAGACAATGCAAAATATATGTACATGTATATACTTTATCCAAGTAAAACACTTCTTAAAATCAACTTCTCCTATTAGAGAATATTTACCAGGAACAAAAACACATTTATCTCAGATTTTTTTAAGTCGGTAGACTTTAACGTATTATATAAAGGCTTGTTGGTTATAGTGTTCCAACTTCTAAGGTCAACTTGATTTTTAGGATAACTATTTGATGGATGTTAACATTCAGCTTTTTACCATTGATAGTTATATATGTAGATGTATTCACTAGTACTGCAGGCTTTAAACAATTACAGAGTGCACATGTAATGCAGACATTTAATGCATGTAATCCGTAGTAGACAGCGTTGTATTGGTTTATTATTTTCACTCATTGGCTTCTGACTGTATTAGTACATGTACATAATGGTGAAGCCCAGACCTTCTCTATCTTTTTCAAGTTATGATCGTTCATTGCCAAAGACACTAACTTTTAATTTCCTGACTTTATATTTCAGGCAAGTATTAACAGCAAGAGCCTAATGATGTAGCAGCTATTTATCTTAAAAATCTTGGATGCATTTACATGTATTTGGCACAAAGGTTTCAACAACAATATGACTAGTCAACTAGTGCATGCAATATCACTATGTCAAATTGTTCCTTTCAACTCATTGGTAGTCTAGAGTTTAGACTGGCAGAAATTTAAGCAAAGTGTACTTCCTACTGGACAGCTGTAAATGCTACAATCAGGAAATAAAAGTAGGAGTGCATAACGATATATACGGGCAATAGAGAAGAGGCCTACACTTGCCATTTAAACTTTTTTTGTCTTATTAAAAGAGAAACAACTTAAATCTTATTTGATTGGTGAAAAATTGATTTCATGGATACCTCAAACATATGAAATAATTGACACATGTCCACTCTTTGGCCTGTATTCTCGAAAGGCGCCTAACTTAAGCCCCCGCCTAAGTGCGTAAATTTAGGCCACCGAATTATGGAGAGCCAAATGTCACCCTCTTTTAATCCTACAAAGTCATCATAGTTCTGGGAATAAATACAAATACAAAAACTGACATGACAGGATTGATTTCTGATGCTCATTTCATGCCAAAAGATAATTTTGTTTCTTTATTATTTTGTTACATAAAGACAGCAATTTATATGGGACTTAGGGGTTGACAATTGGCTTTCCATAAATCAGTGGCCAAAGTTAAGCCAGGCTTAACTGAGGCCACTTTCTAGAATGCAGGCCTTCATCTCTGTAATATTCAAATACATTCTAATGATTCTATACCCCCCCCCCCTCACACACACACAAAATACTAAGGACTTTGCAGTGTTAAACTCATGAGCCTTGGGAAGATAACTTAGGATAACCTCTAGGATAACCTACAATGTTCAATTTTTTTGTGAGCTAGTTCTACAAGTGTATACAAACAAGAGGACTTCCCCAAAAGAATATATCATCAGTCACAATAACATGATGTATGTAGTATGTCTGTAGAAAGAGGGCAGTCACCATAAAGTAATGATTGAAGAAACATGAACATGTATCTTGATGAAATTATTTCATACATAAAGCATCTCTTACAAAAAAAATAATTTCATAGGTGTCTCAAGATGTTCGCCATTTGAAGTACATGACATATATTTCAGTATCGTCAGGTGGAATTCGTTTCTATTAGTTTCTTTTAAAACTTCTAATTAACACGATCATACCTACTATCGAAAAATCAACTCAAGGGCAATTTTAATACCCTATTGTATATCCCATAGAAATCATGTTTGGATTATGTAATACGTCATTGTAATGTTCACACATTTCGAAAGGTGATGGACAAGGCTACTGAAATTTCCTTAAGTTGATTTTTCGAAAGTCTTTGCGATCGTGTCAAAGATAAAATATGGTCTGAAAAGACTTACTGATGTCCCTTTTAGTAAAAACATTATTTATTGTTATACTGGTTGGTCTCCTGGTATTGAGAATGGATTATGTCCTTGTTGCCTGGCCATCCGTAATGGCAAAAAGAGCTCTTCTTCAGGAGGAAGGTTGTTCCAGTCTGTCCATTCCCATCCTGAAAGAAAAAAATATTTGCAAGTCTGATGGTGTTTATGACTTTATGTATGAGGCGGGTTGGGTCAAGTTGAAAGAAAACTAGAATATCACTGAAGGTGATTAATATCACCGCCCCAATGTGTGTGCCAAATTTCCTGAGCATTGCTCCAAAATTGAGGAAGTGGTTTGATCTGCAATATTTTCCTGTTTTATTGCCATATGTCGTTACCATGTCAATGCAGTTTGCCACACATTGAAACAATATGTCTTGCACATCTCTACCACAAGAACAATGTGTGTGCTTAATTTCATGAGCATTGCTTGAAAAAGTGAGGAAGTTGTTACATCCGCAATATTTTCCCGATTTATTGCCATAGTATGTTGTTACCATGGCAACACAATTTCCGACACATTCCAAAAATATGTCTTGCACATCTTCATCCCAAGACAAATGTGTGTGCCCAATTTCATGAGCATTACTCGAAAAATGAGGAAGTAGTTCGATCCGCAAGATTTCAACCTGATTTATTGCCATAATATGCCGTTACCATGGCAACACAATTTTCGACACATTAAAAAAATATGTCTTGCACATCTTCATCCCAAGACCAATGTGTGTGGTGAATTTCACGAGCATTGCTCAAAAAAGAAGGAAATAGTTTGATACCTAAAGATTTGCAATGGACTAACCGACTGCCCGACAGTACACTGATTCCTATATACCCCCTTCAAACTTCGTTTGGCGGGGGTATAATAATTGTGTTTGAATAAAAGCAAAAATGTCCTGTACTATTTGACCATGTTATCAAGATGTATAACATTTCAACAAACTCCTTGGGACCAAGGTAATTACCTCTTTATATTGAGCCTTGTTATATCGGGGCTAAAAAACAATAGAATATAAATAAGTGGGACTGGCAAAATTACCTTGTAATAATGAGAGTTTGTTGAATCAGTATTCTTTATAATGAGGTTCCACTGTATAGCCATTGTAAATGTATGGTGTGAGTGGCCGTGGCAAATCCACTTGCGTAACAATGAGAGGTGGGATATTACTTACAGCTGCAAAAGTGCTACAATCATGAAACCTAAGAACTTCCAGACGGAAAAGTTAAGGCCCATTGCTTGCCACTTCTGATGAGAGCAAATAAAATGAATTACATACAGTTCAGAAAAAAATGAAGTGCAGAAAGGAAAGAAAAATCATTTTACACCACCTTATATCCAGAAATACATGTTGGGGATTTTGGGGGAATGCATACCTACATCATGTCATGAATTGCAAAAATAATGCCCGACGACAAAATCTGTGACAATCAAACTTAATAAGTTCCCTTTTCACAAAATTTGTAAAAAGTCCTTGTCCTATTTAACAGATCTAGCAAGATATACTGACTTGGCAGTAGATCTACAAACCTTCACATTTATGAGGCTCCAGATTTTCTGGGTCCTTTTTGAAATCAGCATCCACCTCGCCTCTCATGAAGATTGTGATGTAATGGTAGTCCTTCTCCACGCACACTGCATTGACGACAGTCGAAAAAACGACATTCTTGAGACGTAATCCAGTTTCTTCTTCTGTTTCTCTCTTGGCGCAATCTACCCATTCTTCTCTGAAAAAGTGGAGGAAAAATTAATGAATATGATAATCATGCCGGACACAAGATGTAGTTGAGGAGCTACTATCATTATGAGAGACATTACTCGCCCATTCCCTTAATTTTGCTTGTTTTATAAAATGAATAATTATGTGCCTTCTGTCAATATTTGAGCAACTTCCATGTCTGTCAGAGATTGTTATATGTGACCTAAATAGAGCCTGGAATGAAAATGTGACAATTTATGTTTGTCAGGAATTTTTTTTGACATTAATTTTGCCTCCATTCTCGCTACCTCCCATCCTTCAGCTCAGTCAAATATCCTGGATCTGCTGATGAATCTTTTGCTCAAATCTAATTATTAAATTTTTTTTTTTTTTTAAATGGTCTAGAATTAGTTCTGGTCTAAGCTGGCATCTAACAATGCTTTATATTTAGTTCCAAAAAGGACCCATATTAATGCAATACTTTGGGCCAAACAAAGAAAAAAAAAAGACAAGATCCCTTTTCATCATCATCTACCATGTCTATGATCTAGCCATTATCATTATGCCTGGTCTGGTCTCCCAATTTTGTTCACTCTGTACAATGTACAGTGTACATTCATTCCGTGAAGAATTGTCTCCCATAGCAAGTGTGTGATCTCTAGCACAGATTTGTGTTGGAAAGGAGAAAGATCACTAGCCTGAAAAATTTCACTTGATCAAGATGATAATCATAAAGATCCTACTGAAGAATCTGGCATGAAATTAGATATTCTATCCTCTGAAAATGTAGAAGGAAGTATTTTCTCAAAATTTTGTGTATTATATTGGTGTTTTTACCTCTTCAACTTAGAGGTCGTGACCGCTGCCAAAATTGACGCAGCTCCACATGGCATTGATGGTTCCGTGAGTGAATTTGTTTGGGGATGATGCATGCCATGATTGACAAAAATTGTCCTTCTGTCTGTGATAATATTGGCCATTGCCATTAGACCACAGCCAAGTCTAATGCATGTTAGTAAATAAATGTAATGTAAAATAGAAATAGAATGAACGCGAAATCATTAAATTATAGACCGTACTACTGTAAAACCAGAAAATTTTGCGAATTGCATTAATTTTATGTTTCAATGGTGATTCTATTATTTCACAGCATAAAACTTTCTCGAATCTCGACCCTTCATGAAATTCGTGAAAGTTTCATGTACGCAAAAATTTCTGGTTATATAGTAACCTGGCCAGACTCGACGGCTTTAGCACACATGGCATGCAACCAATGTGTATAGTTTTACACTATATACAGCCAAGCTTGCCACGCCCACGTACGTCGAGGAGCGGATCGAGAATACAGTCGCTGGCGCTAAACCTATATGGCAGAGCCTAGAGCAGAGGTTGCCGCAGCGGCGGCGGCGGCAGCTGCCTGGCTGAGCTCTAACCCGGGGCTCTAACTTAGCTCCTCAACTACTAAAGTAGGACAATTTACCCGAATTCTAGATGACCACCGGGAAGGGCGGATGTACCACTGCCAGTAGATCCTTTACGCTTCCCCAATACAACACAATTTGGATGTGCATCGCTTGTTACAAAAACCCCAACACCTATTCCTGGTCTTTTCACATGCTCAACACTGGGCGCTGCCATTTTTATTTCGATGGACTCGAGCTGGCGCTATAACTTGACATGACCTCGCTGTTAATGTTATGAGTTCACGATCACTACTATTTACAGTTTCTATGGCGAAATTCTGCTAATGAAAACACACTGCACTGACCAATTTTACCGTCTCTTTGACCTTGGTTACAATGTGAATTACTGGTGAGTTTATTCCGATTTATTTTGTAACTGAATTTGATGTGTGTGTTTGGACGTTAGAAGGTCGATTGCTGTGAATTTTCATGCAGAAGTGGAGCTCGAGATCGAGTCGATTGTCGAGTGTCATCATCATTCATTGAGCGTGAGCATGATGAGACTAACTTTGAGATTAGACGAGGGATCGGACAGTGAGAGAGTGCAGTGTGCAGTGCAGTAAGAGACAAAAATTGAGAGTCGAGTCGAGAGCTTTCTGGAATTGGCCTTTTTGGGTGCAGAGAAAATAATGAATTCTGTTAATATAACTAATTAAAAAGTAAAGCTCATAATATGAAATTGTAACTTTGATATTGTAATGTACTTGAAGGGTGTCTAATTCTTTTCATGCTTTTGAAATAAACATTTTACTTCAACTTCAAGGCTTCATTGAATAAAATATTTTCTCACACTGCTGTCTGAAATTGTCTAAAAAGAATTTATACCCATATTGATTATTGACATTCATTTCCTCTGATATAGTCTAGAACACTCACACATATTATGTGAGGTTATATGATTTGGTGCCCCATGTCTGCGCATACGCGTAACTGCGCGATTCTAACATCACAAAAAACGCAATGAACACAATCATCTTCATATCAATTTTAGTGATACGTATCAGCGAAAAAATGAGGAAAAACTGGTGAAGAACGTCTATTTTATGCATTTTTACTCACATGCCTTGAAAATGTCACCTTTCATGCAAAATATTCCGAACTGCGTGTTAAGTGAATGAGTGCGCAGACAAGGGAACCTTCCCTTTTTTAGTGTCAAAATGACAGCGTCGCCTATTCTTGTGAAAATGAAATTGTTCTTATTCGAATTTTAATCAGATTTTCGGCACAGTTACACTCTAGGATATGAGGATTAAAATGAGGTCAGTCATTAAAGGAATACCAAAGGAAAAGCTTGTCAATTTCAAGTGAAATGTTAGGTGCGCAGACAAGGGGCTCCCCATCATATAACCTATTGTAATATAAATTTCTGCTTAACCCTTCATTGGGAGTCGGTAAAAAGGTTATCAATTGACATTATTACCTATATGATGTAGTTTTACGGTGCATTTAAAATCCATGTTTTGCACAATCCGCGAACGACCTAGTTCTGAGCGGTCATCATTCCCTGATATTTTCCCTCTTCCGGGTTTCACCATTCACTTTGTGTACAAAAAGTGCGGTCAACATTGTGCCTGATTTACATCCACCTTTTCTTGTCAGTGCGCTTTTATTAAAGTGCATACGCGCAGTATTGTGTACGCGTTAAAATGTAGGCTTAAACAATGGATACGCGCGGTAATAATTTACATCACAATGGCTTGGCCCAGATTACAAACCTGCATGAATAACCTGAAATTAGAGGGACTGACAGGCAAACAGACTTGTTTGTAATTGCTATAAAAAAGGCATAGATCTATACATGATATAGGTAATAATAATAATATTGACTGGCTCTACTTTCGGGGAATATCGAAAATGTTGCCCTTAAAAGAACCATATTGCCCTCGTCTTCGACTCGGGGCAATATGATTCTGTTGCGGGCAACATATTCTGATATCCCCCTCAAGGCCAGTCAATATTATATAATTGTATGATGGGGAGCCCTATGTCTGCACACCTAAGATTTTGAGCTAAAAATGAACAAGAATTTCTTCAATATTCCAGTAATGCCTAATTTTATATTATTCCTGATATTCTAGAGTAAGTTTGCAAAAAATCTCATCAAAATTAGAGCAAGAACAATGCCATTTTCACAAAAAACGGCGGCCGTGTCATTTCACCATTGAAAAAACAATGGTGCTTATGTCTTCGCACTCATTCATTTTACACGCACTTCAAGAGTTAAGACATGAAAGACAACATTTTGAGGCTTGCAAATAAAATGTCTTGAAATTAGACCTTCTTTCAATATTTTGACTTGTTTTTTGCTTGAATATCTATCGCTATGATAAAGATGAAAATTTTGTGTTCGTTGCATGTTTTGTTTTATCAGAATCGTGCAGTTACATGTATGCGTGTGCGCAGACAAGGGCACTGTGCAGACTTGGGCACTCTAGCCATAACAAGTTAGATCTAATTTGTAAATTTAAAAAAATCAAGATGCTGAAAAGTAAATCAGTGAGATTTGTGAACCAGTGTGGTGATTTTTAAAACTTCAAAGATACATGTATAGCTGACATATTTTTCTTCTTCTCTAACTGTTAGTTTATACCTCTCATTATCTGATTTTAAAAATCTGCTTTGTAACAGGCTGGATTTACCTAAAGTCAAATGTTGGTTGGATTATTTTTGACTGATTTCATTAGAATAAAAAATGGTGATAATTTTGCAACTGTATTTGGTAACATTTTTTTTTTTATCCATCCTATTTAGGTCCTACCATTTTTTCTGCTTCCAGCAGATCATACGCTGATGCACAATGTTGAGATTCTGGAACGAGACGTTTGTTGGATGACTTTGTAATGCCAGGGGCACTTCGCTCAGTAGCAGTAGTCTGCTACATTTGTGGGAGGGAGTTCGGATCCAAGTCCATAGGAATACACGAGCCGCAATGCATGAAGAAATGGAAGGCCGAGAACGACAGGCTCCCCAAGCATCAGCGACGACCTCCTCCGAGAAAACCTGATTTGTTACCCGCAGTCAGTGGCACGTCATCCCAGGATATAGAGAGGTTTAACCAAGCTGCATTGAAGTCATCACAAGCTCAACTGCTACCTTGCCCAAACTGTGGCCGTACTTTCCTGCCAGACAGGTTGCCAGTCCACCAGAGGAGCTGTAAGGGTGGCAAGGCAATAGACAAGAAGAGATTGGAAAGTGCCGGCAGTGTAGCTAAGTCATGGTCAGGGCCAGAGACCACCACACCAAGGCCGCCTTCCAGAGATGAGAGGCCTGGAACAGCTACGCTCTCCCGTCCCAGCTCTGTTACCCTCCAACAAAGGAAGCATGTAACTATCACACCCATGAAAACCCCAGTTGGAAGGCAACAGGGAAAAGTCCAAGGGAGAGCTGGTTTTCAGCCAACACCACCACCACAGCCTAGGCCTCCAGCAACAGACATGTCCAAGGCATCCTCACCCCGGAAGCCACAAACTGTTGTCTGCTATATCTGTGGAAGGGAATTTGGAAGCAAGTCCATCACCATCCATGAACCCCAATGCATGCAAAAGTGGAAACAACAGAACAGTCAGCTCCCAAAACATTTGCGGAGACCTCCTCCCAAGAAACCCCAGGCACTTGGTCAAGGACAGCCTCTGGGTGCTAATGCAGAGGCCTACAATTCAATTGCATCCCAGAGTGCAAGCTCCCAGCTTGCTCCTTGCTCAAATTGTGGGAGAACCTTTGCTTTGGACAGGATTGAGAAACATGAATCCATATGCAGTGTGAAGTCTGGCACCATGCCTTCATCAGGCAAGTCACCATCTGGGGGGAACCAACAACTCAGCACTCCCAAATCCAGGAGTGGACCCCAAAGCTTTCAACCATCTCCTCCCTCAAAGCCTAGAACGCTGGTCTGTTACATTTGCGGCCGGGAATTTGGCACCAAGTCCTTGCCTATCCATGAACCTCAGTGCTTAGAAAAGTGGAAGGTACAGAATAGTAAGCTTCCCAGGGAGCTCCGTAAGCCGTTGCCTAGGAAACCGAATGCTCCAGGAGGAACATCAGGGAATGATGCTGCATTGGATGCTGCCAAGGCAAATCTTGTGGCTTGCAGGAAATGTGGCAGGACATTCAATCCCGATAGGATAGAAAAACATGAATCAATATGCAGACCTAAGACAGGGACTGTACTGAGACCAACAACAGCCACTTTAAGCCTTGGGAAAGAGAATCAGAAGAATTCTTCAAAGTCAAAAGTAGGTTACATTTCTATCACTACTTCAAAAAATTGCTTTAAATATAATATGAAATTTGTTCATACACAAAGATCAATAACTACTTTATTTTGTGCTCTGTCATAAAAATAATCCTTTTATTTATTAAAAAATCCTGTTAATTTCAAATATTGTATAGGCCTACATATAGTACTTTCTTAATTTCCTACTTCTTTTGGATCCTCTACCACTGAAGATAGTGCCAGAGGCATTACAATGTTCAGGTTTCAGGCCCACATCACTGTGCCTGTCTGTACTTATCCTCATTATCATCCTAATGCTTCTGAACTTCAAACTGTTATTCTTATGCAATGTCATAAAGGGATAGAGTAGCTGTGGCATTTATGAGACCTACATGTATATCAGAGTTTACAAATAAAGCTGTTGTTGATTTCCTGGTAGAGGTTTGCAACTGTGTTACTAATTTGTCCTAACTGTTCTTGTATTAGACCCCAAAGACTCCTGTCTCTCGACGGCCCCCTACTGTCATCTGCTACCTCTGTGGACGCGAGTTTGGAAGCAAGTCAATATCCATCCATGAACCCCAGTGCCTCAAGAAGTGGCACATCGAAAATGATAAGTTGCCAAAGAAGCTACGAAGACCAGAACCAGTAAAACCTGTTGTAACAGTTATTCCCACCACAGGTTAGTATTATACAGGCATGTGAAATTTCCGCGTTTACGCAAATTTCCGCTTTTTTAAAATCATTTTCTCGCGTCTTTTTTTCACTTTCCGCGTTTTTTACTCTCTGGGTAATGAAAAACACAGTCTAGTCTCGTACCATGCTTTTTGTCAAAATATAAACGTATTTTGAGCTGCTCATTACGAGCAATTATTATTCATGTCTAAAAACGCCTGGTAATAGAGACTATCCAATCCGGTATTCTGGTTTCACACTACAGTGCTTGGCGGCCTAGCAGTGCACTGCTAAGCAGCCGCGCCGGGCTAGCAATCGAGTGGCACGGGGAAGCTCTGGGGGCGATAGCCGGTCTCGCATGTATCGCGCGGCGTTGGTCAAGCTGCTTTAGCTGCTAGCTGTGTCTTCGAGTGGTACTTCGAGCCGGGCTTCGAGCGGGACTTCGAGTTTGTTTGGATAAATTTCTTCCGCGTTTCCAACACAGTTATGCACCATCTTGGTACTTGTTTTGAATTGTTTATTTACTGATGTGAACTTCACAAGAGGAACTTAAATCATGGCTTCTACTTCCAAGGATCAAAATTATGTGGAGCGGGGCTCGCGTGATGATAAGGCATCAATTGACAAGAAAGACCCTCTCGTTAAAGAGATTAGTATTAGTAAACAAGAAAAGTAGGAAAAGCATATAGTCTGTGAGTACCATATTAAAAACTGAAGTGATTTTGAACTGTGAGTGTGAATGTTTGATACTTAATACAATAATATGTGTGTGTATTTGTGTTAGCGTGCAAATTTATTAGTGTGTCAATTATTTGTGTTTTTCAAGAAAAATATAATTATTATAATTAATTATCTATCAAATCATAACACACCTACCCAGATACAGTTAATCCTAAGCCTGAATTTCCTCTCTTGGTGTATGCACCAGATTGCACAATTTCAAGTTCAAAAACTGCAAAGCTCCCTACCGTGGGAGGGGTGTCTCCCACACCCTCCCCCCGCTCCCTCGCAATGTCACTAATTTATTTTCCTCTTTTTTTTTCTTACCTCACTCACATGCCTGATTATAAGTCTTTACGCATTGAAACAATCGGTGGAGTGGTGAATAAATGATATTAACTTACTCAGTGGGACAGAAAGTAACTAGAGATGATTTAGAATTATATTATTATTTAGCTTTGCACTCTATCACAGAAATTCTGACACATTGTTTCTCTAATTGCACTGAATTGAGGTGAAACTATTTCAAGATTTGGTAGGCCAATCCCATGTGTTAGCGGACTACAAGCTACAAACATTAAAAGTCCTCACCCCCTGCCCCCCTGCCCCTCCCCCCCCCCCCCCCCCCCCCCAATTAAGCTGCCGATTCCAACAGATTATTTCTTTTTCAGATTTCTGAGGTAGGAATAGTATATTTGAAATACAACGTCCATGTTTTTTTTTCTACATTGTAATTCTCTAATTCCCTAATATGAGAAGCAATTTTATTGGTACGCAGAGTATTTGTTGAAGCCAGTTTGAAGCAACTCATTTCTATCCCATTTTCTTTCTCTCCCTCTCTGTCTCTGTCTCTGTCTCTGTCTCTGTCTTCATTATCCCAGGAAACAAGAGTGGTGAGTATAATCTTGATGCCTTGAATGATGCAGCTTGGCAGGCCTCTCAAGCTAACCTTGTCCCTTGTGACATCTGCGGCCGAACCTTCCTTCCGGATAGGTTAATGGTCCACCAGAAATCCTGCAAACCCAAGAAACAACCTGTGATATGACTTGATGGGATCATCTCTGAAATGTCCACTAGTCTTCAAGCCCATGGAACAGTCTTTCAGAATGATGAGATGATATGACTCATTGCTGGAACTGTCTCAGAAATGTTCGCTAGTCTCCAAACCCTGGGAATGTCTTTTAGGTGATACGATCGATTTGATGGGATTTTCTCAGAAATGTCTGCAAGTCAACCCAGTACATGAGAAAGTTTTTCAAAAATGACAAGGTGATATGACTTGGTGGGACTATCTAAAAAATATCTGCTCATCTCCTGGCCGAAACGGCAAAGGCAGTGTCTCACAGAAATTACATGTTCACCAACATCCAATTGACACCTATGTTAGTGTTATAACACATACTTCAATGGAATGTTGGCAAACTTTACAGTTTCATGAGATGCTGTCTAGGTGATATAACTTTATGGGACTGTTAAGATATATTGGCTCTTCTTCAAGCCTGTGGAGCAGTCTTCATAAAAGGACCAAATGATACAACTTGATGGCACTGTCCCTGAAATGTCTGCTCTTCTCCCTGCCCATGAAACAATCTTTCAAATAGCACAATGTGAAACTGTGTCCTGTGTCCTGGAAAGGGCCTTCTCCTAGGAACAAGCAAGCCGTGAACTGCCAGTGGAACAGTTGCTGTATAGAAGGCAAGCTGTAGATGTGATTGGCACACCAGTGTCACAACTCACAACTAAGACCAACAAATTATACATCTCCTTGCCAGCCAGCCAGCCATTCATTCATCATAATTGAAATGACCTGAAGGTTGTTTTTGTGTAAAGAAGCTGTTAAAGGGCAATCCAACCTTGATAATAAGATGATTTGTGTGAAAGCAGAAAAATAAGAAAAACAGGATGGCGAAAGTTTGAAAGAAATCGGACAAGGACTAAGAAAGTTATGGATGTTTGAAAAATGAGATCACTACATCTATGCGAATCTCAAATTGGCAATTTGGTGAGTCAATTGTGACATTTTTGTGGACAACTCTCCCATTTGTCGTACACAAAAATATCATTAATTTGCAGTTTTCTTCGAGGCGCTTTTACCCTCGGGCTGTACTCAAAATATATTGAAGATAGCATATTGTTCTAGGTCCTCATGAATGAAAGGATCCTACTGAATAACGCATTTTGAACAAAAGTGACATTTTAGTCATTTTGTGTGTTAGAGCGAATGGGGAGTTGTCCACAGCTACATCACAGTGACATTACCTATTCGGCCAATTTGAAATTCCCATATGCATAGTGATTACAACTTTCAAAAATTCATAACTTTCTTATTGCTTGTCCGATTTCGCTCAAACTTTCACCAATCTGCTTCTCTGATTTTTCCTCTTTCTTTCAAAGCAACTTGCGATAAAGGTTGGATTTCCCTTAAGAAAATTGTATTGCTAGGTCCCCTCCCCCTCCCCCTGCTGGTTAGAATTGTCTGAGTGTGTTAGAAAAGCTAAAGGAGTGGAAAATGACTCGTATTCTAAGTAAAAAAAAAGAGATAAATTTGACATTTGTTCTAACTTCAGTCTTTAAGTGTCAAATTTAAGAAAGTGATAACTCAACTTTCACTGAATGAGCTCAAAGCTGTGGTGAGTTTTTAACAAATTTATAGAATGGAGAGGCCTCAGAATTTTTCATTTTATCACTTCTCTGCTATGAGCATCAGTTTTATAAAATTCAACAATTAACATATAGAGTTACATATTCCAATGTTTACATTAAATATACCATGTTTTTTTCACAACTTGTTCAGAAACAGTGACCTAGTTGGCAGATTAATCTTCTAATAACTCTTTTCGACAACTCTTGTAATTAGAAATGATACTGATACTGTTGTAAATGGCTAGTTTAAGGTATAATGTTTATCTCTATGTTAAGGTTGGCCTTTCCTTTACTGTACAATATGCAATTCTAAAATATGCAATTTGTGCAAGCATGAAATAATGGGGAGCCAATATTTGCTCCTACGACATTTGCTCCACTGTCCATATCTCGAAAGGTCAAAGGTTAAGGTCAAGGTCATGATTTGTTTTTTGGTCAGGACAATGTGAAGATTAGGATTAGGGTTAGGGTTAGGGTTAGGGTTAGGTTTAGGTTTAGGATTAAACATGGCAAAGTTAGACCGGAGCAGTTGTCGCAGGAGCAAATGTCATACATCCGAAATAATAGCTCCTTCCGTCCATTATAAAGGAGTGTATGGTGGTATATATATATATATATATATTACCTTTTCTAAATTCCCTGCCTTGCTGTGTATGTAACATTTTAAAGCACATTGTGAATGCTTAGCATGATATTGATAAGTATAATGGTTCAATTCATATGATTCTCTCTGTTTATCATTTCAAAGTTTGCCTAATTTTCGTTGAGGAATGAACTCATAATGTATTCAGCAAAGATGTAAAAGATGTTTTTAAGAGATTTTTCTTTTTGTGAAGCCTAGATCAGGTTCAGCCAAATTCATTACAGATTCCACAGAACTTGAAGACATTTCCTGTGGTCTCTCTAGATCTCAGGATTGGAAGTCATAAATCCAATTTCATTTTCACATTCTATCTTCTGCAGTGCAGTAGAGGAGTCCCCAAAGTTGAAACCTGAGTGAATGAATATATGTATAAAAGCCTACGTGTACATGTACATGTATATATAGATGGTTATATGGCATTAGCTTACTTTGTGGACAGTGTTTTTCCAGAATGCATGATTTTGAAAATTTTCTAATAGTCCATTCACATCAAGCATTCACAACTCAATTGATGCGATTTTTGTGATCCGAAAGGATCTTTGTTAGAAATATTGGACATCCGACATACATGTATCACAATTTGTCATGATTAATATTATCAAAGATAATGCTGAGTTTCGGTAAACCTTTCGCAGAATCAAGCAAAACTTTCTTTGAATTTTTAAGACTGAAAATAAATGCAATATGCCAAGCAATCTGGGATAAAAGAAAGATAACTCCTGACCATGTTCATAAGACTTGGTCTCATACTCTCATTCCCGTTTATACAGCTGTAAGTGAAGATTATCAAGGAATGAGACTCCAGCAAATTTTCATTAATTTCTTTTATTTTTGTTGGTACAAACCCCCCATCCGTTTTGAAATTATCTGGTCATTTTAATCGGTTAGAAAGCAAAATTAGCTTTATATGTATATGGGGAACATTACAATTCCTATTAATTCAGTTTGGTCTTAGAAATTAATGTCTACCATGGAAAATGATTGAATTTCACTTTGGAATTGATTTTTTAGGAGATGTGAATTAAACATCATCTGCTGTGTGTGAGATTTTGAAAAATCACCTTGATCTTTGATTCTGAAATTATTGTCATTTCATATGTACAGTTTGTAAATCAATTGTGTATGTCACCTTGACAAAATATAGTGCCACCTTATTGAAAGCTGAAGTAGATGTGTGCAATTTAATCAATGATGATGAAATTTAATGAAAATTATTGTATATAGTTTTATGAATAGTATTTCAAAAATGTCACATACATGTACATGTAATTGATTACATATCTGTTCATGACAATGTGAACGATACAGTTGACTTATTATAGTTGTACATATACTTGGATGTGTATTTCAATAGCAGGAGTGTGTCTGTGTAGTGTATTACATTGGGTTTATGGGTTGGGGTCATTTGGGTAATATTTTTTATAATCACAAGGTTGACGTGTTGGTCAAAGTTAAAAGGGGTTGACAAATTAATAGATTTACTTGATTTATTTTTTTACCTGAAGATATGATTTTAGAATACAGGCCTACCCCCCCCCCCCCCCCCCCCCCCCCCCTGTATATATTTTTTTTTTTGCTAGTCAGAAAAATTTGGAGTTGAATTTGGTGGTCAATGGGTTGGGGGGGGTTGTTTGTCAGAAAATTTTCTGAATATTGTGCTCCCTCTTGTACGAAATCCTGGATCCGCACCTGCTACCCCTCAAAAAACAAATTGTTCATGAATACTCTTTTTTTTGATAAATCACATTGACTTTTTTTATGGGGCCCCCAATACAGTAGTGTTATTGATGATTTCTGTGATTTTTTTTTTCCTTACAGAGATATTTTACTTTAAAAAATGGTTACTTAAAAGGAAAAGACTCGTCAAAGTGAATACAAGAAATCATGTCACACTTTATTGGGCTTTTTATATACATTTGGTATGGAATGAGTACAAAATGATTTTCATTTGGTCCTACACCATGTCCATTGAGATGCACAAACAGACAACTTTCTATCAAACCTACTGCCTTTACCAATAAGTATGTTTGTATGTTTGTTCAATTTGCAGCAATCAGTTACACTTTAGCTGATTTTAGCAATCATTTATGGGCATTGCTGTAGAACTATTTGGCTAAGCAGCCTAAGATTTTACTGTATTTTTCCACATTGGAACGTATTTGTGTATTTCACTTTGCTTATTGTGAGTTAGTAGTGACATATGGTATTCAAACAATATGTTTCAAAGAAATTATATTTTGAGTGAATAAATTACAGATCCGTTATGTGCATACAATCTTTTTCTATCCATTTCTTCTTTTTAACAGCTTCACTTTGCATAGTTATATTTGTCGTCTATTGTTTAACCCATTAGGGACATGAATTTTTGGAATGGTAAAGTGATCAGCTTTTCTTCTTCAAACTGGCAACATTTTTATTTTCTTTTATTCCTACATTTTCATATCAAAATTTCTGTATTTAAAAGGAATATAAAATGGCAAAAACTATGTCAAAATGTTTGAAATTTGTCATTTGTGTGGAAAGTAGTAATTTTTAACTTTTCATCATGCTGCCAACTTGAAGATCTTGATGATTTGTTTCATTTTGAGAATTCTTGTTCTCATCATTGTCCTCAATTCGAATTCCTTATAAATAGAATGCAATAAAAATGGACACATATGCAGACAGCTTTACACTTTCTGCTCATGTATCTGATACATCATACAGGCTGCATATAAATAAAAAAAGCTATTGAGCCAAACAAAATATGGTACTACATGTATAAATGACTTTTGGGTCCTTTGACATACTACCAATCATAGATGTAAACAACCCAGAAATACAAGATAAAACTGAATGTTTTTCTGAAAAAATAAAGTGTGTGGGCTATCATATTTCCTACTGTGTCAAAGAAACACACTTTTAGAAAAATTAAAGTGTCAAAGTTTCAAGGAAGTAATGAAAAGTAAACAACCAAGAAAAAGCAAACTACAAGTAAATACAAGATATGAAATACACACTTTTATAAACAAAGCAAAAAAAAAATCTATAATAAAAGCGTCTACTCTTCTGGATATAATGAAAAACAACCAGGGGCGGATCCAGGATTTCGTATAAGGGGGGGGGGGCACACAAATGCAGGAATGTCAACTTTGGGAAACTGCTTGGAGGTAGACCCATATTTTTTTGGTCTCTCGCCAGCCCTCCAAAAGTCGCTCAGTGGGGGGGGGGGGGGGGGGGGGGGGGGGGGGGGGGGGGGGGGTTATGGGGTCCACTTCCCCTCTATAATTCTCTGACAAGCAAAAAAAAAAAAAAAAAAAAAGTTTTCTGCTCGAAAAGGGGGGGGGGGCACAATCGCAAATAGGGGTGACACAATGCATTGTTTTCCCTCAAAAGGGGGGGGGGGGCACGGGCCGGGATTGCCCCCCCCCCTAAATCCGCCACTGAAAACAACAACCCCAAAAATACAAGTGTTCAGATATTTCTCTTGAGAGTGAAATTGGTAGATTATCATGGTCTTATAAAGAGACACTTTTAGAAGAAAAAAAGGAAAACTAAGGAATCAAAATTAATGTTACGGTATATTCACATAATCTTGCCGATGGTGGTCATCAAGTATTTTCTGATGGATTTGTAGACACTTTTTGTTTTAATTTGAAATATAATGAAACAAATTCTTACTAAAATATATCACTGTACAGACATCGTCAACATACTTCTGCACTGAAACTATATAGTTTCAGTGCAGAAGACATGGCACAACATATACTTCTTCATAATTTTTTCAGTGAAAAGAACTATATATTTAACTTCGGGTCCCATGCATACTTTGCTAAAGGGCAACATAATAAAGAGAGTGTTGTTGTTTTTTTCTTCTTCTTCTTCTTATCTCTTTTTTTTTTTTCTTTTTTTCTTTTTTTCCTTCTCTTTTTTTTTTCTTCTCTTCCCCCCCCCCTTTCCCTTTTCCCCTCTTTTAAAAAAATATCTTAACTACAAACTTCCATTCAATGATATTATGCATATTATGATCGTGCTTGTAAAATGTTATGTTTGACTATTTGTTAATAGTTCATTTCATTGTAAAAAAAAATATAATGATTATACAAATTTGCATATATAATTCTTGTATGTGCATATACTAGTATTCTTCCCTTGATTATTGGTGAAGATATTATTTTGAAAATTTAAGTAAGAGAAAAAGGGAATGCCAAGCCCTGTTTAGCCTATTTCCTATCCGTTTTTTCCACCGGAATCTGATAAAATCAGTTCATGCAGCCTTTGTAGATATAGGATTCTCCCATTTAATTTTAGTCGAAACGGGTAAAAAGTAGCAAAAAGACAAGACATGGGCTTATCCCAAATGATTTTTTTAGGATGCTATATGAAAATCAGTATAAAAACGAAAAGTATAAAAGCGAAGTGTTTAGAAATGTTATGTGTTAATGTATTAAACCCGTCTCCGGGCCAAAGGCGTAATGAGCCAAAAATTTTGAGGGGGCTGACCCACCAAGAATTGAAGAATTTTCTAAAGCATCAGGAACGAAATACATACTATACTTATAAATATATAAATCCTTTGAAGGGGGTACAAATTTCTGAAAATAATAGGGAAATGTTTAAAGAAGAGCTAGAAAATGTTGACTGGTCGGGAATTTACAGTATACAAAATGCAAATGATGCCTTTGATGCCTTTATGAACCTATATCTTCTGAAATGGATCACTGTTTTCCTGTAATACAAAAGAAACGATCAAACTACAAAAAGATCCCACGGTCCCCGTGGATCTCTAGGGGTATTTTACGGTCGATTAACAGGAAGAATAATCTTTACCTGAAGTCTATTGCAAAACCATGTGATAAGAATAAAAAAAAGTACACAGACTACAAAAACCTTCTTACAGGTATAATTAGAAGAAGTAAGAAAATGTATTTTTGTAACCAATTTGAGCTATATAAAAACGATATGCAAAACACCTGGAAAATTATAAAGCAAGTTTTGCAAGGTAACGTTAAAAAGTCTGTAGTTTCAAAAATAAATGTTGATGGAGAAATTATTGAAAATCCGCCAACGTTAGATAATGCATTTAATGATTATTTTACAGATATTGGCCCTAATCTTGCCAGAGTCATTCCGGACTCTACTAAACACTTCACAGATTTTCTTCATGATCCCAACCCAAATTCAATTTATTTCACTCCTACAGATGAGACGGAAATTTAGGATATAATTCGTGATCTAAAGAATAAGCAAAGCTCGGGGCATGATGATATTAATAACATTTTGCTGAAAAAGAATTTTAATGCAATTGTTAAGCCCTTGACTTATATTTTTAATCTGTCAATTTCTACTGGAGTTGTTCCTTCATCACTGAAACTAGCACGAGTTATTCCGGTGTTTAAAAAAGGTGACAAGACGGCGCTAGGTAATTATCGGCCTATATCTTTGTTAACTTGTTTATCTAAAGTTCTCGAAAAATTAATATTTGTTCGTACGACAAAGTTTTTAAATATGCATGATTTATTTTATCCGCTGCAGTTTGGTTTTCGTGAAAAACACAGTACTACACATGCTTTGTTGACAATGCTTGATAAGATTGCTAGCGGGATTGACAAGTATGAACATACTGTTGGGGTGTTCCTGGACTTCTCCAAGGCCTTTGACACAATTAATCATGATATATTATTGTACAAACTCAGTTATTATGGAGTTAGAGGAATGGCCTTGGAGTGGTTCAGGAACTACCTCAACAACAGGAAACAGTATGTTTCTGTTGCCAATACCAACTCTAACACAAAAGTGGTAACTTGTGGTGTTCCACAAGGCTCTATTTTGGGTCCTCTTCTTTTTCTTGTTTATATCAATGATTTCTGTAAATCTTCCGATGTTTTATCTTTTATTCTTTTTGCAGACGACTCAAACATATTCTTTTCCCATAAGGATCCTCGCCTTTTGCTTGCCACCATCAACCATGAGTTGAAACTAGTTTCAGAATGGATTAAGGCCAATAAATTATCGCTCAATCTTGAGAAAACCAACTATATGCTCTTTAGTAATATTATAAATGAACTTCCAGGAAATGTTATTTTTGAAAATTCTAGTGTACAAAGAGTTTTAAGTACTAAATTTCTGGGGGTAATTATTGACGAAAATCTTTCTTGGAAGGAACACATAGATAATATTTGTAAAGTCATTTCAAGAAATATTGGTATTATAAACAAAGTAAAATTTTACTTCCCGACCCGTATACTATTTAATCTTTATTCAACATTGGTCCTGCCACATTTAAACTATGGTATAAAAGCATGGGGGAATTGTGCTGAATATCACCTGAATAGAATTTTATTACTTCAGAAAAAAGTTTTGCGCATCATTTGTCATTCGGATTTTCGTTGCCACACTGATGCACTTTTTTATAAATATAATATCCTGAAGATAGGCGATTTATATAAATACAATCTTGGAACGTTTATGTACAATTTAGATACAAATGATCTGCCAAAGGTTTTTTATACAATGTTTACAAAGAGTGTCAATATACATCATTATCCTACAAGGTCTGCCGGACTTTTTCACCTACCAAGAACAAGAACACTCCTTACGAACAAAACATTTATTTTTACGGGCTCAAAACTTTGGAACGCTCTTCCAGATTCAATTCGAAATAAACCCACACATTTTAGTTTTAGTAGAGGGTTCAAAAAATTCTTATTCAAAAATATAAACCTCCAACTGCCAGGATCTAGGATGATCTCCAACATCTTCTCTGTCCACACCTTTTCTCTCTCTCCCTCTCTCTCTTTCTTCTCCTCTCTATCCCCTTCTCTTCATCTCTCTCTCCTTCCATGGTCTACCTTAATTGTGCAGTTTTGTCTTGTCTTGTCTTGTTTTGTTGGTTTTTGTCATTGTCTTGTCCTGTCCAGCTTTGTCTTGTCTCGTCCAGCTTTGTCTTGTCCTGTCCAGCTTTCTCAGTTTTGCTATTTTATGTATCATATTAATGTATTACATAGTTCAATTACAGTTTAAATTCCATTTATGAAAATTATTATAAAAATTATTGATTTTATATTATATTTATTCCAGGAACCCACAAAAACAAGCTGTGCTTTCCAGTGGGTTCCCTTTTTCATTTCTGATTTTGTATTTTGCTTTACAATGTAAATTGCGTTGATATGGAATGAAAATAAACTCGAATCAAATCATTAAAAAAACCCCGTCCCTTCCACCAATAAGAGGTCTTTGCACTTTGCTGACCCCCTGTACCATGAAAATTTTGCTTTTATCTTGCTAAATTGAATATTTATTCTATTTTTGAGAGGTCATGTAGCGACCGAGCCAGAATTTATTACATTTTGTGGTTTGAAACTTTGCATTTCCGACCACTTTTATGCATACAATTAGTATAATAAGAAAAACCTGAGCTTCATATTCATCCTTTTCTTTTTTCTCTGATGGGGATAGGCATGCTGCTTAAAATCATCGTTAATTATCATCGTTAATTTTTAAAAACTTTCTTTTTCAGGGGACGATTCCTCTCTGCCTAGGCTATGTAATACCTGTTTATAGATTTTATTTAAAATAAAGTGTATCAAACGAAGGAGGGGAGAGACCGACTGAGAGGATTTTCTATTTTGAATACTGTAGTTTGCATTCTAGAGCACTTCGGATCCGCAGTATATTATGTGCTCAGAGAATGAAACCCTGGGGAAAATCAATTTTAATGAAAAGAGAGGATAGAGAGAAGCAATTTTTTTAAAAAATCCATCAAAATCGGTTACGAAATGAGAAAGTTATGAAAGTTTGAAAAGTCTCAATTTATGGCAATCCTCAAATTGGCAATGTTGCTTCAGAGTCACAGGTTAAAGGAAACCAAAACCCAAGGAGAGAATCAATGTTATTGGAAAGTGAGAATTCAGAGAAGCACTTTACAAAAAGTTTCATTAAAATTGGTTAAAAAATGAGAGAGTTATGGAAGTTTGAAAAGTCTCGTTTTACTTTCTATGGGGATCCTCAAATTGGCAAAATTGCTTCAAAATGGCTGATTTTGTGAACAACTCTCCATTTGTTTTGTACACAGATTTTCAGATTTTCCCCATTATCTTTCAAGGTGCAGTTAATCTCCTTCTGAGCTCAACATATATAATGGGAAAATGTATTTTACACCACATATGTCGAGTTCAGGAGGAGACAAGGAGCACCCTGAGAGATAATGGGGAAAATCTGAAAATCTGTGTACAAAACAAATGGAGAGTTGTTCACAAAATCAACCATTTTGAAGCAATTTTGCCAATTTGAGGATCCCCATAGAAAGTAAAACGAGACTTTTCAAACTTCCATAACTCTCTCATTTTTTAACCAATTTTAATGAAACTTTTTGTAAAGTGCTTCTCTGAATTCTCACTTTCCAATAACATTGATTCTCTCCTTGGGTTTTGGTTTCCTTTAACCATATATGTTTTGTACACACAAATTCATGCTTTCCCCATTATCTCTCAAGGTGCTGCTTGTCTCCTCAGCTCAAGATATATCGTGGGAAAATGTATTTGACACAACATATGTTGAGTTTACAAAAGGCAAGCAGCATCTTTAGAAAAAATGGAGAAAATATGAAATTTTGTGTACAAAACATATTGAGCCGAGTTGTAGTACTAAACCTACCATTTTGAAGTAACATTGCCAATTTCAGGATCGCCCTAGAAAGTAAATTTATTGAGACTTTTCAACTTTCGTAACTTTCTCATTTCTTAACCGATTTTGATGGAACTTTTTTTTAATTGCTTCTCTCTATCATCTCTTTTCATTAAAATGGATATTTCCCCAGGGTTTCATTCTCCTTTAATAATTCATTATCTACTTCCCTCAGTTTCGAAAGAAATTTCGTGATATTGTAAATAAGGGTGATTTGGGTTTATAAAAGGAAAGTTCCCCTCCTATAATAAGAAAATTGTGAGAAAACGAGATCGATGCATATAATTATGTATATGGAAGCTAGGAGAGTACTAAGAAATTTCAGCGATTTATATCTAAAAGACGTGCTATACTTACCATGACAACTGTAATCACAAAAACTCATTTTTCATATACAGCCAGGGAGTATATAAAATGGATGTCTTAATTTTCTTTCATCTTTCTTTATTTCTTCTTCTTTCTTTCTTTCTTTCTTTCCCCCTTTTTTTCCTTTCTTTCCTTCTCCTTTCTTTTCTTTCTTTTTGTATCGTGAAACTTGGGGGGAGGGGCTGCAGCCCCGAAGTCACCCCCTAGCCCTCCCACCAGTACGCCAGTGCTCCGGGCAATCATGAGGCGTATGTGAAAATCAGCTTTATATATATTAGAATAACGAATTTTTGTGTGATGGCCTGTATCAGCATGCAGGCCCATGCAGGCCTATATTTTTTCATGAATATGTAATGAAACAGGGGCGGCGTCATTTACCGGTAGTATTTTTGTTAGAGGGGACACAAGTCCGCATGTCTATGAAATTGGCAGTTTCAATTTTTTTCACCATCAGATTGACTCGGCAATTGCATCAATGAAGCTGTCCCTCCCCTCCCCCAGCCGCCCCGTGCAATCGGGTGGGGGGGGGGGGGTACTCAGATTATAATCGGACGGGGGTGTGCGGCTGAGAACTCCAGACCCATACCCACATCCAAGGGTCCTTTTGCTGTAAATAGGCACCCATGTCTAAGGATTTTTTTTGTGAAAAATGGACCCATGTCTAAGGATTTCCCGGACAAATGAGGGAGAAAAGAGAGGAATGAAACCAATGATAAGAGCCGGGATAAGAGACCCATGTCTAAGGATTTTTGGGGGAAAAATGGGACCAATGTCTAAGGATCTTTTTAATGAAAAGGGGACCCATGTCTAAGGATCTTTCTTCAAAAAGTCACCCTTCCCAGCGGCACATCCCCGTATACCCAATATACGTGAGTACCCCCCCCCCCCCCCCCCCCCCGGGAATCGCCACTGCCAACCACAAAAAAACATCTTTGACTACGAAGCTATGGTTTCCATCATTGCATCACGTTTTTGAATCATCTAATGCTGCAGTCTTTTTGGCCCCCCAAAAGATAAAATATCTTTTTTTCTGAAGGTACGTGGCGCAGATCCCAAAACTGAGGCGCCGACCGACGCAACGCCACAGACAAGTTTCTACTCGATTTTTTAGCGCGCGGAACAAAAATTAAATGACCTGTCGCAGCGTCATCATTGACCCGGCCGATGGAATCAAATGCTGGACCGTTCTTCTGCTCGGGGGATTCCCAACACACCTAAAGTTGCAAAAATAATCATATTTAAGAGATATCATTATTCTGAAAGCATGGACAGTAAGTTAACAATTTTGTTATACCGGTATTTGCTGTAGAAATCGAATGGTGAGAGGATGTTTTCATGATTTGCTCGCGCTAGCAGCGAATACAGACCTTTACGGACAGCACGCTGCGCGCCAGCCAGAGCCAGCCAGCGTCTCTGCCACGGCTTTCCGCTCCCTTCTCTGCCTTCTGGCATGCCATGGTCCTGCGGCTGCACTGCTGGAGTGGAGTGTTGAGTGTTGAGAGACTGAGTGGCGGCGAGTGTTTGGGGCTCTAAAGTTAGCTCTGTGACTGTAGTGTCATGTCTGTGTCTATGACTATGCCTGTGGTGTGCTGCCTTTCCTATTCCTAGATTCCAACTATTAATAATTGTAATGTTATTCTATGGATGGGGAAAGAGTGACCGAAAGCGAAAGAGCAATGATAAATTGATAGAAAATCTATGTGAATGTTACATGTATTATGTGATTGCGATGCAATGTCAATGAACCGCTTCTGTTCTGTGTGGAGTGAATGGTCATGATGATAGTTTCCTTCTTCATGATATTGTCGCGATTAAACTTTTGAAGTTTTGTGGACATTGTCATTGATTGTTGCCGTTTGATCATGTTGATACATATGGTATTGAGACCTAGCCTGTCCTAGGCTAGGGCTAGGCTAATTAAAGCCAAGGTTAACTTCAAGCCCGGCTCACATGGTGAGGCGTGCATTTTGATTGCATTATTACCTGTGTTAAGGCCTCATTCCACATAACGGAGACCCTTGTCCTTGAGAGACTGACTGAGAGACCTACAATTGACAAGATCTCTCAGCAGTCTCCAAGACCAGATAAAAATAGTGTTTATGTGGAATGGCTCTAAAAACCCTTGAAAGATCATTGAAAGGTAGTCTAGTCCTCCAGCGATCTCTCAACAGTTTTTCAGTGATCTTTCATGCAAATTATGGTCTTGCTGCAATTTTCATGTAAATTCTTTCACTGGTTTCTATAGGGTTTCACTAGTCTTTCAGTGATCCCTCAATGATCTCTCAATAATCTTTCAGTGATCTTCTACAAAAATGTGGCAATTCTTGAGAGACTGTGGAAAGATAATTGAAAGACTAGTAAGACCCTTGAGTGCTCATTGAGAGATAGCTGAAAGACTGCTGAAAGACCACTGAAAGACCATTTTTATGAAAGACTGCCGAAAGACTATTTTGAACCGTTTCAAAATTTTTTGGAGACCATGGAGACCATGAAAGTTCACTGAAAGATCATTGAGAGATCTGTCAATTTTTACAGTCTTTCAGTGGTCTTTCAGAGGTCTTGTCCTATGTGGAATGGCCCTATTAATGGAGCCTGTGAAACTATGATTATAAAGGCAATTTACCCATATATGCTAGTTATTGTAGACTAGATCTAACTAACAAGTTAGAGTCTAGAGGATTATTTCATCAAATCGTCATAACAACAAGATCAGCGACATCTCAAAGCTGTGGCTCAACTTGTTCGCTAACTGTTTCAGAAAGACGTCTTTGCCAAGACCAGCGACAACTTTCCTGACAAGTGACTTGTCAGTAGATCCAAACCTGTCATATTTTTTTAGAATGCCATTACAAGTCAGCTTTTAGTTAGTCTGTTGGCTGCGAAAGAATGAAAAATGTAAATTTAGATAAATTACAGAAAATTTTCTTCCAGATCTCTTTATCTCCAAGCACATTCTGTTATCAAAGAGTTTTTACTAATGTTTGTAATTGTATTACGATATTGTACAGACAGACAATATGTTTTTATGGCTTCTTGACCCCCCCCCCCCCCCAACAAGCAAATGAGATTAATATTAAAAATACTGTTGTGGGCTCGAAATTACGATACGTGTACGCAGTGATGTGAGCAGTATAATGATGGTATTTATTTTCAAGTAAACAAACAGCCCCAAGCGATCTGTCTTAAACAGGGGAATCGAAAATAGAAGCATCCATCAAACTCAAAGTAACAATGTTGACGGTCGGTAGCTGATTCCAAAATAAACCAAATTCAAAGTATTGACATTAGCAGAAAACTCTCAAGCTCAGGCTTGCAACAACAAGCTGGTGCACCAAAATCTTTCTTTTCTAAGCTGAGCTTGGCAAAACAAAACGATGATCAACATCGTTGACATCGCAACGCATCTTCTGTTAACAACGCGCAGGTGGTTGCTTGGCGCCAAAAACGCGCTGATGGCAAAGATGCGTAACAAAGGTAATTCATTATTATTACGTAACAATCTCATTACCACAATACCCACATCTGTCTACCATAGAAACTGCATCAAAAATAGAACAGTCTATCTACAGACCCATGTAAACGACAACAATTTATCACATAGATCTATGTATTTTCCCTATATTTTTCCCTTTTTTATGCAATGCTTTGATATAAATAATATTACATGTATTATATGAATAAATAGTAAAAAAGTGGGTCATAAAATATCTTAATTTATTTTCTCAGAAGTGAACGCGGTTTAGGTCTCTTTCCATAATTAGTCAATTACAGTATCCTCTTACTTAAATCTCGATTTGTACATTGCAAAAGCATCCTCAAGTTTTCTCAGTTTTATGAATTCTAAGATAACATAAGTAACAGATCTATCTTTTCATGTAAACGGGATGTTTGTATTATCAGTAGGGTCTATTAATTTTCGCTGTCATTGTTTACATTTTGGAACAGTTTGGGAAAAACTGAGCCTCAAAGTCTGTTTGGGTAATTGACAATAAATCCGATGGACTGTGCTAAAGACTGTATCTTAGCCGATGAATATCGATATCATTGAGTTGTCGTTTATCATGTCTTCATGGAATAGTTTGTCAGGTGACTCAAGTCCATGACATTTCCGTAGATCGCTGACAAGAGTTATGACTGCCATGGAGTAATTTGAAGACATGACCCCTAGACTTCGAAGTATTGTTTGAACTGTTCATTTTAACCGATATTGTTCTTTCATGACGTGCAGAAGACCGCACAAGTCATTGACGCATTCCTAACTTCAGTAAGTGATGCCTCGTGTGAGCTGGGGTTAACTTGTTAACTAAAGAATAACACTTGACTTAAGACTCGCTAATAGTCTAAACTGAAGTTCATAGTAAAAAATTAGGATAGGGTATAAAGAGTTATGCGAGAAAGCTTATTTATGAGAAAGCTTTAGTCTCCTGTAAGTAGTATGGATGGTTGTTCCATTGAGACTTCATGTATGACTAGATTTCTCTGTTGCTTGTTAGGCATCTTGGTTTCTGCCACTGGGACATGTCAAATGTTGATAAATGTCATGTTTACTGAAAAATTCCCCATACCAGAATGGTTATTTTTGTGTAGGTTAGAGTCTAACTAACATGTAACTTGTTACATTCCAGATCTAACATTAGAATCTAGATCCATTAAAAAAAAATGCCTAGAACTGTGCTCAATGAAACATTGAAAAACGAAGATCCTCACGGCTCTGTAAGTTTATTGTCTAAAAAACATGCTGTTGAAGATTTTAAATCACTAATTCCAAAAGTTGCAATTTTTGTTTCAAAGGGTTAAAAGCAAAAATTTGGTTAATATTCCAGCAAAGTTTTGTGGCCGGTGAAATTTGTTTGTCTATTTATTTGGTTGTTCGTTTGTTTATATTGAAAGTATATGTTGAGAATTTCAATAAAGTAATTGTATCTCTTATGACATGATCATCACAAATATTCCTATAAGCCAGTTTGTAATTATGGTCCAAAAAATACTACAAATGACCCTGGAATGACCCTAATATGTACGTGCACACGCATCTGTTTTGATGGACGCTCTACTTGTTTCACGACTGAAATCATACTGGCGCATGCGTCATGGTGTGCACACTATTAAAGCGTATAGAGGTCGATTGTACTTGGTACAAATGAACTATATCTGCACATGCGCAAATTGTAATTACGAACTGGATTCTTGATAAGCTAGTTCCTCTCTTATTTTGTTGTTGCTTGGTTTCACTGTTAAGTATTCCCCCCCCCCCCTCTCTCTCTCTCTCTCTTTCCCCCTCTCATTTTAGATTAATCAACAATGGGAGACAGAGGAAGAAATAAGTCAAGGAAGCCGAAGAAAGAAATATGTGTGGGGGAGGAATTCAAGATTTCTGTAGATATTGCAATCCAAGAATTCAGACATGATGAAACAGAGACAGGTTGGTATATTCATTGGTATTTCTCTCAATTGGTTAATTTATGCGTCTTTGAAAGACGCGATATATTCACTGAGAGCATTATGGTGTTTGAAAAGAATTTATGTTCTTGAAACAGTGACTGTACTTTTTTGTGTAAATGAGGGGGGTTCATGCATGTGAATGACTGGGGAGCGTTTCATCAAGCGTTTTGTCAGTGATTTTTACCGACAACTGTTGTAAGCTACTGAAATCCTTGCATCTGATTGGCTGAGAGCAAATTTGTCAGTAAAAATCACTGACAAAACGCTCCCCTGTTGTAATGGAGATAATGTTATCATTATGAGATTTGTCCAATGTCCATAATAACTTTTATTTTACAGTACTGGAGTTCCCAGCATCATTCAGCAACAATGAGAGGGCCTACATTCATCGCCTTGCCACCACATGTGGTCTCAAATCAAAGAGTAAAGGGTACGTTAGGAATCTTCATTGTTTAGTAACAAACTTTTCAATGTTCATTGTTTTAAATTGAACTTTCAGTATAGATTATCCTTGTTACCTGAAATATAGGAGACCTCAGTAGTGATGTGATCTAACAGCAGGTTGGTTTATGATGTTTTCTTGAACTCTGTCTGTATTAGAATTCCAGTTCCTAGAGTTTTAGATGGAACATTCTGGTCCAGATTTTTAAAAGGAGTTATTTTTGCTTGATCGTTTTGCTTCATTGCTTGAAA
Organism: Heliocidaris tuberculata; assembly: GCA_025618425.1. Lineage (NCBI taxonomy): Eukaryota > Metazoa > Echinodermata > Echinoidea > Camarodonta > Echinometridae > Heliocidaris > Heliocidaris tuberculata. The sequence continues at coordinate 15,898,920 of CM046839.1, forward strand.
ACTGTTTTCTACATTACAAGAAATGTTATTCTAACCTTTTTCCTTTTCATTTGAAACTTTTAAAGTTTTTAAAAAAATGTAATTCACTTTGATACCATCTTTTTGATCTACAGCAAAGGATCCAATCGTTACTTGACCCTAAGCAAGAAATCAATCAACAGGATGGATGATAATGGGGACGAAGATGGGTCTCCTATGTTCCAGATGGGAGCAGCCACCTGCAATGAGTTGCAGGGGTTGCTGCAACAGTTTCCAGTCACCGCTAAGGAACGACAGGAGTTGCAGCCCAAAGTGGAGCGTAGAAGATTTGGGCCAAGTGAAGGTGAGTATCCCTAACTACTTCACACATATCGTCTTTTGAGAGCCAGAAGGGCACTAACTCTTGTGTTAAAAGATATATTTGTATAAGTCAGTGCCCTTCTGGCTCTAGGCAAACGATGTAAGGCATTTCAGGTGCAAATGGTAAACATTTGTCAATTTGTTACAGATGTGTATAGAAGGGAATAAAATCATTAGTACATTTAGGGGAGGCTGGAGTCAAAAGATATTCATTGACATCGTGGTCAAGTGTATGAGACCATATATACTGTACATGTAGATTCTCTAGGAAACCCACTTTTTTTTTTTACATATTCCATGACCTGGACAAAAAATTTCATCAAAACCGAAATTGGCTCTTACATGTAATATTTTGTGAAATAAACTAAATGTAGTGTGAAATTATTCACAGCTCTTAAAGACACTTCGCTTTGTAAAATGCAATGTCATTATCTCTATAAGAGATTGTCAACATGGAGTTAGAACCGATCATAAAAACACAGACCTCTCAAATTGTCACTTTTTTCCCCCTTCCCAGTCAATCCTGCTCGTGAGATGAACAAGGCCACTGGACGTCTGAACAGCAGCCTGCCACAGGTTCCTTCTAAGAGAAACAAGTCTGACCTGGACAGCTTCCGTCAGACTCTACCAGTCTATGCCATGCGTAATGAGGTACTTACAGCCATCAATAACAACAGGGTAGTCCTCATTGTAGGAGATACTGGATCTGGAAAGACAACTCAGGTACAACTTTTCTTTTCATTTGTATTTTTTTTATCTCATCTTGTTGGATGTTGCATTATTATGAGAATTTTCTTTTTCTGTTGATTCATTTTTATGCTCCTCGATGTAGAAGCCATTAATGCCTGACTGTGTTCAACTTAAACATGAAAATATGCGGTTCTTGTAATTCATGATCAGAGACAGTCAATGCAGAATAATTTGGTATTATTCCAAGGGAATTGAAGTCCAGTTAAACACAAGAGCTGTTCCTAATTGCTGATATTCCTGATCTAGTAAAAAAAAAATCTTCCACTGTACCTATCTCAACTTTTCCAATCAATTACTCTGTATATAGATGTAGTCATGAGGTGATAGAAAATATTTTTCTTTTGAAATAGCTTCCCCAGTTGATATTGGATGTCACATCATCTGTACCCCACCCTCCTCGTTCCTCTACTCAATTTTTCCAACGAGAAGGAAATATACTGTAAACAGATTCGTTCATGATGTAATACAAAATGTTCCTGCTTTCATTTCAACTACATGTAGCTTCCACAATTCATTTTGGATGAATGCTTTGATATGAATCGACCATGTCGCATCATATGTACCCAGCCTAGACGGATATCGGCTTTGTCCGTGTCTGAGAGGGTGGCAGCTGAGAGAGGAGAGGCCATAGGACAGACAGTGGGTTATCAGATCAGATTGGAAAGCAGGTACCTATAGTTCCTTTAACTTGTAAAGGAGTTTGCTGGGGTGGGGTGGAATCTTTATTTATTTTACAACATTCATGGGAAAATGTACTTCTGACTTTAAATCCAGACCAGATCCATTATACTGCACATTTTGTATCTCCATATATGCAAGAACCAGGATTGTTATAGGTGTATTGATATTCTAAAGAATTCTGAAGTGCTTTAATGCAAATTGTATACATGTCCAATGGCTGAGATACATCTTAAATCTATATGTATTCTTTTGCAGAGTATCGCCCAAAACCCTGCTGACATATTGTACCAATGGTGTGTTACTGAGAACCTTGATGACGGGGGATGCGGCCTTGGATGTTATCACACATGTCATCATTGTAAGTGATTATCCCTCCCAGAATTGTTGATCAGTGGAGTCTTATTTTTCATGTATATAAGTTTCTAATAAAGCAGGTATATTCTAGATAAGCTGGTAAGCATCCAGGGGACCTACTGTTTTATTACATCAGAGGAACTAGACATGTGAGGATAGGTACTTTACACAGGGAACCATTATACATTAATATGGGACCTCCTGGTTCCAGCTGCTCTATCCACTGAAAACTGTACTGCTTTTCTTACAATATTTCTGCTTTCTTAACCAACAGCAACAAATGTTGAAGGGCAAATGTTATGTTGATTGGAATATTATTTTGACAAAAATAATTATTTCTTGTCTGTTGATTTTATTGTATTTTCTGATCTGATTATTGTTTATATTGTATCCATACTTATTTCCCTACCAGGATGAAATCCATGAGAGGGATAGATTCAGTGACTTCCTTGTGACACAGATCAGAGATCTCATGGTACGCAAGAGACATCTCAAATTGATCCTCATGAGTGCTGCTCTTGATGTTCAACTCTTTGTACGCTACTTCAACAACTGCCCCATCGTCTCTGGTAGGTTTCACAAATGGGGCTTGATTGAGATAGAATAGTCACGGCAGTGTACATAAGTGAACTGTAGTACTTCTATTGCTTTAAGTAGCATACATAGGTGTAAAAATCCTAAAAACAAGAATTTTTACTTGTAAGAAGAATAGGGAGCTTTGGTTTCTGTCCATTTGCAAAGGATAGAACAATTGGAACTGCTTGTTTTAAAGTGATGAAGTTCGGAAGTGGCGGATGGATTTGCATCATTTTTTATTCAGTGTCGTGTATATGATTAAAGGTTTGTGCTAACTGATTCACATGTCCTTAATGATGTATCCGTCTTGTCTCATTGTCTTTTAGTTCCAGGAAATATGTACGATGTTGAAGAACTCTTTCTGGAGGATGCCCTAAAATGGTAAGTTAGCTTCCTTGGAAGTGTATTTTTAAAAAGACATTTTAATAAGTGTAATGTTATAGTGCAGATAATGTAAAATGAGTTGTAAAAAATATATCATTTGAAGATCTCTATTCATTTGATTGCATCTGATTGTATGTTTATATTCCCTTCTCTCTCTTTCATTGCACAGTACTGGATACACCAATGCAAAGATGATCGAATATCAGAAAGAAAAATCAAAGGGTAATTTGATTTTTTATCATAAATGCATTTGTTTTGCTCAAAATAGATGGTATAATAATAATTTTAACATCATTTTATGAATACTCTAGAAAAGGAAGAATAATTAGATGTGGAGTGCCTATTTGGATACCAAGGACACACTTTTTTTTTTTCATAGTGCTTTTATTGAAAAACTAAACACATTGTATGAGCACTAAAATGCAACAAATGAATACAAAGGACGAAGTTATTGCAGATAAAGCGCATTTATCTAGGCATTACAGGTCACAGTCAGGGAACTGATTCTGTATCGTATCCTTTTGATTTTGAATGGAAAGATTAAATCCTAATGAGGTGCTTATGTCCTCAGACCAAGCATTCTTCTGCAGTTGTTTCTGCCAACCCTTTTGTAAAGAAGACACATAGAGATGTTTGTTTATTGTCCCCGCCGAACGAAGTTCGCGAGGGGACTATGAAACGGGCTCCGTTCGTGTGTGCGTGTGTCCGTCCGTCCGTCCGTCCGTCCGTCCGTCTGTCCGTGTGTTAGAAAATGCTACTTCTCCGTCATTTCTTGGCCGATTTTGATTCCGATTGTTTTATCTGATAGGGCTGGGTGGGGGCTTCCAAACTTCTACACAGAATTTTGAAATTCATTAATTATGCAAATTTATGCAAATTTATTCAAAATTGACAAAAAATGCTACTTCTCCTCTATTTCACATCGGATTTTGATTCCGATTGTTTTATCTGATAGGGCTGGGTGGGGGCTTCCAAACTTCTACACAGAATTTTGAAATTAATTATGCAAATTTATGCAAATTTATTCAAAATTGACGAAAAATGCTACTTCTCCTCTATTTCACATCGGATTTTGATTCCGATTGTTTTATCTGATACGGCTGGTTGGGGGCTTCCAAACTTCTACACAGAATTTTGAATTTCATTATTCATGCAAATTTATGCAAATTTATTCAAAATGGCTGAAGGTTCATAATGTTTTCATGTTTTATATTTCAGTTGTATACATGCATTGTTGGTATTCTCTTCTTTTGCATGCAGTAACATTATTATTTTATTCACTAAAGTTTTTCACTGAAGTTTTAAGGTTCAGGCTAGTTAATTTCCACAGATCTGCACTTCCGGCGGGGACATTTATTACGCATTGCGTAATTTACTCATTCACTTGTTTGAACAAATATGCCATATTCAAATGATATTGAATGGAATTATTTCACATAAATTATTATAATAGTACTTGAGCAAGGCATATAGGTCTTTAGTGTATACAGATGGTAGTACCATTACATGTTATTGAAGTGCAGTTTTGTTGTCCCCGCCGAACGAAGTTCGCGAGGGGACTATGAAACGGGCTCCGTACGTGTGTGCGTGTGTGTGTGTGTGTGTGTGTGTCCGTCCGTCCGTCCGTCCGTCTGTCCGTGTGTGCTCAAATGTTGGAAAATGCTACTTCTCCGTCATTTCTTGGCCGATTTTGATTCCGATTGTTATATCTGATAGGGCTGGGTGGGGGCTTCCAAACTTCTACACAGAATTTTGAAATTCATTAATTATGCAAATTTATGCAAGTTTATTCAAAATCGACGAAAAATGCTACTTCTCCTCTATTTCACATCGGATTTTGATTCCGATTGTTTTATCTGATAGGGCTGGGTGGGGGCTTCCAAACTTCTACGCAGAATTTTGAAATTCATTAATTATGCAAATTTATGCAAATTTATTCAAAATTGACAAAAAATGCTACTTCTCCTCTATTTCACATCGGATTTTGATTCCGATTGTTTTATCTGATAGGGCTGGGTGAGGGCTTCCAAACTTCTACACAGAATTTTGAAATTCATTAATTATGCAAATTTATGCAAATTTATTCAAAATTGACGAAAAATGCTACTTCTCCTCTATTTCACATCGGATTTTGATTCCGATTGTTTTATCTGATAGGGCTGGGTGGGGGCTTCCAAACTTCTGCACAGAATTTTGAAATTCATTATTCATGCAAATTTATGCAAATTTATTCAAATGGCTGAAGGTTCATAATGTTTTCATGTTTTATATTTCAGTTGTATACATGCATTGTTGGTATTCTCTTCTTTTGCATGCAGTAACATTATTATTTTATTCACTAAAGTTTTTCACTGAAGTTTTAAGGTTCAGGCTAGTTAATTTCCACAGATCTGCACTTTCGGCGGGGACATTTATTACGCATTGCGTAATTTACTCATGCAGTTGTTTTTTTTATCATTCTATTTCGATCCACTAGTTGCCAAGCAACAGGTACAGCTCAACAAATGGTACACCACAGACCAAGTGGGTGGAGCAACAGCAAGCAAGGGTCCATCCATGGCCCCAGTCCACCCAACAGTAGACTCACTTTCAAGAGACTTCCAAGCAACATCTATGGGCCCTTCTGCAGCTGATGTAAGGAAAAGATGCATTATCAGTCTTTGACAGATTGTGAATGTTGCTACCCAATTACAGGTCATATCCTGGGGGTCAGGCTAATTCGGCACCAGGGCATACTCGGCATCGCGGCGTAATGAGGTTTTAAGAGTTGAAGTGCAAGCAACACTGATTAGTCGCTAAATTTTAGGTTTTATTGAATTTCACCTCTCGAAATTTTAAACATGACCTTTTTAGTAACTGCTGTACACATTCCAAAAAATAATCTTGAATATGGGTGTTTTAAAAGAACACTTGCAAACTGAGTAGTGCAAAAATTTACTCAAGGATAAATTCAGCTTTCTTGGATGATTGGTCAATGATTTCCCAATGAGTCTGAGTTGTCCCTAGTGCCAAGTTAGTCTGGATCCGTATCCTGATAGCTATATCATAATTTTATAACCTGCATGTCCATGTCCTTTTCCCTAACTTCATCTAATTTTTATGAAACTGTCACACCTTTTGTTGTGCTAAAAAGCCTTGAAATTAAAGGCCTCAACGATAATTCTTCCTTGTTCTTGCAGACATCTATTGATGTTGACGACATGGCAGAGTGGTTAGTCCATGACATGGATAGCGCCCTCTCAGACTGTTGGAAGACTGGTGATGATGACTACTTCTCTCAACTCTTGTACCTACTACTCAATGAGAATGTCAGTGGTAAGGAAATAAAGAGTATGAAGGAGCCTTTCATTTATGCAATACCAATGATGAAATATTTACAATGAAAATAAAGTAATTTCAAATTAAAGCACATAAACTCTTTACTTCTGTGCCAGCAATGTATAAAATAGTGGCATGAGATAATTTTAATCTAATTTTTTGTCCCCGCCGAACGAAGTTCGCGAGGGGACTATGAAACGGGCTCCGTTCGTGTGTGCGTGTGTGTGTGTGTGTGTGTCCGTCCGTCTGTCCGTCCGTCCGTCTGTCCGTGTGTGCTCAAATGTTAGAAAATGCTACTTCTCCGTCATTTCTTGGCCGATTTTGATTCTGATTGTTTTATCTGATAGGGCTGGGTGGGGGCTTCCAAACTTCTACACAGAATTTTGAAATTCATTAATTATGCAAATTTATGCAAATTTATTCAAAATTGACGAAAAATGCTACTTCTCCTCTATTTCACATCGGATTTTGATTCCGATTGTTTTATCTGATAGGGCTGGGTGGGGGCTTCCAAACTTCTGTACAGAATTTTGAAATTCATTATTCATGCAAATTTATTCAAATTTATTCAAAATGGCTGAAGGTTCATAATGTTTTCATGTTTTATATTTCAGTTGTATACATGCATTGTTGGTATTCTCTTCTTTCGCATGCAGTAACATTATTATTTTATTCACTAAAGTTTTTCACTGAAGTTTTAAGGTTCAGGCTAGTTAATTTCCACAGATCTGCACTTCCGGCGGGGACATTTATTACGCATTGCGTAATTTACTCATTCACTTGTTATCTAATAGTTAAGATCATTAAACAGGACAGCTGTGTTGTAGTGGCCACTATTCTGTAAAAGCCACCTGCCAGTAATGGTTACCTATATTTTCACCCTTGAGGGAGCAGTATGGTTTGTAGAACCTGGCTCTATATGCCACCTGTCTACAGTGGCAATGTTTTTCTGTTTTCCCTTGGGTGACCTTTGTAGACAGGTTTGATTTGACATATATTTTGTTTTCTTTCTCAGTTGACTATGCCCACTCGGAGTCCAGTGTGACTTCACTGATGGTAGCAGCAGGGCGGGGCAATGTGGAGATGGTTGAACAACTTCTAAGCCTCGGAGCCAATGCTTCCCTCAAAGCCTCAGATGATAGGTAAAAACAAGCTCAATCACACATTGTATTTTTATTCACATTTATAGTATACTGGTCATTCACAAAATAAGCATACATTTGGTAGAAAAATCATTCTTTTGATGTGTCTGGTACGAAAGAACAGTCTATCATGATTTCATATAAAAACTAAAGTAGATATTGCACAGTGTATGTGAGATGTGAATACTCTTAGAAGTATTAGTAATTATGTATACATGTGCATTACAGATTGATTACAAGCATGAATGCATCATAAATTATAGTACAGTGAGATGCATGAGTGAGGCAAGTGAATCAGGATATTATTGTTTTTTTCTCTCTACCTCATTCTTTGTAGCTCCTTCCCATGATGATTCAGCTCTTCTCTCGGAAATTCCATGAATAAAAGAGTGAATCTATAGGATATATTATTTTTGTTTAACAGGACTGCACTGGACTTTGCAAAGATGTTCAACCAAACCGAGGTCGTGGACCTGTTACAAGCCTATCTGTAAGTCGGACATCAGATGTCATACAACCATATGATATGATACTTTGAAATGCATGTACATGTACATAACATAATCAATTATACTCCATATGGAAGCATAGTCTGCTCTTCATCATATTGTCTAGATTTGGTTCTCAAAAATTGTACGAATCTATAAACCATCTCCTGCTATCAGCACACACTGCATTCTGTAGTTTTACAATTTGTCTTTCCAGTGGTAATGTAGATTTATTAATTTCTGTGATTATGATATGTTTTACTTTGGATATTCAGGAACCAAGTATATGCTTGTAGGTGGGCAGTCTGTGGGATGTAAGGTCTTTCAGTCCTATCAAGCAGACTGGGTACTTATAAAGATTTGATGCTTTACCTGAGGGCATTAGTGTATTGGTTGTTACCGGAAAAGGGAACATCATGATATTACTCAAAAAGACTAGTTTGAAATTATTTTACTGTCCGATGTTAGACTGACAGTAAGTCCTGTATCTTAACACGTAGGGACACTGTTCAAGTAAGCAACGAGGATGAGAGTGAGTTGCTGAGGAATCATAGCGAAGTGAGTGCAGAAGACAGAGAGCTACTCCAAGCTTACCATCATAGCTTCGATGATGATAGGGTAGACCTGGACCTGATTCTTTCTCTGCTTGACTACATATGCAGCAACTCACAAGAGGGTAGGTAATGTGTGTCATGATGGTGATGATAGTAATGATGAGGATGGTGATGATGAGGATGATGATGACAGTGATTATGATGAGGTGCTTTGTTACATTAAATTAACCCTCACTGTGATTTCTATTGCTTCAGGTGCTATCCTAGTCTTCCTGCCTGGCTATGATGACATTGTCACCCTGCGTGATATGCTGCTACAGGATGATGCTTTCAGTGATCGTCAGTCCTTCCAGATATACACCCTTCATTCCAGCATGCAGAGCCATGACCAGAAGAAAGTCTTCAAGACACCAGGGCCAGGCGTTAGGAAGATTGTAAGTACAATAGCTGAAAGCACAAAATCTTGCAGACTGTAAAATCCTACTGTAGCCAGAGTTGGGACAATGTAATAAAAGAGCATGAGCAAGGTTCAACATTTAAAATAAAATACATATTACAGTTTCTGTTTGACCTCAAGAAGAAGTAGGAAATGAGCATCACTGTAGTTCCACAAAAAAAAGTAAGAGTACATACTTTTTGAATATATGTATATACAGAATTTGTTTGCATGGTCACTCTACTGTCCTTTATAGTTTTTATTTATTCCATACATATATTTTTAAGATTAGATGAAGGCTTTTAGAGTAATCATATAGCAGAACTAACATACTCTTCAAGGTTGTTCAGTGTATTCTTATTTTGTAATCCTCTCAACCCTTCCGTATTCTATTGTTTGTGCATATTTAAAATACACTTTCAAAAAATACTGTGCGTAAACCCTGAATTATTCAGTTGATTGACGGGATTCCTTTGCCCTCTACAGGTGCTATCAACAAACATAGCAGAGACAAGTGTGACCATCAATGATGTAGTCTTTGTTGTAGACTCAGGCAAGGTCAAGGAGGTGGGTATACCATATACCAAACATGTATTAACTCATCATTGAAGCATTTAAAAAAAATAATTTATGTATTTTTTTTCTAAGTATGGTGTAACATATATGGTAATGGATCTACCACACAGAACACATATTCAATAGAATAAGTGAAGAACTAATTACAAAGGAAATTCTTAAATATCCATGACCTGTCACCTGAATTTGATAAAGATACAATTTAAATCCATTTGAAAGTCATAAATGTTTTAGGAAAAAATAGAAACTTTTATTACAGGTTTCAGAAAATTTGGTATCATTTCTATTCACATTGTTCGTTCTTGTACTGCTTGGAATGGTAATTCTCAGAACTACGCTTTGCTAGGTTGAAAATCCATATTTTACAATAAGCAGTTAAGAAATACCTACAGATGTGTACATGTTCCATGGAAAATTCATATGATCTGTAAATTGTGGCCATGTTACAGAAATCTTTTGATGCTATTGCTAACATCTCATCTCTGAAGAGCAACTGGATCTCCAAGGCTAGTGCAAAGCAGAGAAGGGGAAGGTATGTACATGCAACTTACAGAATGATAAACTTATTATGTCAATGAAATAATCATTTTTTGTGTGCTAGAGGGATGTTAATAATATAAAGTCACATTAATGATGGACAGAATAAAACACTACATGATTATGCTAGTATTTCTCCAGATGAGAAAGAAATTGCTGCTCAAAAATATTTCTCAGGTTTTATTGCCAGTTGGGATGAAGAGAATTTCAGTGGAAGAAATGAATTACATTTTACCATTAAAAATATGAATGTTACCCATTTTTTTTTCTTTCTAGATGTTTTACATGACATAAGCATTTGGAACAAATGGATAATTAACAAATAGAAAATGAAATATTGGATTACCTTGTGTTTTATGCCTATATTAGAAATCAGATGATGCGGATAGACGATGCTTCCTGATAATGTCAAAAGCATGAATGATAACAATGGATGTCATGTATGTTTTGTTATGTTCTGTAGAGCTGGTCGTTGTCGTCCAGGCATGTGCTTTCATCTTATCAGTAGAGTTCGCTTCCAGAGTCTACCAGACTTCCAGGTCCCTGAGATTCTAAGGACACCTTTGCATGTAAGCAACAAAATTTGTGTCCTGTGTTTCCAGTCTATGCTATAAAGTCTGACCTTTCTTCAGTATTCCTATTGTTTTACAGTTTTAGGTTAACAATTACAGTACAAGTTGGAATGTTGTTATTGAACAAGGATATTTTAAAATTTCCAGTGTGATGATGATAGTTATTGGAATGAAGGCTGTAATGAAGATAATGATGCTGATAATAAACAGTGATGATGATAATGATGATGATGATGATGATGATAATGTTGATGACAAGGATTGAGGATTTGATGATGGTGATAATGGGGATGATGATGATAGGTTGATGATGATGTTGATGATGATGATGATGATGATGATGTGATGGCGGTGATGGCGATGTGATGATGAAGATGATGATGACATTGATGATAGGAGTAATGATGGTAATGATGATGATGATGATGACATTGATGATAGGGGTAATGATGATGATGGTGATGATGATGAGGATGAATATGGTGATGGTGGTCATAACAATTGCATATCATTGTCACTACAGGAGCTATGCCTTCACACCAAGCTGCTTGCCCCCAATGAGACATCAGTAGCAGACTTCTTGAAGAGGGCTCCTGAGCCACCAGCCAATTTAGCTATCAGGAATGCCATTGAACTCCTCAAGGTATGATTCAAGTTTGTATTCAGTTATGGTCTGCTGTGTTCACTTAAAAGTCCTATTCCTACCACTTCCTTCCAAAATTTAGCATGCAGCTATATGCTCAGTTTAGATCTCAATTGAGGTTGGATTGGAGTAATTAACCATACTTTAACCAACCATCAGACACAAAACTTGTGAAGATTACTCAGTAGTAAGTAAGCCACAAATGATGATGAATTGACAAATTTCTTAGCATCAGAGATTCTCCTTGAAATGTCTTTCACAGGGAAAAAATTGGTAAAATTTCACATTTTATACTTCTGAAACCTATTGTCAACATCCCTGCTATCATGAAATATACATCAATTTAATTTGTAGGATCCTATATTAAAACTATGTTTGTTAATTACTTATTATTCTTGGTTTCTTCAAAAAGAAAGTTGTTACAAGCTTGCAACCTGTAATAGAATCATTACAAATATTTCAAACAAAATTCATTTTATTGCTTGGATTACAGAACATGCAAGACTAGTTGATCCATGATTCAGCTTCAAAATACTCATTCATTGACAGTCCAAAATTTGTGTGTAGTTAACTATACATTCTGGTGTCACATTAATGATTCTTCCTTCTTCTCAACTCCTCTTGCTCAGTCCATTGATGCGATGGATAAGTGGGAGGACCTGACCGAGCTAGGATGCCACCTCGCAGACCTACCAGTAGACCCTAGACTGGGTAAAATGGTTCTGTACGCCATCGTCTTGAAGTGCCTTGATCCAGTCCTCACCATCGTGTGTGCTCTGGCCTACAAAGATCCATGTAAGAACATTGGGTGATTTCAAGTTCGGTGTTGGTGTTGGTGTTGGTGTTGAGAGCGTGGAATGGGCTGCTGATTCTAGCCCCAACACCGAATTCGGGTTTATAAAAATAATACCAATCACATTATTGATAGCTCAACACCTAGTGAAGTCAATCCCAGCACCAGCTTCATTTCAGGTTCGGTGTTGTGGCTGGTGCTAGTTTTGCCCCAACACCAACACCAGCTTTCAACACCGAACTTGAATTCACCCAATGCATGCATTGAGTGTTATATTATGAAATAATTTCAGAATACAATGTTCCTTCAGTGAAATTTGTTATTATTTTTATTTTCAATATTTTGGGGGGGTATTTTTTCATGGGCTGATAATGTAGCTTTCATCAGATTTTGTGTCATGCATATACCATAATTCATGCATTGAAAAAAAAAATCATATAGAAGGGCAATTTTTATATCTTTGAATATTGCAAATATGATATTTAGACGAATTATAAAAGTCCATTGATATTCAGCATATTTCAGAGAAGGCCCATCATGCCAACCCACAATTTTCAGAGCTCTGCCTGTATTCCAGTTTGGAATCTTCTTCTTGTGTCGCTACACATTTCCCAGCCACCGCAAAACACAGGCTGTGGCATGTGGGTTGTAGTTGTGGAGATCCTATGATGCGCAGGATTCTGGTATTCTTGTGACCTCTTTTTTTTCCCCCACAGTTGTTCTTCCCAACCACCCATCACAGAAGCGTGGTGCCATGCAGGTCCGCAGGAAATACTCTTCCAACACATTCAGTGATCACATGGCCTTACTGAGGGCATTCCAGGTCAGTCACAAACCACAAAAGCTGTATTGCTCTTGCCAACTAACATTGATTTGAATTCCATGGAATCAAAATTATTGCCAGGAGTACAGGATAAAACAGCTTTATAGCTTCAGCACCCTCTAAATATTTTGTCAACTCCTGTCTCTGTCAAAGAAAACAAGTTCATGTCATTCAGTTATGAACTTGTAAGTCACAGGGAGATATGTAGTTGTAGATCCATTGATACCTTGAAAAGTTGACAACGTAATGAGTCTGAGTTTCAGATTTTAAAATTTTGAAAACTGAGTGAAGTGTACTTGAGTTTAAAGGCAATCAGTACAATAAGTAAATCATTGGCAATACGTGGAACAAAAGAGAAACTTTGACATACCCCAGCTGTCCAGTAAAACTGTTCATGATTAAGTTAATAGTGAGCATGAAATAAAATCTTCATCATATATTTATTGCTGCTTTTTTGGCATCACTTCCCAAGTCATAATTCATCATCTCTTTGTTTGATTTTGATACCAGTCTTGGCAGAGAGCACGTAGCGATGGCTGGGAAGGGACTTTCTGTGATAGGAACTTCCTGTCAAGAGCTACTATGGAAATGATTGTAGGAATGAGGTGAGATAATCATCACAATCCATTTTCCTTTATTACATGTGGAGGAAGATGAAGGTTAACTGTGTGGGACGAGGATCTCATGTTGGATTTTACAAGTGTGGAAACCTCTTTCTTTTGGTGGGTGCATGTGTTTTGATAAGTGTCAGAGGATGTTGGGCAAAAGATGATCCCTTGAATTGCTTTAACAGTGCCAGTGCTTTCAAAACCCTCAATATATTCCAAAATCTGTCCCTGTCTCACATAAGGGAATGTGTGAACTTGCACACAAAAAAGTTTATACAGTTCAAATAACCAATGACTTCTGACAATGGATACAAAATATGTGTTATTCGTCACAGAATAATGCTTAAATAGGAGTGATGATGATATGGTCTAAGAATACTAGGAAACTTTTTGGATATTCTGGTGAGAGTGGAAGTAATATCTTGTCTTCATTGAGGACTCAACTGCTAGACCATTAAGCTTTGTGAGAGCAATGTTGTGACATTGGGACTGATACTTTGATTTTTTTTTTTCCGGAACCCAGTTGCTAGGCCAGATGAGAATGTCTTGCTTCATGAGATCAAAAAAGAGATTGTGTATGTATTTCATGTTGGAAGTCCTGGCCCCAGCTACTTGGCTAGTTGACAACATCATTGTGACTTTTTGATTATCTTGTTTGCTCCAGGACCCAACTGCTAGGCCAACTGAGAGCATCAGGCTTTGTGAGAGCAAGAGGACCAGGTGACATCCGAGATCTGAACACCAACTCTGAGAACTGGGCGGTGGTCAAGGCCTCCCTCTGTGCTGGCATGTATCCCAACATTCTGAAGGTGGACAGAGAACGCAAACAACTCACAACCAAGTAAGAGCTCTCTACCATCACCTGTGGGTTCAATTTCTTTCCCAGCCACAAGATGGGGAATTAACTTAGTTAGTTTTTAGTACATTTTGTACATATGTTACATTGAACAAAAGACCTTGCAGTATGTTGTCAAACAAAAACCTGTTGATAGAAATGGTGTGCAGAAAGCAGAGTTTGAGCTTTTACAACTTACAGTTGTACATATAGTTGTTGACTGTTCTATATTTGATATAATTCAAATTTAATCCTGTATTTTTTATTACCTTTTTTTTTATACTGCTTTCGACAATGGTGATGATGGTAATGATGATGGTGATGGTGATGACAGTGATAATGGCAATGAGGAGGATGGCGATTATAATAATGATCATGATGATAATTTTCATAATGCTTTCACAGGACTGAGTCCAGGGTAAGGTTCCATCCCAACTCTGTGCTCCATGAGGTTGCTAAAGGCAAGGCATCACTGAGTGAGGAGCATAAGAAGACTGTAGAAAGCTTACCCTCAGACTGGCTCTTATATGATGAGCTCACCAGGTATGTGATAAATGAGAATTGAAAATTGCTTCTTTGAAAATTGCTTCTTTTCCCTCCCCCTCTTCTCTCTCTCATTCTCTTTCTCTTTCTCTCTCTTTCTTGCTCTCCCTCCCCCTCTTTCTCTCTCTCTCTCTCTCCCTCCCCCCCCCCTCTCTCTCTCTCTCTCTCTCTCTCTCTCTCTCTCTCTCTCTCTCCCTCCCTCCCCCCCTCTCTCTCTCTTTCTGTTCTGATCCATGTTGTACAAGACATATATAGACCACCTTAAAATTTTCAGATGGTACTTGAATGATGGGCAAACATGATTCCTGGAAATTCAATAAGTGCATTGTATATATGATATTCAGTTTAAGAAAACGAAAATATTTTAAATAGTAATGTCCATGGTTTTTCTCTCTGTCGGAATAATTATTACTATATAAATGTCACTAAATTTCATTCACCTTTTGTAGAAATCTGATGAGATTTCCAAAATTGAATTCTGCAACAACATTGCCACCATACAAGAACAATTAGAATGGCATGTAACCTTTAACTTTTAGTATTATATAGTCTTATGGATGGACATTTTATGCCAGTTTTGTCCATTTCCTCTTCAGCTCCCACTTCAGGACAAGTGTCCGTTGCGTGACCCTCATCTCGCCCATCACCATCGCCCTCATCTGTGGCCCCACCCGTCTCCCCTACGATGCCCTGGTCCTCCCCGAAGGGACTGCATCCTCCATCGCGACCAGGATGGGACCCAATGGAGATGCTGCCAATGACTCCAGTGAAGGAGAAGATGATGATGTCAAGGTTGCCAAGGCGACGCTCAAACTGGACGACTGGCTGGTTATCAAGTCAGAGCCTCTAGTAAGTGTTGATATTCAGAGCCAGGGGCGAATCCAGGATTTTGTAAAAGAGGGGGCACAGAGCCGGAAAAGTACACAATTAGGGGGGGGGGATTTTTTTTCATTGTGTACTTAGGTATGCCAGTTGGGTTTCAAAAGAGGGGGCACGGGCAGGTTTTCCCCCTATGTAGATCTGCCACTGTTCAGAGCTTAGAGACAGAATTTCAGCAGCTAGAGTGAAGTAATTCATTCAAATGTAGTAATGAATGAAATAGGCATTACTGAGTGTATTTTTAACTCATCTGCAGTGTGGTAAATGAACAGATATTTCATATCTCTGAGCTATTCTTATGAAGTACATTCCTGGCCAGCAGCTTTTCAGTAGTTAATGATTAACATAAAGGATTAGATGAAATCCATATCAAAAGGTGATACAAAATGAAATTCTATAATACTTATGTTCATCTTGCTCTTGTATATAGGCAGCCAGCTTGGTGTTGCAGTTACGAACCAAGTGGCATACATTGTTCATGAGACGAATGAGAACCCCAGCCAAGCCTTGGTCTCAAGCTGATGAGGTAAGTTCTTTCTGGCTTCTATATTGGAACTACGACACATGTTCTGGCGACACTATGCTTCCTGGAACATATGGAGCATGCATTAACTGAATTCTGAACTTTAACTGAATTCTGAACTTTAACCTCGGACCCAGCCCAATACCTTACTCTAACCCTATCTATAAACTAAACCTTAGTCCCAGTCTCACCCCTAACCCTGTCTGTATATCTTTGATGACATGTAACTAGAAGCAAAGATTGCCATAGCAAATTTCAGATCACGTATATATCACTTTGTACTTAACAGGGAATGGTCATGGGAAGATTTTCCAATAAATTTTACAAGATTGATAGATATGATCAGTTGGTGATGCTCTGTTTTGACGAAGTATGACTAAAGGGTAAAAAGTTAATATTCAGGTGGATCTCATCATTTAAAATTTCTCATTATAAACATTATATGATATTTGATTGTTATCCTTGCAGGCTGTGCTGAAGACACTGATCAGAGTACTGACCAATGAAGAACAAGCTCTTGGACTCCAGCAGCCAGTAGGAGTAGGACAGAGACCGAAACCAATGGGTAAGCTTCTTTGTGATTCATCTGAGGTGCACTGTACAACAGGCATTTTTATGACAGTGTCCTTGTTTGGTACTCAATGTATTGTAGGGTTTTTGTTTTTTGTTGTTGTTAATTTAAAGGATCAATAGATCTGGTCACTGATATGTATTAAATTGTATTCCACTGGTTGTTGCTAAAATACTAGTCATGTTGTACACCTTATAAGTATATTATCAAGCTTGGTGCTAACGGTGATGGGGCTTTAGAAGATGTCCACCAAAACAAATTTACTGTGCAGTGCCACACCGTTGCATGGTCATCGTACATTTTCTCTGGCCTTTTATTTTATCAGAGGTACAAGATTAGGGTCACAATTGGGTTTGGGGTGAGGCCTAGGGTTACAGTTAGGGTAAGGTCTAGTTTTGGTCCAATTTTCAAGTTATGAAATTTGCATTGTAAAAAATTGAGCAAGGAGCGGTTGTTGCTGGACCATGTGCATTACCATCCCTGGCTCCCTAGATTATTTATTTTGATTTAAGTGCATTGACAACTTGCTATAATATTTATGACATATTTTTTGCTTATGAGCGTGATCAGTTAAGAATAGGCATTTTGTCCGTCTGTGACATTGAATATTTTATGAATTATAATTTTAGTAGGCAACCATGGCAACCAAATTTTATCAAATTTCAACTCCTTCAGTGATGCCCTTCACAGTGAAACATAAAATAGCTCTCTTCAATTGAATACTTATTTTCTACAGGCCTTCAAACTTTCAAAATTTGTCAAATGTCTGTCCGTGACTAACCGATCAGGCTGTAATACAGTCATGTATTATTGAGATAGTTGATTGAAAGTCTGTAGAAAATACATTAAAGTGACTTGTCTTTGAATGCACAAATGTCACCTCATTTTACATGATTTTTTTACCTGTATGGTATTAAAGTAAAGTGGATATTTTATTGAACCCTGTGAACTGACATCACTGGTTTTCCCACATTTCTCCAACAGCAATAGAGCAATTCAACAGCCCACCAAGTGGCAGCATGTCAAGCCGCTTCTCAAATTCACAGGTAAAATCATTTGGAGTCTTTGAATGAAGTGTGCATGATTTTTTTTTTTTTTTTTTTTTTTTTTTTTTTTTTTTTTAGCCCGTCTTGTGCAACCCTCCCATTTCTTATTGTAAAATTTCACAGCTAAATGTAAATAGCATGCTTCAAAATGTTGAATCATTTGTCATTTACTGTTTCTATGCATTACAGAAAACAGAAAACAGATCTTGGCAGAAAACAGATACATCAGGGAAGAAATTCGTTGAATTATATTAGAATACCCAATTAGATGTTCTCTGTAGGTTTCCATGGTGAGTGAGTATTCACAATTGAAGGTTTTCGGTAACACCATGTGGGAGCCTCTGTGAAAAGGCTGTTGATATATTCTTTCGTGAAAAAATAACCCACTTATGGGGCGTTTAGAGGAATTTAGGAGAAGTGAAAGGAAAGGAAAGAGATGGAAATGAAATGAAATTAAACACTTACACAAGACTATTTTTGGTTTTTGTTTTCGGTGTTTGTACACCAAAAATGAAGTGAAATGGAAAGAGGAAAGAAGAAGAAAGAGTGATCGAGATCAGGAAAGTTCTGAGTAGGTCACAGAAGTTTGGAGAGAGTAGTTCTGAAAAGAACTGTTTGTATTCCTCTGTAGAGTAGTTCTGAAAGAGAGTTTCCGAACTATGGTATTCTTTCGGTAAAGGAGTATATCTATCTCGACGCGTTTCGAACAGTGTGCTCTGTTCATCGTCAGGAGATTAACTTGAGGAAAACTGCAGTGCGGCAAGTATTTATGCAGTTGTGCGGACCGGGGTACCGTTACTGTGCGAGCCCGTGTTCGCCATTCCGCGCCTCTGATTGGTCCGTTAACGGAAGTGGGCGTGGCTTGCGGTTGCGTGGTCTAAATGTGTGTCAGTGTCGGAAGTTTGCCGCGCAAATGTCTATGTCTATTGTTAGTCGTTTCCTGTCGGGACCTTTAATCTGTTTAGAGATTATCGATTGGCGTGAAGTAGTGTGTTGTGCTGGGGGGGGGGGGGTAATGTAGTTTAATGTTGTAATGTACGTCTGTTTAGGAGAGGTCGCCAAATGTCGTTGATGACTAGTCCGCTGTCCTGTGGTACTGTGTTGTGTTGTTGTATTTCGATGGCTTCTCGAACTCGTCTGGTGTGCCAGTGTTTGATGGAGGTGATGAGTTTCGTATTGGGCCAGTCGATAGGGTGATTGAGTTGCTGGGCATGTTTGACAATTGCCGACTTGTCCCAATCGCTGTGTTTAAAGCTGGTCTGATGTTCCTTAAGTCTGGTTTTGAGGCTGTGTCCTGTCTCTCCGATGTACACCTTGCCACATTGGCATGGTATCTTGTTTTTTCACGAAAGAATATATCAACAGCCTTTTCACAGAGGCTCCCACATGGTGTTACCGAAAACCTTCAATTGTGAATACCCAATTAGTCGTGTGAATTCATCTATTGAAAGTAGATTTTGAGAACAGTGGGGATAAAATGAAATGATGCTCTTTTTTTAAATTCGGTATTTACACGAAATTGATAACTTCCTACGCTAATAGTTTCAGTTTTCATGAATGTGGTCCAAAATGCAATTTCTTTGAATAGGAAAATAGCTAGCCTGAATTCAAAGTAAATTTGGTAAACCTTTAATTATTTTCTTCTCACAGCAGCAAGGCAAGGGTAGAGGTAACTGGAGAGCAAATGATCAGAGACAAGGAGGTAAGTGTCTTGTGCTTTTTGGGGTATTGCAGTGTCTTTATGCCTCTGTTCATCAAAAGTAGTGCTGATAAGTTCGTGTTTCGAGGTTGTCTGTATGTCTGTCCTGCTATTATGTTATCGCATTAGTTCAAGAACCAGCTAAAACGTGAACATCAAATTGCAACCTAGTATATGCTCTGGCAACATTTGTTCCGGTTTTTTTTTTGGTCAAAAATATTAGCCCGTATTCTGAACTCCGGTTTAACTGAAACTGCGGTCTAAGCATGGTTTAAACCCAGCCTGAACCTGCCATTTAAACCGGAGTTTTAGAAAATCACATTCTGAACTCTTGTTTAATTTAAACTCCAGTCTAGTGTAGTTTAACTTTGAACAGAAATTTAGACTGGACTTGGAGTTTGAGTCAGTTTTAATTAGACTCTGGTTTAACCAGTGTTTTCAGAATACAGGCCATGGGGTTTAGGGTTGCAGTGTGGTTTCACATCAGGTTTAGGGTTAGGTATAGTGTTTGGTCCAAGGTTGAAATTGTTGAATTTAGTAAGTGTAGGAAATTAAATGCAGAACAATTGTCACTGCAGCATGTGTCTCAGAACCACTTCAAACATGATACTAGCATGCATCGCTCTGCAGAGATGAACAGATTAGGTAATGCACACGAAAGTGAATCATTATCACAATATATTTAAAAATCATTTCAAGCATCACTTTCAAACTTGGTAATTTTAGAGCAGTTGATTGAAAATTCACTGAATATAGAAGGAGGCATATTGGTAATGGAGTCACATTTGTCAAGTTTTTGTGTAGCTTTTTTTTTTTCAAAGTAGCATTGAGTTTAAATCACCTACCTTTATCCTTTCCTCATTCCACCTCTCCTTGTCTCCCCCTTTCTTTTCTTAATCTCTTTCTCTCTCTTTCTCTTTTTTTTCACTATCTCTCTCTTTCTCCCTCTCTGTGTCTCTCTCACTGATGTCAAACAGGTCAATACAGTAGCAGAGGTGGTGGTCGACCACAGCCTCCATCCAGCCCCTCTTACCAGCACAACAGTGGTGGTTACAGAGGCCAGGGTCAGGGACAGGGAGGAAGCTGGAGGCAGTCACCTACATCAAGAGGAGGACCTGGGGGAAGGTGGAATAACTCACAGAGGTAAAGTATAACTAGTCTTAGAGCAAGATCATAAGTAAAGGAACTGTTTTTGTTTTTCTGTAGGTAGGCTTGAACATGAATCTTATTTTTGTTGACCTACGGAGTATAAGAAAAGTATGTATGATACATACATTTATAACATAAGGTAATAATTTCCATCTCACATTCCTCCCTCTACAGGACCCCACCAAGGAGTCCCATGGTACCAGACCAACACCAGCAGAGAGGTGCTGCAGGGAACTCCAAGATCCCCTGGTCTACCCAGGATGGGAGCGGCTTCACCCCCATGGCCCATTCCAGCCCCGCCTTCCAGACTGGTCCTCAGTCCTTCAAGCCCTCCTCTCATCCAGACAGGGTGTCTCCAGTACCCTACGGCAGCGGGAGAGATGCCTCTCGTGGTAAGAAGGGATCACCCAGGGGCGGTGGTGGTGGTAAGAACAGTCGCCTCAATGTCCATGCCAAAGAGTTCCACGGGTCAGGGTACAAACCCAAGGGAGGCGTCCGTCCACCTCCAGGGTTCCAACAGTTTTAGGAATCTAGGATTCCTCTCAATGAGGTACTTAAATGTAATCTTGAGTTGTGGTAATGACAGAAAATAATAATCTCATAGAATTAAACAAAATGTACACTGAATGTTCAAAACTACAGATAATGAATACCCTCCAAATGCTACTGGTAGAATATATATATATGTAATAGCCAAGTAATGAGCAACAAAAGATATGGAAAACAAAATGAATGTCCCAACCCACTCAGATAACATGTGTGTTTGTTATCTGCAAATGTGAGTAGTGCTCTTAACTGAATGTGATCTCCAGCAAGTTTCATTGGTTTGTTTATTGGTCTGAACAACCCACCTGAAAATTAAAAAAAAAATTGGGCCACTTGCTCTTGAAAGAGGGCCCCATTACCAGAACTCAGGATTCACTGTAAAGAATGAGCTACACAGCGTCATGATGTGTGAAAAAGGGTTTCAAAACAGTACTAAATTGGAACACTTCATTAGCATCTCATTTACGAATTGTGTGCTAAGAGACGTAAAGTTGCAATCCGTGTACATGTTGGATATACTGATTGACATTGACATGCTTCTCGGCAGGGGTCTTTGTACCGTTAGTGCAAGTTGAGTGAAATCTAGCAGCATCCCAGGGGAATGGTTTGGGAGGACTTAATTTTACATTAATTTATGAATTACCCTTGTTAGTATTTTTAATGGGGAGAATTTTACCCATGGATTTTTTTCCCCCCTGAAATCCCACACGTTTGGTATGAGGACCAATTGTCTTATGCATTGGCTAGAACCCTGGACATAAATAGGTAGGGGCTTCCAAGACAATGAATTTATTGAATGTTACTATCTTGCCATGTAGAGAATGCTGCACATCACCCTACAATGTTTGAATTAATGAAACTTGATTTTACAGTAATTAATAGTTTGATAATTCCAACAACTTGATTTGTACCTGAAGTACAAGAGAATACGTACAAAGTCGGTTCCTGTGAAAGGGTGAGCTGGTAGTTTCTCTCTGTTGGAGAATAACTGAGATGAAGATTTGTGACCAATTGCTACAAAATGTTCTTAACTGCATATATGATTTCTTTTGGAATCAAAATCTTATCAACTCTATAATTATGTACTTGTATACTCTATTGATGATAATGAGCATGATTAATGTGATTGTATTGGATTTAATTTAAAAAAAAAATTACATGTACTGCTGAATCAGACTTGGATGATTGATATTGAAATCAATTTCCTTTGTGAATTTGACTTTTATCTCTGAAACTTCTCTCTGCTGTGAAAGGAAAAACAATTTTGCAGTTTTCTGAGCTTGTATGATTGATAGATATTGATTAATAATTGATCAATGATCAATAATACCTTCTGAATACCTGCGCTTTGCTGCTGGAGCAGTCACTACCAAATTAAGAATTAGATCTTGTGAAATGTACAAATTATGAAAATACATATGTGCACTTTGAAAAATATTAAGATTATACATGTAGATAAATTTCCTTGAGATTTTATGATGAATTCACTTGATTGTTTTCACCTGTATTCATGTATCAAAGATATATTGTCTGTTGAAAGCCAGAAGGGCATTAACCCTGTGTTAAAGTATATGAGTTAATGTCCTTCTGGCTCCAAACAGACAATATGAAATTCTATGCTATGTCTAACAAAGTTGCTTTTTAGATCAGTATGCACAATTAACCCACCAACAACAAAAAATATGTGTTGTAATGATTTCATTGATGATGTAGGGAGAATGTCAGAACATTTCTGAATATGTCAGTAATTACCATTGGTTTATGACTTTATTGATTTGCATTCCAAGTTTTTATGTCAGTATCAAATAATGCATTTGTTATGAAATGTTTAGGATTAATGCAAACCCCAATGGCCGGAATTCACAAAGGTGGTTTCAATTCAGACCATAGTTTATGCAGATTTCATGGTATAAATACGCTTGATTTAGTGCATACACTTAAAAAGATCCAATAATGAACACGTGCTGGTCGCGCGTGGTAGGCAGAAGCGCTAAATTTACGCCTTTTGCCATGGTTCAGACCATGGTTTATGTAAATTCAGACCATAGTTTATTTAAATTAATTTACATAAACCATGGTTTGAACCATGGCAACAAGCGTAAATTTAGCGCTTTTGCCAACCACGCGCAACTGGCGCGCGTTCATTATTGGATCTTTTTAAGTGTACACGCTAGCATATTTATACCACGAAATCTGCATAAACCATGGTCTGAATTGAAACCACCTTTGTGAATTCCGGCCAGTGAGTCTATAAACTGTAGTGAAATATTTCCTTTGAATGATTGCATTGTTGCTTGGATATCACCATTACATTTTCCCTTTCTTCAGATATTTATGTACATGTGTTAAAATCTTGTATTTACATGTGAATTGAATTATCATTCATGTAAAAAAAAAGTGTAAATGTGTTGCTACCTCTGCCATCCAAAATTACCAATCAAGGTTTAGTATATTATAAAAAGATGTTGAAATGAAATGAAATAATCTTGTTCTTGTCAAGTTTCAATCTGAAATTTGATACTATATAGGCTGTGTTCTGAAAATATATTACCTTTTAATGAAGGAAGTAAATGATTATAATGAAGAATTATGAAGGGCTTGGTAACAGTGCTATGGATAGTGGGAATAATTCCAGTTGTGCATGTACCGCTTAAACATAAAGTTGAGTTCTGGTCAAGCAATTACATTGTGAAAGAAACTGTCTCAAAGCAACTGGGAAAGGTTGATCATGTCTACAATAGAATTGGTATATTCTGAGGTTTTGGAATCATCAAAATGATAAGAAATTTACTCAATCTCGTTAAAAAGTACATGAACAGCACACAGAAATTGGTATATGGGACTGCGCACACACACACGTGGCATGATGTTCTTGAACACTTCAGCTATTTCTTGTCATATTTCGAATACAAGGCATTTGAAGAGGAATCCTTTTTTGGGGGCATTTCCTCTATGATGTTCTTCCGAACTGACGTGAAAAGAATGAGAAAGCTCACAAATTATTTTTCACCTTTTAGCTTTACCAGAACTCAACCTTTTCTCTAATAGTCTAGGAGACTGTCCTAATACAGTCACCCCATTTTGCGTGAGGTTTGACCCTTTAAAGTTAAACCATCCATGTAATTCACAAAATGTCTCGCTTTTTGTTTACGCAGGCGAGACAAAAATGTTTTTTTCTCTACATACAGAGATTGGGGGCAGCAAAGCTTTGTTTAGGGGCACTTTAGTGTTTTTTCAAGGGCGTGTTATACCGGCTTTGCGATGGGAATTTTTGTCGGTTTTTATATTTTTGTAATGTACACCCATACCTCTTCCTTCTGATAAAATTTGGTCCATGGGCCTTAAGGGGATAAATTTGCCCCCATTTTTAGGGACCATCTGACAACCTATCCTGACAGAAAATTTTGTCAGTTTTTGTGTTTTTGGTAATGTATAGTCATACACCTTCCTTCTGACAAAGTTTGGCACATATGTTAGATGGGTTGAAATCGACCCAACTTTAGGGTGCTTTTGCAGGGCTCTGGGGGCCAAACCCTGCGACTTTGTTCGAGCTGACAAGCTTTTTGTGAATGACATGGATGGTCTATTAAAAGTAACTTTAAGGGGTCAAATCTCATATGTAAAATGGGGTGACTATTTTGGGACAGGCTCCTGACTATAAGTAGAAAATTGAATGTGGGCTAAAAGTTCATGTATGTGGTTATCGAATCAAGTAATTATGCCATTTATTAGTGGCCTTCAAATCACTTGAGGAAACAAGGGTAAATCTTTGAACCCCTTTGTTGTCATATTGTACTTTAAGTAATCTTGAAATCACAGAGATTGTCATCATGGTATATCTAGTTGAAAGAGAAAAAGTAGTTTTAATATAGATTCAAAATCTGCCAATCTATTGACATATACTGGGTAGTGAATACATTTTCTATTAAACATAATCTTTATGAGAAATATTTTTATTTATGTATCCCTAAAATGTGAGTTGTTAGATATTTTTGCATGCTTTCCATAGGAGGACCTCGCTTTTTCTTGATTAGAGGATATATTTCTAGGTATTTATCTCAATGAACTCAACTTTGATAGAATGGAAAAGTTTCGGTTGAAATAATATATGACATTCTCAAAATCATGTCATTTAAGGATTTTATTGAAATATGAAGAAAAAAATATTGAAAGCTGTTGTTGGATAGTTAAATTCAAATCAAATCGAATCAAATCAAACTTTATTTGAGAAAAGCAAGGAAAACTTATTTTTCAATTTTGGTTGAATAAATTTCTTTCCACCTTTTTTTTTTGGAACATCCAGTTGGACACTTTTCTTTTAATTTACTTGATTTCTGCCACTGGCTTTCAAATTAGGAAACATTGCAAAGTATTTGGAGTCTTGTGAAATACTCTATTGTGCTATTATGGAATTTATATTTGTTATTTCGAGACATATAATATGTCTTATGTGCCAAGAATATCAATGATAATAATGATGGAATTTTTGCTGTGAGCAAAATTCTATGTTCTTTTCAATAAAGAGATGATGTTGTATATATGTTATTTCTATTTAGCATTGAGCATGGTACATATGTATAAATGTTCACCATGAAAAAAAAAACATATATGTAAATTTTTCAATTAAGTTATTGTTACACATTTCAATGAAGTTGAATTTTAATAAAAGTTTTATGAAATATTCAGAAAAAAATGATTTATGTACTTATTTCATGATACCAAGCTCTTTAGTCTAATTTTAAAAATGAGATGAAATTCTGAGATAATCAGCTGTAGTAAATTTAAAGGGGAAGTCCATCCCAATGTCAAGTTGGTTTTGATAAAAGCAGAAGTATCAGAACAACAGATAAGTGAAAGTTTGCAACAAAAAAATCTGGAATATAAGAAATCAGTTTTTAGATTTTTAATCAATCAAACACCACTGGGGGGGGGGGGGGGGACTCTATGATTTCCCTTCTAAAATCTCTCATTTGTTATGTACTGAGAATTATTTTAAAAAATATACCCCTTCATAGTTATTGGTGAAAGTATAGATCTATTTCACAGAGGGGTGTGTAAAAACGTGTCCTATAATGTATTTTGGGCAAAGGTATGAGATATTTTCCAATCAGTTGCAAGTTTGTGTTTGATTGATCACAACTTTGAAAATGTTATGAGATTTTTCCTCACACCTTCACTAACTCCATTAATCTGTTTTTTTTCCCTCTCTCTCTCTCTCTCTCTCTTTCTCTCTCTTTCTCTCTCTCTTTCTCTGCTCTCGACTAGCTGTCAGGATAGACTTCTTAGAAGTTAACCCAACATTGGTTACTACAGTAATAGGTAACAACAAAATCACTACATTTTTTTCTAACAATGCCTGAACATGTCAATGACACTATATGGCTTTGTGTTCCACAGAGAAATTACAAAACACGGATGATAAATTTGTGTAATGTTTTGATCCACCTAACTGCAATAGATATGGACATTACCTCAAGGGGAAAGAAAATTTAGCACAGCTGTTTGACATTTGTTATTTCACAGACCATTTATTTAAGTATTTACACAGTATAGAATATAGATGCAGATAATCAAGGATGGATATGTATATTTTCACATTATAAATTAGCAGGCACTTAGTTATTTACAATAGTATAAATCAAGTTCTGTACTGGCATATTTTTTCCCCTGGAAATCAGAAATCTACCTAAACCTCTGAAGCAAACCAGATGAATTCCGATGTATGTTTTCAAAGCAATAGTTTCCCTTAAAATGTATACTTGTATTAAATTGCATTTATTATCAAAAGTTTACTAATATTTCAAGGAGGGACAATCAATATGCATATTGTATATGATTAAAAGTCAAATGCATAGTTTTATATATATGCATATCTACAGTTGTTTCTTTTCAAAATGAAAACATGTCACAAATACACACAAAAAGCACTTTACAAAACAAACCATTCAAGTTGTGGAAATTTACAATTTCCTTTCCTTAGTTTAGACATTAAAAGTTGCATTAGACCAAGCTCCTGGCAAATCTTTTTTTTTAGTTCAAAGTGTACCATACATCTAGAGTAATTTTTTAATCAGAAATTTATATTTACATATGTCTACATATTTACAATATAAATAGATACTATTTTACATCATACAAAAATTTCTCCCCCCATCAACTTACCATATACATGTATATGTACTTCAATTATTATTTGGCTGAGATTTTTTTTCTTCTTCAATCTCCCATTCAAGTCTGACAAAAGGTGAGACGATTGACTTTCTCTTACTGCATCTACACCCTATCTAACACTCTATCTCCCCACAAACTGTCTCTCTCTCTCATTCTGTCTGTCTTTACCTTCTCCAAGTCATGCTTCCTTCTATCTGCTGTTCCCTCTATCATCGTGATCATGGTGCAATAGCATGTCTAATCTGCTTGTGTTGCTTACTGATAATCTATTTTGATGTCGTCCGTTTGGTGCCAGAAGGGCATTAAGTCCCATCATTTGTACAGAGCTAACGCCCTTCTGGCTCCAAACAGAGGATGTGTAAAATTCCCAGAACTTGATAACAAACGTCTCTCTTTTATCTACTCCTTCTGTTCTTCAGCATACTGCCATATATCTGCCGGGGTTTACTCGTTTTTCCAAAGGTTCATTTTTCCAAAGGTTCATAATTCCGAAACACAAATTTCCCATAGCAGGGGATTCATAACGCCGAAAATGAAATAGGGTTCGTAATTCCAAAAATGAAAAAGGTTTCATAATTCTGAAGGTTCGTAATTCAGAAAATTTTCGGAATTACGAACCTTTGGAAATATGAACCCTTTTTCACTTTCGGAATTATGAACCCTAATTCATTTTTGGAATTATGAACTCCAATTCATTTTCGGAATTACGAACCGTCGGATAAATGAACCTTCGGAATTATGAACCCACCCTGTATCATTGCTGTCATGATCCTTTCTGGGCTATGGCTTGTCTAATCTGTTTGTCTAGTTCACTGATGATCCTATCTTGATGTGTATAAACCCCAGTCCTCAATAATGTATCTCTCTCTTCTATCAACCTCGCCACATGTTCCTCTAGTGCCGCATCCTCTGTATGGTGCATACCTCCCTGTGGGTTGATGTCTGAGTTCATGTCTACTTCTCCTGGTTGTGAGGTTGGCTGTTGTTGCTTCTCCTTGCTCAGCTCTCCTTCTTTTAATCTGAAGATTCCAAGCAATAATTGGAAGAGCATGATTAAAATCCAGATGAGGTATTATTGACTGGCATTTTATTTCATCTATAATGCCAAAAGATGAAATATATCCTTGTAGGTAAGCAACCAATGGACTTAAATCTTTAATGCTCATCCAAGCAAGTAGAATATATAGAGAATAAATACAGCACTTTACAGAGGAGAATCAGGATTCAGATTTTGTTAAAACCTGGGATTATCTGGTTCCAAGTCCATAGCTCTAAGCTACTGCGCCTTCAATCACCTCCACTTCACACCATCATTAATGTATAATTCACCTCTTAAAAAATTCTTAACTCTTCAAAGTTGAAACAATCGATCCTTTAGTATCCTCATGAAATTAATTTTATTTGGAATAAAGAGCTGGATTAAAATGAAGTGATTAGGTGATGATGGCAGTCCTTCCGATTTTCACTAGCATGTCAAATGTACTCACAGTTTTGTACCATTTTGTTCATCTTTGAATAGCTTACCATATTAGTGACATATTTTGTTAAACATTGTGTGTGAAATCATGTGACTTCCTACACATACACACATGTACCAGTATACAAAACTCTCCAAACTTATCAACGAAACTAAAACGTCCATTGACAGAGCTGCCAACCTGTCATTTTCAAAAAACATATTATTCAGCTTGAAAAAACATATTTTGCCGGTTTTATATGTTTTTCGTTATTTTTCCTTAAAAATGCTATTGCGACTACTGTACATTTCTTTAATAAGATTAAGAACGCCTTCATTTGCATAAAGTCGTTTCATGTGAATGCATTAAAAAATAAAATACTGGTCAACATTGTGGTTTAATAACTTGAAAAATACATATTCGAGCAAACTACATGTACAGTGTACATTACTGACTGCATTTAGGTGTTTCTTGGTCTTTAGTTTAAATGCATCTGTATTTGGTTACTACCTCCCTGTGCTAACGTGAAGTCAGCCCCGCACAGTTTGCAACAGGCACTGAACTCGTCTCGTCTCGAAGCATTTATACAGCTCCATTTTGCTGCATACTCGGGTTGGAATGTTTGCTTCCTTGCTTTACCCTTAGATTTCGACGATGATGCCATGATTATTCCTCACTAATAGTAATAATCCACGATAAAATCCATGCCACAGAAATGTGCAGGAGAAAGCATCTGCGTAAACACGAAGATCAAAGATTTTTCGCTGCACAAACAATATCGATGTAGACACACACGCAGTATACACAGCATGCATATCCATAACACGTGTAGCGCAGCGCGAGAGCACGTACACACACCATGCATAGGCCATAGGGGCGCACACACAGATCCATGCATGGACTGCACACAGGGAAGTGCTGCGCTGATGCACCATATGCTGTAGTCCATGCAGCACATGGTGCATCAGCGCAGCACTTCCCTGTGTGCAATCCTATGGTGCAAACATCTGTAGTGCGCCCGCGCACGCTGCATAGGATCTGTATGTGTAGGAATTGCTCGCACAACACAACGGCACAACCATGCATACGCTCGTTCTCACAGCCAGTCTAGTCACGTTCGCACAACCATACTCAGAATTTTCAAAAAACGTATTTTCACACAGAAAAACGTACAGACGTATTTTACTAAAAAAAAACGTATTAATACGTTAAAAACGTACTACTTGGCAGCTCTGCATTGACCTACCTGTTGAGTTCTCCTTTGATATCCTGCAGTTCCTTTTTCTCCTCCTTGGAGACCTCCTTCTCCTCTGCTGCCAGGTATCGCAGCCTCATGTGCTCCAGCTCCTGCTGCTGTCTCTTGAGTCTCTGTCTGGCCTCCGTCGCTTCTCTCTGCTTCAGCCTCGCTAGCTCCTTCAGGGCTCGGCCCCACTGCTGCTTGTAGTGGATCTTGGACTTGGTTATCGACTCAAGCTTTCGCTCTAGTTCAACCTGTGGAAGGTTGGTTGAGAGAGACAGAGAAATAGAGAGAGAGAAAGAGAGACAGACAGACACAGAGAAGAGAGGAAGAGAGAAGAGAGAGAGCAAATGTAAATTGTATTTCTTCTATAAGATCACAACGTGTCTTAAGGCTATTGAAACTCCAGTTTACCCAATATGGTTACATTATACATCAACATGTATATTCCTTGAAGCTTTCCAAAAATATTGAAAATATTTTCCATCGATGCATTTGAAATATCTCTATGTAATCATCATTTACAATAAAATGGTGCTTATTTTATATTAGACTGTCTAAAATACATTATTGAATGACGATTCTAATACAGTTCATAATAATCATTTCAGATTTTTTTTAAAAATCACTTTCTCCTCATATATACAGGTTATGCCTGATTGCCTATACACATGTCTGAAAGGCACCTTGATAACTTGTCCAATGGAGTAGTAGAATTTAGATGATAAATACTTGTCATCATGTTATCTTACCTTTTCCAATGTAAGTAGATTGATCTGAGCTTGTAGTTTGATCTCTGGTTTGCTGCTTGATTCTTGCTTGAACTGATCAAACTCTTGATCTTTCTTGGCTAGCCTCTGATCAGCGTCTGCTAGCTGAATGGCTAATCTTTGCTTCTCCTCCTCCAGTACACGGACCCTTGACCTGCATAAAAAAATTGAGAAAGGGGGGGGGGTAATTAACAAAGTCAAAACTACACAGGGAACCACGTTACCTGTTTTTATTTTGACAATTTCAGGGAAGAAAATTTCAGAACAAAAAACGAAGTTATATCTTAAATTTGGATGAAACTTTAATGTTATTTCAATACCTGTACAATATAATACACTGTCTTTCAAAATGCTTGTTTTTTTAATTCTTTTGATTTGTTTAATTCACACATTTAAACCATACAATAATCATCATGCATAAGACCTTTTGGACTTCACCAAGTGGCATGGAGAAACTATACAGTACATCATTTTTTATTTCTTATTCTTATTTTCTGTACCCTGCCTGGACAATGTATTCATCTGTTTTAAACAATGTATGTTGTTAACACATATTTCCAGAATTGATCAACGTAATGCTATAAGTTTTGCATAGAGTTTTAATTACGAATAAACTGTGGTATTATTCTTTTCATTTCCTCATTGACATTTTGTCCCACTTCCTTTCTTTCCTCCTTTGCATTCGACACAAATCTTCATTTCAGTTTCCTTTTGTCCTTCCATTTTTCTTTCCATTCTATTGCTTTCCATTCTATTGCGCAATCAAAATCACTGATTCAAATAAACAGGATGTGCATATAATTGACTCTCATAGAATCTTAGGAAGTTCAAAAATCAATAACAGGAAATACCAGCAAAGTTAATTTCATCCCTCCCAGCTGTGAAATCTACAACATTCATCTCTACCTGTCAATCATAGTACATTTCACAAATTCTGTAAGGAAACTTACAATGTAATTTACTATTCTGATATTTTTAAAATAAAAGGAGACAGGACGAAATTGACTTCCAAGGAATTTTAAAGAACAAGACAACAACAGTGTATTTCAATGCTGAAAATGAACTGCACGTGTGTCACTGTGTGGTGAAACTGATTATGAATATTCTGATCCTAAAGTGTACGATATTGATTGTACGTCATTACAAGATAAAAACTTAAACAATTTAATTCTCTTCTGCAAAGAAAAAAACATTACTATTTAAAAGAACAATGAAACAGGTTCTTTGATAAAAATCAATATCTTTACCTTGACAATTAGTTCAATAAAACTATAAAGACAATAAAACTTGTCTTTCCTTATTGAAAATATGAGAACTAACAATAAACTTTCAAAACTTATTTCTCAGTTATAATCATAAAAGTATACAAGTCTTCCTTTTGTTTAAATGTATTTCCATTTCATTAAAAAACAGAAGCAACAATGATTTACCTATCATTCCAGCTACTAAGGCCTCGGCAGTTTATATATTTACAAAGAATTGAATAGATTTGCATACTTTTCGAGTTCTATCTGATGCAAGCAGTCTTCTTTTAATCTCCTGGATGCCTCCTGCATTTCAACAAGCTTGTGTTGATGTTCCCTCTCGAGATCTGCTCTTAGCCTTACTACTTCTGCTTCGTTTGCAGCTAGTTGGTGCTCTCGCCTCTCCACATCTGCCAAAGCAAATTTCAACTGTTCCTCCAGCCCAGCATACTCATCAGTCTGCAGATAAATTAGGAAGCGGTTTCAGATTAACTCATGTTACACCATCACATAATATGGGATCAACATAGATAAAATAGTACATATTGGCATCACAGGAAGAGAGAGAAACAGAACATGAGTTGCTTGTCTCAGTATAAACTTCTTTTTGGAGATTCTTAACTAGTGCTTCCTGAAATGAAACCCATTTACTCCTTCTATGCAATTATATTTACAAAAGATTATTGAAATTGGAGTTTCGAGATTCAAACTTTAAGATCTAATTCTTATTTGCAGCGTTAAATTGGGCATAAAATATATCACATGAGCACAGACTTAACCAAGCATGAACCTATTTCCATTTCAGGAAGAATAAACTTATTATTCTAAATCCAAACACAGACAACACTCAAATTGGGCAGAATAGGCTGTCTACGGCATGGAAGGTTAAGAACTGGTAATTGGATAAGACGTTTGCAGGTGAAATTGAAGTGCTTCCAAAATATACCAATAGAATACATATATCATAAATCCATGAGCTTTATGTAGATGTTCAATTATGAATGTTTGTGAGCTTGTTACCTTTTTCTTTAATACCAATGTTCTCTCCCTGTCTCTCCTTTTGAATTCTTCTGCTAGCGACTGAAGCTGATGAAGTTCTTTTTCTTTCATCTGTAAAAGAACAACAGGCGAAGAAAATGAGTCAACTTTTTCCAAAATGTATGAGAAACTGAATTGCAAAAGGAGGCCCAATGAAAAATGTATTCAAAGTCTACACTAAATCATGAATGGTGGACCTTCGTAACTGTACAGTGTAAGCCAATGTGTGTCCACTAGTGTACTTGTATTCTGCACTGTATCTACCAATTGAGATGAATTGTTTTTTACCTGTGTACCACATTTAATGAAAAATCACATCCTGTGAAGCTACAAGAAAGAGACCATCAAGTCATGTGAAACAACGCTTCCAGATTCAAAAACTTGGTTTGTGTAATTTTGATAATGATGACTAAAGCAATTTATGTTTTTTATGCAGTGCTGTTCTAGTCAGAAGCATTTCACAGCATAATGCAAAATGTAGCACTGTAGATGTGTCTACAATGTTTCCAACACAGCTTTCTTACTTGGTTCTCAAACATCCCTGCTTGCTGCTCCTTCCACATCTCTAGTTCCATAGCAGCCTTGTACTCTGCCGTCTCCCTAGGGTCTGGGGGAGGGGCCTGCGACGGGGGTGGGGGAGGTTGCTGCCTTGCTGGTGGTTGGGTTGAGCTGCTTGTACTGGTGGTCTGATCAATGGGTGAGAATTTGAGAACATAGAGTAATACATTGTCGTAACATGTCATCACAAAGAAGTTTACAAATTCTGGGCAACGGTACTGCATTATAATACTGAATTCTGCAACTTCTGATCGTGCAACATATGCTTAGGCCACAACTGCATGATAGTTGCATTCTAACACTAATTAGAAGCCTAACGTCTATCATATGTTTAACCTAATATACCTAAACCTAACTCATAACCTAATCACAACCCAATACCTACCCATATATTAACTATACCAAAGTAAAGCCTGGAGGAAATACCAGATCACCATGACTTCCTTCAGATTTTGTCTAAGGAAACATGCTCTGTGATTTTTATAACTGTCATGTCATAAGATGAAACACTTTAAACAATATACAAAGAAAGCCTGTTAAAATAAATTGCATGCGATGATGCACTACACTTCATTGTAAGAAATTTGTAAAATGAATTCAGAGCTTCAGCATGAATACCTTTTTTAATGCAAGATTTTGCTTTAAAAACTGTGACAAATTACAGCAAGAATTGCTTGGATAGAACTCATTTATTCCAATGACCAATCTTACCTGTGACATATCAGTACCAGGTCCCATGTAGACCTCCTGTGTTTTGATTGGACCATAGTCTTCTAGTCCAAGCACAACCTGAAGCTCAGCCATCTTGCTAGGTTTACCCTCGGTGGTCTCTGCTGCTACTCGCTCTGTAAAGATCTGTCTCCAGCCTTCTTGGGTCTCTGCACTGGTTGGCTGAGAATCACAAATCAACAAGGAGCATTCGTTAGATTTTCACAACTTGAATACAACTGTATACTGGTAATTATTTTCTCTGAATTCAAAGTGTGTTGTATTAAGGCATCATACAACCATTTCATACCTTTCCAGCCCCCATGAAAAATAATCCTTATTTTGAATGGTGAAAATAGTTTTCATATAGAAAGTTTTGACAGAAGGGAAGTGGAAAGTTGCAAATAGGTCTAAATCATTAACACAAAGCAACAAATGTGACTGTATGTCCATTGATATAATCATAGATACCTTCATACCTTTGAGTCAGTTGACAAATGTAGAGCAAAATTGTTATTATTTCCTACATTGTAATGACATCACCATTAATTTATTGAAGGAGTGATACAGCTAACTCTGTGCCCATTTTTTAAATTCAGCATACTTCATTAAACTTTCATATTAAGGAGCAAAAGCACTATTCTAAGTAAAAAAAAAAAAAATAACAACATAAAAAAAATGTTTACGGAGGATAAAAATTTGAGTACTTACAGCAATTCTGGCCCTGTCTGCACTGATGACCCCTGATAGGGGTACTCTAGCTACACCAAGTAGTTGGTCCTTCACCATCTTATCACGATGCCACACCTCCACAAGCAATGGCACCCTGAAAAAGACCCCAAAAGTAGCGATCATAATCCACAAAAATTAAACAACATGCAAGAAAGTCAAGTTATCCTCATCAACTCTCCCATTAACAATGGATGATAAAACCTCTATGCTTGTTCCCAGTTGGTATTTGTACATGAGCATTTTCTATCTGAAGCTGTCAAATTTGATGGATAACACATGTACCAGAATTAGCTTAGGGTATGCTAGCCAACACTATGATGTTTTCAAATACTTTCCCTTTAAAATTTTGATTCTTTTTTTTCATCTACAGCCTGTTTTCTTAGATAAGATCTGTCATTTCTTTTTTATATATTGATACCCTACACAAAGGCTGACACCGAGTTTAAGTGACATATCAAACTTTGCTGCTCTCAAATAAATAATTAATATTTACTGCATGTCACTCTAAGAGCAACCAACAAAATAACAAAATTACAGGATAAACATATATCAAGAGCACACTGATATGTTAAAAAATCTTGACAACTGAATCATCAGATCATTTACATATGGCATATCTGTCAATTTACCTAAATAATGTTTCTCTAAGTTGTTGAGGAGTTGTTGCAAAATCAAAGGCACAGAATGAATGTGGCAGGAGCACCTCCGTGTGGCGACGCACCTCCACTGGGGGATGGGTCATGACAGGGGAGGAGCTTCCAAAGAAGGGGTAGGTGTACCTATATACAAACATGAAAACAAAAATCTCAACTGCAAACTTATGGACGAATGTTTTTATTGGTGAGGAAGACCTGCAACTTTTCTGGAAGAGCTTTTGATTAAGAGTTATTACATGCACCTCTGCTCAAATTTAAACATGTTACAGTGATGTCTCAACATTGATGTACAAAGACATTCAACAATATGCTAGATGAACTGCTTCCCATAACCATACAAGCATTGTTTGTGATATTTACATGAGAGTCATGAATGACACTGCATTAAACACAGTGTTTCAAAATAACAGGCTATTTAGATCTCACTGGATCAATTCAAGCAACATATGGTTTCCAAAATCTATTTTTGCCTTGAGAGAGGAGACATGAAACCCTCTACGCCTAACAGTAGTCAAGTCTACCTAACATGTATGTATTAATAAAACAAGTTTGATAAGCAAAAACCCAGCAATATGCATCAATATTGCCCATCAAAAAGTTTAGAAGTCATAGTCTGACAAAGGCAGTAGCATACCTAAGATAGACGCTGAGATTGGTCGGTGTACTGACATCTTTGATGCTCCTAAGATCGATGGAGAAACAGTAGTGACGAACAGAGACATCCATGAAGTCTAGTTGAACATTAGCTGGAGCTGAGCCAGACTTGGGCTTGGGTTTGGGCTTGGATGCTTGCACAATCACTTTAGCATCTGAAAGGAAAGACAATCATATGTGCATTTAACAGTAGAAATCTATAGCTCCTGTATGCCAGAGGTTCTATCCATTGCATAACACCCTATGCTACCCTAGAATGAGGGATTTTAGAAAACAAAATACTAAGGAAATATTTTATCAAACAAGGGTACTAACAAGGGTAATAAATTTATCAACTCATACTTTCAACCTGCAATATTGCTTTGATCCTCCTAAATTACCCCCTGGACTTCTGCAAGACCAAATTTCACTCAATTTTGACCAAGTGTAAAAAAAAAAAATTCCTGCCGAGTAGCCTACTATATTCACAGTAGCATTTCCCTAATTGTACTCTTCAACATTATTAATCTCCAGATCTGGTCATGAAAAAGATTCCATTTAAAGCTCACAGACCGTCTCGGTAGCAAAAAAAATACTGGCAAGAAACTTATCTAACATAGTCACATACTATTCTCCTTTTATCATAAGACACATGTACGAGATTATTTTAACATTCCATTTACGATTTCGAACAAATTTTAGTGTAAATATCTGTAAGAAACGCTTGGTAACGGCTTTTCACTGCATCACGCTAAGACCATATCCACCCGAAGGTTCCCCGCACAATAAACCCAGCGCTTCGCACTGTGTGTAGCGTATTCTATAACACACGGCAATCCCCATGTGCGTAATGTGTGTGGCCGTTGTTTGAATTTACATCCCCTCTGTTTTGGGCCAGGGATTTTTATTACTTTTCATCTTTCATTCGATAAATACTTCACTTGAGGAGGAAAAAACTTCACAGCATCTTAGTTATGTTAGTACCCTGCTATTTATTAAGTAAAATCAAAGAAATCTCACGAAAAGTTTTTGAGAGCTTCCCAAAACTATCTCTTACCTTTAATGTTGCTACATGGTCATTTCTATCTATATAGAATATATAGAATATATAAAAGATGTGCCAAGGTAAATTCATAGCAGAGCTAACATAATGATTTTCTTTTTTTTTCTTTTTAAACTAGACATTCAAACATCAAGATAACTATGCAAAAGCAGGCCACAGAGTTTCCTTACTCAAGTGTCTGAAATAAAACATGTCAAGAAAAGATGAAAGAAATATACAGAAATTCATGAAGAAATTTAAGCCTGCCCCTTTTTCATTATGCAACACAGCACTGCTTTCAATTTTACCATCTTTCTTTCGTTTTGCTTGGTCAGCTTTTCTCTCCAGCTCCCCCTCTTCCTCTTCCAGATCTCTCAGCGTGTCTGCATCTTCCTCTGTCCTGGAACTTCCCTGGGGTGGGGTGTATCCCCCATAGCTGTCATCCCCCTCCTGGGGAGAAACAGGGATGGGGCCTGCACTTCTTTTCTTCTCCCGCTTGGGTGGGGTTTTCCTGTGGGGTGCAGCCAGTGGGGATTCAGGAGAGGGTTTGGTTACTACTTTGGGTGGGGTTGATGGAGCTTCTTTGCCTGCAGGTGGGCCAATGTCCGCTTCCTCTGTTGACTGTATAAAATATAAAGGACACATGGATCCAAGGAAACACCTGCAAATGCCCTTGTATCATAAATAAAATTTTCCTCCAGGTCTTGGTCTCAAGATCACATTATTTTACATGTAATTTTCGCTTTCTATATCCATTACTGGTCACAAACTCTCATGTTTTTGTACCAATGAGAGTCAAATTCTTACATCAAAGCTGCATCTACAAACATCATCAAGAGGCAATACTATTATTCCTGCAGCTTTCCTTATTTGTTGTCTCTTTACACTTGTTTTGCTAATAAAGCAACTTTTTCAAAGGTATAATTCACAATAAAGGAACTGCCCTAGTATTAATATCCTTGTTCTTGAAAAGGTTTTGCTCAGACAGTGAAATTCAATATATGTCAAACACATGAATATATGGAGTCATAAACATTGGATTTGTTATTGTTATATTCCAATTGCCACACATTTAAACAATTATGGCAATATGAGCTTTTAAAACAAGCACCAACCTGAACTTCTTGAGGTTGTAGGGGTATCTCCTCTCGTCTCAGAGCCACCGAGGCCCCTACACAGGGGGATGAACTGCTGGCTACTGGAGGGTCCTTCTGACGCCTCTGAGCCACGCTGAGGATCTGGAAAGCACCCTCTATGATGAGAGGCTGTCTGTTGATAGCATCACTGCCTGGTTGGAGGAGGGTACTTAGACGCACATCAGCTGTCCCTATTGTCGTCTCACCGCAGCAAAGGTGGATCTACCAGAGTAACAGGGTTTGAATGGATTGAAATGAATTAATGTTTACCTGATAGCTATATATGTCATAAGAAGATTGCACTGCCCAAAACAAACCAAACATTTTTTAAAAGAAGAAAAACAAAACATTCAGTGTTTTTCTAGCGTTCATACACCACCCATCTCTCACTCATCTTCATTCTGTGCGTCTTTCTGTCTGTCACTCTCTATCTCTATCACTTTCTCTCCCTTCTACCTCTCTCTTTCTCTCCCATTTCCCAAACTTTTCTGACTCATCCACTACTTTTATTTTATTGATTCTCCCCCTCCCCTTCTCTTTCTTTCTCCCCATCCCTCCTCCCCCCTCTCTCTCTCTCATTCTCATTCTCTTTCTCTCTCTCTCTCCCCCTCCCCCTCAGCAGGTGACAAAATATCATTTATAGACTAAAATCATTTATAATAGTCAACAGAAATGATATATTACATCCGATATACCTGAAGGAGGGGTTCACGTTGAAAATACACTCGGATTGCATCTGCGTTGCTTCTCAGTCTGACTGAAGCTCTCTCAGCTGGGAAGGTTGGGTTCATAAGGTCATGGAAGCTATCATTGGTCACATGATTACCCAGAAGGGAGTAGGAGAAGAAGAAGCCTTCATTGCGTGCTGCAAGT